>MU392177.1:0-212185 GCA_022578495.1 Nemania sp. NC0429 | reverse complement strand
GCGCCGCCGCCCCCCCCCCCCCCCCCCCCCCCCCCCCCCCCCCCCCCCCCCCCCCCCCCCCCCCCCCCCCCCCCCCCCCTCGTGGACCGGTGCTACTTCAGAAAAGACAGTTCTCCCGGCGTCAAGTATAAAATCCAGAATTTCGTGCGTCATCTCTGCATGTTTCTCGCTGTCGCTAGTGTAGACGGCCCGCCCAATAAGATCTATCAGGTAATTCTCAGCGGACTGCTGTATTTGATCCCATTGCTCTCCAGGCTCAGATGCAGACCTAGGGAGTATGGGTACAGAAATTTGTTGTTTGTTGAGATCAAAAATGATACTACCGCCGTCACCGTCGCCGCTATCGAGCTGGCGTACAACGATATCATACGTGCTACCCATCCCGTGAAACAAAGCAGTAAAAGTTAATACCCGTTGCGTAAAAGATACTCAGAACTATTGTTGGTCATGCAAGCGGAAAGCTGATATGATTTTCATCATGCGAAGAGAGGGCTATATGCATGTCTGCTTATAATATGTCTACTTCAATACCCGCATGTCTGATCAGGTTCGACAAGGCAGTAGTAGCCAGGTATCAATGTGATTGATCGATTGTGATGAATGTTGGTGACTAGTCAAACCGCGTGCATTCCTCCAAACCAACCAATTGCCTGATTTGTTTTTACACTTAAACAGACTCCACTGATGTTACCGTCCACCCGGTAACGGTGGAGTTGCAAGCGTCAGCATGTAAGTGACCAGGAGCCCTTCAATCTACATTGATCTCTTCCATTACTCTCACAAGGTTCCTCGCGGCCCTAAAAATGACGCCACGCGTTTGTTGTGGTCAGCCGTGGCGATAATGCTGATTTGATCTCCCTCACTTGTTTCATGAGCCTCAGCCTCCGGCCCGTTATCTCGGGCAAGCAAGGCGATGTCGAGCTAAGCCTCGAGCACAAGCTCACCCAGCACCGGGACTTTTGCGACGCAAGAAACCAACAACAAATACAAGATGTCGGGGCTTTGATAGGCTCTCGGTGACTCACGTTGCTGAGGTATTCAGTGGTACACGAGGGTGCTTTCGCGGTACGGGAACCCAACAGCAGGTGCAAAAATGCCCTATAAGGGAAGTTGATGGTCCATGGGCATGGATACAATTCCTCTGCTTCCTTGCAAGGTGACCTTGGGAAACCTCACTTGTCTTCGGTATTCCTGCTACTGTTACTATCGATCATACCTACACCATTTTCATCCTTGCTCTTACACAAATCACTCCTTCCAATATCCCATTTCCTACGTCTCACCCCCAATTCTGCAGACAGCAAGGCATTCGCTATGCGCCACAACATCAGAATCACTCATCCGTACGGTGTTGATGCGCGGTACAACATTTCGTACCGTAGCAACGCTCCGCGATACCAAAGCCATTATGACGGTTGGGACGTGCCGTATAGCAGACGCAGCAGTCACTATTACGATGTTGATGTTAGTCACATATATGAGAGAAGCCGGAACCCTCATAGACGCCGGGTGCTTGAAGTCGTCGTTGACTTCCGTCCATGATGCGTCCCCAATCTCTGCGCCCGCATGCCTGTGATGCACGGAGCGCTGCACAGAACGCCGAACAAGGTAAGCGCACATGGCCTCGATGGATACGTTCCGACTACTGTTAAAACTAATATCGCGACAATAGGAAACTAGTGTCTGTTGAGACGCTGGGTGATTTGATTTATCTGGATGCATTTCTATAAACCGACGGGCTAGACTACTGGAGCCGGGGATGGCTCTTCTATACACGATACACCGGCGCATACAATGACTTTTTCACCTTCACCCCTTGTTATATTTTTTACGTTTACTATATAGGATCCACGATGATATTTTCATCGATATAGCATCACCTGTTCACTACCTACTGCCTGTCGTAACCCAACAGCACTCCTTGTTAAAACATGAACCTCCTGGTATATAGTAGCATGAGAATTAGAACCAGCATATAGGTATAAACTATTGAGTATCATAGAAACCCATACATAACAAGCGAAGTTTAAAAATCCCGCGATCGATTCCTGTAGCTGATGCTTAGTCCTTCTTCTTCCCATGCGTTAGCGGGCATGAATGGATCCTAGTAATTCCTCTGTGAATTATCTCCCCTAGTTGTAAATACTATGTTCAGCTTTGTATGATATCGGATTTGCAGGTGTCACGGCATAGAACTACAGCGCTATAACCGGTACACTACCAAAAGTAGAACGTAATCAAGTCAGACACTTGATTATCTGCAGTTGCATATATAGTACCGTGACAGCAGGTTAGAATAGCTAGGAAAGCGACCCAAAGGTGCTCTTATCGGTCAACCGGCCCAGATCTGAAGTCTGTCATCCACTCGGCCTGGAGCTGTCTTAAAACCGCGCCGTTCGCTAGATCTTGAGCGACGCTATCGTATGACTCATGTCTGGTGAGTGCCTTCGTCTTTCTTTCATACTGTCGGGTACGATGGTATGAGCTGTCAGCCAATATTATGAGCCAATTTGCGTGTACTTCTACTCTGGTCGATTTGCTTAGAAAGATTGACTTGTTGACTTCCTGGCTCGTCTCTGGGGATTCTTTCCTAAGCCCCTTACACGTGTGGTCTTTTAGTTTCTCTCTCTCTCTTCTTTTAGTACTAGTAGCTGATCACATAGTTTTTATAAAGAAATGATGGTGCACTGAACCTGTTTAATGTTACATTGTTCTCCTTATCCGGTACCTATTTTATTAGTTATTTTATTTTATCACTTATCTTGCAGGTGGGTGTATACCCGTTGCCGCTAGGCTACTAAGGCCACCAATACGGCATGTGAGGCTATTCAGAAGCTACTTGGTGACTTGACGACCGCAACTCGGCGACCACAATTTAGCGGCTGATACTGCTTGTCACGAGTATAAAAACTACAAGTCCCACTTGTTTGAATAAGTATTTCAAACAAACAAAATAAAGTATTTGTTTGAACCACTTAAACAGGCTGTTTTAGGTGCTAAATCAGTTAAACAAAATAAAGCTGTTGTTTGCTTTGTTTTGCTTGTGTTAAACGCTGCTTATAATCCCAAGTCTTTAAACCTAAGCGCTTGTTATAATTAACTGAAGTACCGTTTCTCGGTTATCATGAAAAACACATAATCTGTTCTATTATTTATTTTTTAGTAAGAAGTCAACGTGCAGGCGACAGTAGTATATATAAACGTTTAATCATGCCGTCTAGAGCGCAATTCAAGCTCATCGCTACCACTAACCTCACAACAGTATCAACAACAGCAGCAACAGCAGCAGATACAACAGCAATACCCAAAGCCACTTCGTCTTTAACTGTACCAAACACCTAAAAACTCAAGATGGGTTACTATTGCTGCAAGTGCAAGGCAGACAAGGAGTTCTTCTATGGGCAATGCAAGGCTTGCGAACACCATTTTTGTGCCAGCTGCGGTTCGGGCAAAAGTCGGACCAGCATTGGGCACCTTGACCGGTTTGATTGCCATGGTGCATTCTCCGCGGCCCCCTTAGACCAGTTTGATATCGCTGCGACTCTCGCAGACGATGTTGATCTGCCAGACCTTCATCAGCATTCCTCCAAGGATTTCTTTTAATTATTCCTTCCATGATCCAGCAAACGGGCTCTTTTGCCTAACATGCTGACTTGTCATTCATACATAAATAGTTAAAAAATAACAGAATAAAAAAAATACTTACCCCACAACTGTCGACTGGCTTAATCTACCTATCCATCGCCTCTAATAATCTTGTGACATGTAAATCGGAACTCCCATTGTTCGTCCGTGTAATTAAATGCCGAGTACCGTGCCAAGCAAGTTGGAAGTAAAAAGTACCAATACAGTTATACCCACCTGCACGCTTAGGGGGGACATGTGGGTACAGGTACCCGGCCCCGCGGCTCGAGTATCGTCGCCCCTGCTGCAAAGGATGCCGCACTAGACCGGGTTAGTTATAGGGACCTATCTCCGAGCTGAGGTACCCACTTGAAATGCTGGCTTAAATGTTCGTACTTTAATTTTCTGCCGCCGTCATCACCTCACGACGTCGATCATCCGTGACCACAACTTTGTTTCCCCCCCTTCGAGGTCGTGGTGCTCATATTATTCCCGGTCGCCTACTCGCTCACGTGGTTACCTGCAACGCCTCCGGTCTCTTCCTCAAGATTGGTACCACCTCCGATGTCTTAGATGGACTACCCCACGATGCATGATCCGTGAAAAAAGAAAAATAAGATAGATAGCCAGAGGTCCGTCCATACGCCGACCCCGCCATCGTATCTCCCCTATTATCGCATCTCTCCTCGCCAATTACGACTACCTCTCCCGGGGTGTATCTGATATACCCGTCACTGCAAGGCTTGCCTCTGTCCAGTGATAACGACGACCGCTTATCGACTATATATCGACCGAATATTGAACACAGCCTCTCTCTCTCTCTCTTTCTCAGGAGTGTCTTTGTTGGCAACATGGCTCGAAGCGGCAGTAAGGAGAAGTCCATCCTGTTTCAACCCCTATCTCTCTAGATCATGCTATCTATATATCTGCCGGGACGAACAAGAAGAGAGAGAAGGCTGCTAACATTTGTATTCTTCCCTTCTTGCAGAAGTGGCCGTGGCCGAGTGTGTCTCCGACGACGCCCTCATCCATCTCCGATCCTACAAGTACTCGGCCGTCGACAAGTCGCCCGTCTCCAACTACATCCTCCGGCCCTACGTATGTACTGTAACCGTACCGCACCGCCTCTACCCCGCGCGGCGCCGAGTGTGACGAACGAGCAACTGAACAACTCTGGTAGTGGAACGCCTTTGTCGAGCTCCTGCCGCTATGGCTGGCCCCGAACATGGTGACCCTCCTGGGGTTCTGCTTCATCTTGGCGAACGTCGCCTTACTCGTCGTGGTCATGCCAGATCTCGTTGGCCCGGTATGGCAACCTCCCACCCCTTCTTACCGCCTACATGTTCTGTGCAGCCTCTCCTCGCGCCCTGCTACCCTGACGTAGGCTGCCTAGCTAACCGCTGGGCTTCAAAATATCAGGGCCCGTCATGGATGTATCTGAGCTTCGCCTTTGGTCTCTTCATGTACCAGACTATGGACAACGTCGACGGCAAGCAGGCGAGACGAACGGGCACCTCGAGCGGCTTGGGTGAGCTGTTCGACCACGGCATTGACTCGTTGAACTGTACCTTGGCGAGCCTACTCGAGACGGCTGCCATGGCCCTGGGAACCTCCAAATCGGGCGTCTTCACCGCTCTCTGTCCATGCCTCGCCATGTTCTTCTCCACCTGGGAGACGTACCACACCCACACCCTCTACCTCGGCTATTTTAACGGCCCGACGGAGGGCATTTTGATCGCCTGCAGCGTCATGGCCCTCTCGGGCATCTATGGCCCCGGGATCTGGACGGAGCGCATCGTCGACCTGGTCGGCGCAAAGAACCTCTTCGGCTACGACCAGCTCGTTGGTGATCACTCGATCCGCGACATCTGGATCCTCGTCATCGTCGGCTCGCTCGTCTTCGGCCACATGCCCTTCTGCGTGCTGAACGTGGTCAAGGCCCGCCGCCGCAACGGGCTCCCCGTCCTCCCCGTCTTCCTCGAATGGATCCCCATGGCCGTCTACACGCTCTCCATCGGCGCCTGGCTATACTCGCCCCACTCGACGCTCATGCGCGAGAACCACCTCGTCCTCTTCTGCCTGACCATGTCCTTCGTCTTCGGGCGCATGACGACGAAGATGATCCTCGCGCACCTGACGCGCCAGCCCTTCCCGTACTGGACCGTCATGCTGATCCCGCTCGTCGGCGGCGCCGTCCTCGGCAACCTCCCGCGCCTCGGCCTCCCCGCTATCTCGGCCCGCGCCGAGTACTACTACCTCTGCGCGTACTTCGTCTTCGCGCTTGTGGTCTATTTCCGCTGGGCGTACCTCGTGACCACGAGCATATGCGACTTCCTCGGCATCAACTGTCTTACGATACCCCACGCCAAACAGGTCGAGAACGAGCGGAAGAGGCGAGAGGCGAAGAGCGCCGCGGACGGGAAAAAGACAGAATAAATAGATCGGCCTGGCTACGTGGGGGGTTTTTTTTTCGCGCGGCGTCCTGGACGGCAGATTGTGCCTGCTTCACAAGATGCGGCGCTTGTGATGACCGCTCGGCCCTGGATTGGCTTGGTATTTCTGTCTCACCTTTCATTCATAGAAATGGCGGCACGGTACGGCACGGCACCGGCGAGACACGACATGTCTCGACTTGCTCATGTGGTTAGGGTTCGAAAGACTAGATAGATATTTACCGAAATCCCCTGACTTATTGTATCTACATGTACGTATGGCGTGGTATATGTATATATATAATTTGTAATTGTACCGACGACCAAAGAATCCAATACAAACCCCAATCATCACGAAATGCACAGGACCCGGCCGTGACATGCAAAGGGAGATAGACTTGGTAAGTTGAGTACTTAGATAACGTGTGGATGCGCGGATGGATTATATATACTTATCTACCTCGTGCACGGTAAGAGGTAGGTTAGGTAGGAGGAGAACAGCCAAGCTTCAGGCCAGCATTTTATGGCATTGGCATCGGCGTTAGCATTTATCTACTACTTGCTTGACTCTACCTAGGTAGGTAGAAGAAGTTAGGCAAGTGAGTACGTGCCTGGCCCTCTGATTTGCTTATATTGACATATACGCACGCATATATTAGTAACCTTTTGAGTTTTTCGTCGGGAACAGAAGAATGACAATAAGAAGAAGAAGAAGAAGTTAGACAATCAAACGACTTTTAGAATTTGTATTTTGGTACGCCTGGGCCATAATCTACACTCTTCTTCTGTCTTGCTTGCATGCGACGTGCCGTCCATCCATCCACGTACGTTGGTTGGTATAGGAGCGGCGAATTTCCTCGCAGCGAAAGGAAAACAAGCAAGCGTGGCGAGTAAGTGAAGGAGGTTGGATGGGTAGGTTAGATAGATGGATGGGAAAAAGCAACGCAAAACTGGAGCCTAGCGTAACTTGACCCGTCCGTCCCTGCCCTCGTCCCTCTAATCTATCGATCGCCCAGCGCCGGATCTATCTAGAGTGAACAAGACATCCCCACCTACCCGCCTGCCCTACTTCGTCGGGTCTCTTTTCTTCTCCGTCAATAGAGAACCAGTCAGTCAGTCAATCACCTCTGTCCAGCGAGGCGTCGGCTCTGTACCTCACCCAGGGCTTTCGAGCCGCTTACGAAGGTGGCGGCGCTGACGACGGCGACGACGGGGAGGATCTCGAAGAGAGTCCAGTTGACGTAGTATAGAAAGAAGACACCCTCGAGGGCGACGAGGGAGCCGAAGAAGACGCCGTGGGCGATGGGGGCGTTGCGGAGAGCGTGCTGGATGTGCGAGACGTTGGCGCCGAGGGTGAGCCACTGTGTGTTTGTCCATGTCAGCATTTTTCACTTCGTCCTTAACTTGAGAGACATGTCACTCATGCGAGAGTGATCTATCCATTCTGATGTATGTAGGGCATGCTAGGGGTCAGAACATACACCAACGAACAAGGCAGGCACTGTGGCCAGCACGGCCAGGGCAAAGAAGGCCGAGATGATCTTGGGCGGGTTCTTGGGGTCGGCGCGGAAGGTGTGATGGATAGGCTCGCGTTTTCCGTAGCGCAGGGGTTTCTCGTAGACCACGGGGGACGCGGCGGGGTCTGGCTTCGGGGTTACCGAGAAGATGGGCTTGTTTAGTGCCTGTGATGATCCGAAGGAGGCCAGGACCACGGATGCCTTGAGGGCGGCGGTCGAGGTGGCGAGTTGGACGGGGAGGTCGGTGTATTTCTGAGGCGGCAGACGAAGTGGTTAGCCGAGTGTCACGATCTTGGCTGTAACAGAGATTGGTGATGTAGATAGATAGATGATGGACCGACGTACAATCTCGACGACAGCCTTGCCATTCTCCTTCACCGTCATGGGAAACGGCGCCTCGAGACCAGATGCATCGTCCCGCAAGACGACAAAGGCCTGATGTGGCCGCTTGCCGTTGCCGCCATCCTTGGCTACCAGCAGGACCTTTACGCTCTCGGTGTTGCTGATGCTGAGAGGCTGAGACAAGGGATTCGACTCGGAAAACCTATCGTGTGCATGTCAGCGGCCATGCGCCGTCTCATTATGTTCTCGAACATGGAAAATGACATCGCAGTGCGGAGCTGCTCCGTGTCGAAGACAATAGAGAGAGGGGGAGAGAGAGAGAGAGAGAGAGCCCACGTACTTCTCTTTACGACCCGGCGCCTTCTTGGCATTCACCTGGACGGTCGCATCGTCGAAGCCCCAAGACGCAGCCGAGGCGCCGGCAGCCAGCAGCACGAGCGGCGTCACAAAGGAGTGGAGGAATCGCATAACGGTCGTCGGACGTGGGTGTAGGCGTGGATGTCGATGTGAGGGAGCGAGGGTTCGTGAGCGACAAGGCTGCGTACTGCCAGTCGCCTGTAAGCTAAGAAAGTTGTTGGTTGTCGTCAATTGTCAATTGAACACCTTTCTACCTAGAAGTGGAGTCGAGTGGAGTGCGGAGAGAAGAGGGACCCACCAGAGCTTGGTGCAAGTAAGTACCGACCATGTAGCGCTAACATGTATCTAGTACAAGCTGAGTACATTTATGGCAGGAGGCGGGAATGTGACGTCGAATTTTACCAAATTCTTACAACTTCAAGGGCGTTCTTAATGAATATAAACACAGCCGCAAAACTCAATCCTATAACGCAGGGAAAGACAGTATTTATGATTCTAGAATTAATATCAGGATGTAGTTGATATGATCACACTTAAGCTACCAGTTCCACGAAAGATCTTGGATTTTTCGTGATACGGGACAGTAAGGCGTTAACGTGATTGAAAAAGCAGTACATTTGAATTTATAACTTTTCTTTAACTACCTACATGTAGGTACTGCTTTATGAGGTAAGCAGCACAGTATTATGTATCACGTAGTGTACCAAGTAGGAAAGCCTCGCAAGTAAGTGAAGTACTAAGGAAGCTGTAGAGCAGGACAACGCAAGAGCGAGGAACCATTCAACAGAACATAGGCAGGCACTCCTACACCCGTAAGAAGTACATATGAGGTACGTACCCTACCTGCATCTTTAGAGATGCCTGACCAAGGGGTTATAGACCGCGATATGTGCGCCTCTCCTCAACAGACGTTCCCAGATATGAGCCCCTCGTGGCCTAATGGTAAAGTAGTCGGCAGGATAAACTCCCTGGTGCTCAGAAGCAGGTCTCCGCCACAGGTATTCAGGGGTTTTCCGGTCCAGGGAGAGTGAGCTTGTCTTAGGCCCCGGATTCTTTTTTTTCTCGCAATTCTATTTCTATTTTGCTCTTGCACTTTGGAGGTTGGCGGTTCGAGTGGCGACCTCGTTGCTGTTTTTTATTTTGCTATTTATATATGCCTCTTTTCACACACACACTGCGTTGTCCTGGCCACCGTAACCTGTACACTTTTTATCATCTTGTCTGCGGTGTAAAATCTATCTATAGCTTCATACTTTTTGTAGGTATGATATAATCTATAGTAACGGATAGGGGGGTCATTGCTTGATGCAGATAACATACCACCAAGTCAGCGATGGTATGGAGGCGCAGCTGCAACCTATGCTCAAAACAAGAGGGGGCCATTTTGTACGATGTTTAAACATGGAAAGTGACTTAGCCATATTCATCGCATCCTTCGTCTCACAATTCACTCCGATCCCTAATCTCGTGTCCTTTCTCGCTCCCATGAGCCATCTCCCGCATGAACTCATCCAGCTCCAGCCACTCTGCGGCGAACGCCGTGACGATCTTGGCCCAATCCTTGATACTGTCCGGGTCGAGATGGTCCGCGTCATCGTCCAGCGTGTGCCATGTAGGCGGAAAGGGTGTCGGGATGACGTGCAGTATCGGCACGCCGCGAACCATGAACGGGACATGGTCATCCGCGACGAAGCTGCCGCCCCGGAACCGATCGGCCGGCTTCGCGCTCTCGGGCAGAAACGGATTCTTCGGCTTCGTGGCCAGCAGTCCCAGCTCCCGCATCCGCTTCTCGATCTTCGCCATGCCTTGGTACGCCCAGTGCGTCGCGGGGAAGTACGACGGCACGTGCGGGTCCGCGGCGCCCAGCAGATCCAGCAGGACGAAGAGGTTGATGGCCTCGAGGGGCGTCTTGTACGCCAAGCGCGCGGGGTACATTTCTGCCGCCCACTTCTCGGCGAGGGACCTAGTGTGCGTGTAAGCTGCTATCCCTCATCGGCGCGCATCGGCATGCACACGTACCGAGCGCCGTACAACGAGTCGGTATCCGACCACGTGACCCAGGCCTCCTCGCCATCGAGGAACAAGATCTGGACACCCTTCTCGTCGTCCTCGAGGCCGAGCCCCGCCTCGCCGGATGCCTCCATGGCGCCCCACTTCCTTGTCAGCGCGGCGTCGATGGCCCGTGCCACGTGCATCAGGATGGCGCAGGGCGCGGCGCTGTCGGTGCCGCCGACGAAGCCGTCGAGCTTATACAGGGAGTCGTAGTGGGCGACGAGGGCGAGGCGGCCGACGTCGCCGCGGCCGCTCGCCCAGGGCGGGTCGCGCGTGAGGACGAGGTTGCTGAAGGGCACGTCGGCGGCGCCGGTGGCGGGGGTGCGGGACGTCGAGTTCTGCCACTCGAGCCGCCAGCGCGGGAGCTCGCGCGCGAAGAAGCCGGCGATGTGGCGCTGCACGGCGACGGACCCGGCCGTCCCCGGCACGCGCGGGACCAGGATCGGCGAGAGCAGCGAGCCCGTGTGCGGGTGCAGGGCGTCGGCGCCGCTCGGCACGTTCCGGAGCGCCGCGTCGGAGAGCTCGACGTAGGCCCGCGCAGGCGTGGCTAGAGCGAGGACGAGGACGAGGCCGAAGACGAGGCCGAAGCGGAGGGGGACAAGGGCCAGGAGACTACGAAGGGCTTCCCGGTGTGGGAGAGCTGGCGTCCTGGCGCCCATTGTGTGGTGTGAGGTGCATGCCTTTGATTTACTAAGGCGCCTGCCAGAGAGGGAAGAAGTGGTTCATGAGTAAGTGTGAAGGAGAGGAGGGACAGCGTAGCTTGCTAAGTACCGAGGTATACTTGGCGCTAAATTGTAATTAGGACAGATATTGAATTGTGATTGGCTACCTCAACTTCTCTTCCTGATTGGGTAAGTCTCCGTTGAAATCCAGTGGCTGCTGCACGCTGTGGAATGAATAAATATCGGCCAGACTCCGCCGATGATGATATCCTTTTGTATTCGACGATGCCTTTGAGTGTACGCTGTTCGTCTTCCATGCTCGATAGCTGATAGACGTGGGACTGCCTTGCCCTGTCCCGAGTGAGCGATTCCTAAAGAGCGGATAAGCCCCTAAGATTACACGGCAGTGAGGGCGAGGGCGACATACTAGCCGAGAATATTGTCACGCACTGAGATCTTCCACGAGGCGATGAAAACTGAAAAACCGAGCCGGGATCAACGAGTTACTAGTCCTCAACAGGCAGATCAGGGACGCCCCATGGCAGCCAGACTCGCGGTGTTCCTTCGGCAGTAACTCCTTATCTCGATCGACGATGACCGCTCTCATGGGTTGTGTGCAGGGCCGATGGGGCGCCAATCCCAAGTTGCGGCATCTGGTCGGATAGCTTAGCAAGCGTTGTAGAGGAGTCGTGCTCCAAATCCCGCAAAGTGTCCCCACGCCACCGGGACATATTGCTAGGAGTCAAGGCGGGTGCTTTTGGACGAGCAAGTCCGAGCCAGAGGGTGAAGAATCACTTGGCTAAGTTCCCGAGCGTCTTTCAAAGCCTGCTTGAACTGTGATGTAGATACTATGAATGGGAACAGTCAAGTAAAATCGCTGGTGTTGACCGATGTGAGTGTTGATTGCATATAATTGCGCGACGACGAACTCATGATCTTGCGATTCACTCTTTTCATAGGGCGCGACATCATACTCAACCGCATTCTGTAATTTCAACATGATAAATGAATGCGAAAAAGCACGATGAGCCAATTACGGTTTTCACAGTCTTGGGACTCTGCTTCTGGCTAGCTAAACTAGCTCACCCGCGCCTGGCCATGACTGAGCCCATGCGCAAGAAACCCCGTGGCGTTGAACACCCTCCACCTCTCGACATAGTCCTTCACTGTCTCGAAGTCCCTACATTGGCGCGGGAATCCGCTGCCCAGGAAGCCGTCGGGGCCGTCTCCTTCCGCGGGCTCGACCGTGCCGTCCGAGGCGCAGGTGATGGTCTGCTCAAGATAGTCGAAGCAGTGGGGGACGTGGTGCGAGCGATTCCTGCCAAAATCGAAATCCTCGAGTTGTTCGGACTGCGAGTAGTACGAGCGCCGCAAGACGTACAGACAATGCAGCTGGTGAAAGACGGTGGGGATGGACACCGCGGGCGCGAGATGGCCGTCTTTGAAGTACCCTAGGCCGTCTGGGTAAGGGGGGATTAGTCGGTACTTTCATCAGCTGGGGGTTGTGGCGTGTAGGCAAAATGATTTACGAAAGGCTCTTTGAGTTGCGTGAGGTGGTGAGTCAGGGAGAGCTGGGTTAGGCCTACTTGGTATCAGAGCGTCCCACACAGGCTCTGGAACATCCCCCTTTCGTGGCGGCTCTTCCGAAAATGGTGAACCAAAAACAAATGTCCGCGTGATAGTGAGAGCTGGAACCCTTGGGGCGGCGACGTTGACTGACTCACTACCACTGCTGCTGGACTTATAGGCAAGCCCGGCGAGAAAGCCGCCTGCTGAACTCAGAAAAAGGAGAAGAGCCGTGAAAGCTAGGTGCCCGGTGCTCCATGTGGAGGAGTAGGGACCCCGTGCTTGGTCTTCGGCCGAAGAAAATTCCTGGGGTTCCTGGTGGTGGGGAACGGGTTGATACGGAGGTTTGCTCTGGAAGAAGTTCATTTCCGGACCCGAAAGTTGGATTTTGTCAGTAGTCTGGAGAAGCAAAACATGTGGTCTCTCGGATATCTTGTCACTGCCAAGCTTTGGTTCCTATAGATATAATTGTGCTTAAGTGAGAAGACAATCTGATTGTCAACTTACACCTCCTGCATAAGAAACATACAATTAGGAAGAAACCGGCCTGCATCAATTTTCCCACACCGCCACAGGATCTCCTACCTTCAGTGTCACAGGATGACGCTGTCATTGCTGCTTCAAGTTTTACCAGTTTTCAGGCCGTGCTCCTGTAGGACTCATTGAAGCGGCACTGGCGAGGCGGTAGCCAAAAAAAACGTCAGACTTTACTTCCAGAGGTGGAGGTGGAGTCTGCCATTTTTGGGGTCACCACCTCAACTGGTTCGGATACCGAGATTGGCACTTCGTAATCCGACTGCAACTCTAAAGTTGCGCTGGACATCCTTGCACCCCGAAGTTGCAACCGCTGGGTCGTTAATGCGAACTCGCGCTTGATCACCCGCCTCTCGGGGGAGGAAGATCGAGATTCCAAGGTCGGTTCAGTAGATGTAACTGTGACCTATAGATAATGCATAACGATCAAGTCAAGACGCCGTACTTGCGACTTAGATAAGGGCTTCGTCTAGTGCATAAGCCCCAGTTACATTAGGACTTTGGAAAAAAGAAGTCGTGAGGTCCCTCAGTGCCAAGGAGATAGCCAGTTTGGGTAGCACGGCAATCTTTGACTGAGACCCGGCGAAACCCCTGGCCCCTACTGTGTTCCATTTACTACCTAGGTGATCATTTTAGAGACTTCAGTACGGGAAACAGTAATGATGTCATAAGTACGAGGACAGTTCAGTACGTAGTAAAAAGTACGGAAAGGGACCATAAGTCCAAGGGGAGATGGCCATGCATATACTCACTTTAGGTATGTAGTTAAAAGTGTTGAGTGTAACCGCTACGACAAGTTTCAACAGGGACGGTAGGGGGGCAACGATGGTGAGCACTTCAGAGGCACTTAGTAGGTAGAGTTCACAAGTTCGCATTTGACGCACCAAATTTTCAACATAACCAGTATTCACGTAACAAATTTCATATGAATTAACACAAAATATCAAACGCCGATCTCCGCTCTCACCTCCGCACTGTTGATGAACTCGCACCGAGCGAATAACTTTTCCCACTCGATCGCTCTCTCAGCCTCTCCTCCCGACTGGGTGGCCTGCGTCTGATTCTTGGAGACTGACACCGCATTATTTCCATACGGCCCCCCGAAGAGCTGGATAGAAAGTTTGCTTGGAAACTCGCTCCGTAGTTCCTTGTCCGTGATGCCAGGAAACGCTGGAGGCCACCTAGCAATGTGTTCCACCCCCCGTTCTCCCGATTGCCGGCCTGCGGGACCCGAGGCTACGAATGACACAATGCTTCGGCTCACCAGCTTTGCCAGCTCCAGTTGCGGAGGAGTGTTATCTGCTCCTCCGCCAACGTGTTGTGTGTTGAAAACATAAGGTATGTCACTGAGATGTGAGACGCGCCACATGGGGACTCCCATGGCCTCGAAGACGGGCGTGAACCGTGTCGAGTTATGCTCATATATCGCGACCTTTGACGGATCTATGCCGCTCGCTTTCACGTACTGCCAGGTAAAATCCAGTACAGGACAGGTGAACCAGAGGTCTCTGTTCATCTGGGCTGCACGATAGTACTGCGGCGAGATGGGGCCGTCATATGAGGGGCGAACTAGGTGCGCGAAGTCCTGAGCGGGATACAGTTCTAGCAGCTTTTGCTGAGTTAAGGGGGAAAGTCCTGTAAGCCAGAGACCAAAAGAGGCTAAGACTCCCTCGTCGGTTGATACTGTAGGAGCGGCGTACCAAGCCCCGTCGTTGACCACCCAGGAGCTTATGAGCGGCACATCTTTGACGACTTGTTTGTTCCGAAGTAGGACGGATGACCTGCCTGGCACTATATCTCCGTCAAATGTCGGGAAGAAAAACCCTTCACCGAAGGGCGGGCGTGCTGTCCGCGAGGCAGTCACCGAGAGATTGGTGAGAAGATCGACTGGCGCTTCACGGAGACACTGCAAAGTCTGTAGGGATTGGATGTCGCCGGAAGCGGAGCACCCAACCTCTTCAGCAATGGCAGCGGTATTGTTTGCTACGAGATCTGAGAGCGTGTTGAAATTTAAACCCCCGGCGCCCGACATCATTCTACATTGAGCTGGTTCAGCAACTTCAACAAGTATATCGTCTAATCAAATCGGAAAAGTCTCTTACACGGCTTGTTGGAATGGCACACCACGTTTACCTCCGAAAGAGGTGAGATGAAGGGCTATGTCGCTCGCTCCTACACTTTGGCCAATGGCAGTCACTGATGTCAAGAAACCCCAGGTTAGTTAGAGTAATCGAGAAAAAAAGAGGGGGATTTCGAGTGCCATTACCTTTGTGCGGGTCACCGCCAAAGTGTTGAATGTTGTCGTGAACCCCTGAAATTTGAATGACAATATGAGTACGGAATACACTGGATATTATCTTCTTCTCGCTGCTTACATTCAAGAGCAGCTCGCTGGTCTCGTAACCCAGCATTTGTCTGCTTGGAAGCTATCATGGCTGCACCGGTTGCAAAGCCGAACACTGGCACATCGTAAGCCATGGGGTAGTTACTGAGGTCTCAACATTGAACAAGGTCCCAACGTACGGCCTAGGCGGTAATTGATGGCCACGAAAATAATGGGCTGCCCATCTGCGGCAGCCTGACGCACCATGTCGTCAGGCTCGTAGAGTACTTCATAGGCGGACCCCAATGCATGACCACCTCCATGAAGCCAGACAGCAACAGGAAGCTTGGCACCTGGTTTGGTGTCTTGCGGGCGACATATGCGGAGGCTCAGGCAGTTCTCGCTGACATTCACGATGTGGCTGGTGAAAGGGAAGATGTCTCCGGTCGCTTGAGGGCACCAGGCGCCGGAACGCGTAGCATCGATCACAGTGCCTCTCTCCAAGCGAACCGGTACTGGGGGGGCGAACCGGTTAGGACCAGCCGTATCCTCTCCGTAAAAGATATTGAGAAAATGTTCAACTCCCGAGGCACGGGTTCCGACATAGGTAACGTTGTGTATCGAGTCATGTGCCGTCGGCGACGAGGTAGACACAGATAGAGTCGCATCAAGCACGAGCATGCAGGCTGCCACTCGACGCGCGAGGTTGCCCAGCGGTGCAAGATACATGGCTGCCACTAAAACCACCAAGGCTCCCCCCAGGCTCGAAAGACACAATGAGGTAAGACGAGACATTGTTCATCCGTCGTTTTTGGGGTGGCGATGGTGATGAAACCCTGGGTATAAAGCAGCAGCGGCAGGCCAGCTACAAAAGGGGCTGCGGGATGAGCGAGCGACTTATCTGCGCCCCTGGGCACCAAGACGGGAAGGCAGGACAGATTCAACGTTGGGAGTAAACCTCACAATCTCGCATGATGATCAAATCGGACGACGATGCAGGCCGGCGACGGAGAGCTGAGCTGGGGGGTACACAGCCAACAACAAAGCGGTGGTGGTGCAGAAGCCAACAGACAGTACATGTTGTTTAGTAGGACTGCTACTGACACAGTGCAGATACATGTCTAAATGATCGCGGATCATTTATAATACATGTATCAAAGCCCACCCGATTCTTGACGCATGGCCTTGTTTTGATACAAAAGCAAAAGAAAATGGCTGGTATTTTAACTGTAACCCCTCAAGCGCCACAGGCGCCGGAGGCCCGGATGTCCGGACTGCCGGGGTCTTCCATGTAACAATAAGGTTCTATTACACGCGATGAAGTATCATGCGCTCGCAGCCAGGGGCTAGCAGCTTGCTGCACCCTTTAAGCACGAGAACGCACAATGCACGGAAGTCCTATAAGGGGTGGGCACGGAGTTGATAGGTATTCGAAGGTCGCTGACTCGCTTCTAGAACTTGCCATCTCTGTAATTATATAGAGTACCTACATGGCACCGGACAGCGAGCCACGTCTCAATGCCCCTTGGGAGGCTTGGCTTGCTGCAACGCACCACAACCCTTATGACGTTAAACGCTATCAATCAATCCAATCATTCATTCATTCAAGGCGACTGAATATATTCACGTTCACATACTCCATTTACCCTCCAAACGCCTCCTATAGCTCCAAGTATAAGCCCAAGTCTGACCTGCATCGCGGGTACTACCTAAACCCCACGGAATGTGTACCCCGGTCCCAGTGACTCTGACGTGCTTTTGATTTCGGTTTGTGCCAGGATGACGCCGAAGTTCTCAGGCCGTCCCTCTACATCATCATGTTCAGCTACTATGGCAACGCTACCACTGGCGCCCAGCCAGGACGGCGTCTCCGAGGCCCTGGTCACTGATTCGAGTGGCACGCTGTCTCGACTGTATGGCTTGGAGCTTTTGCTGAATGATGTCCCGCTGGCCGCTTTTTCCGGCGATAGCAGCATCCAATTTGGCTGAAGACGCCGTGGGAGTAAATGTGAGGCGCATTCTCGCATTTTGTGTAACGACGGGGCTAGAACTGGCATACAACAGACTAACATGGCGATGTTTACCTCGATCTCGGACCAGAGGATGAAGATTGTGAAATCCGCAATGAAATCTAAGTTATCTTCCTTGTCGTAGGAAGTAACGAGGTAAACATATGAGCGTGCGATGCCGGCGCCGATGGTACTAATTCATCAACTTGGTCAATAGATTGAATTTAACGAAAAAGTCTGTATGGAATCAGTGCATTGTCACTCACAAGAACCCAACCATAAAAGTTGCCGTGATGCCAACTTTCCTCTTCGTTTGCATTTGAAGCTTCCAGATCATCGGGACTGGCATCAATATGATAATGAAATCCGTCAAAATGTCGGTAGCCGTGAAGACTGTGAGCAAGTCCAAGCTATTGAGGCACTGGGTAAGAAAGATGCCGATAGGTGCCCAGTTCTTTTGCCAGTCTGTTCCACACTGGAAAAGGGTCGAGAAGAAGAAGGCTATAGACCAAGCAGCTATGACGCCGATCATGACCCAGCACAGCAAGACGAATCTCCTTGCCCGGCTGAAGATACGTTTCCATAGGAACAGAAGCGAGAGTTTAACCAGACCGAAAGCAATCTTTTCCGTTGTCTGAAAAGCAAACTTGTACTTCTGAACTAGATGTTCAAGCTCAGTAGTCACGGGCCATCCATCCACCACTGGTGAGTGGCCCGTGATAGCTCCTTGGGCGGTTCCAGCGATGAAGATCCCGTTCAAGGCGAGGACGAAAACCTAAGGGAGGTGAGCTTGAAAACTTGACCCCAGAGACTTTCTCGCTGGCTAAAACTCACCAGTGCACTTAGTGCAAGCCAATCTTCAGGGCCTAGTCGAGCGCGAGATAATCGCCGAGAATAAAATCGCAATACGACAGCCATGATAATGATGATTGTGAATATGGAGGCCATGACGATAAGACCGATGCGGTCATTGACATGTGCTAAGCTAACGGAGTATTTCATGGCTGGTCAATGAGTGCAGAGCTGCACCAAGAAGTTCGCAATAATGAAGATGAATTCCAATGAATAGAGCATACAATGTAAGAGTTAAAAGAGTGTAGTTAGTCTTGGAGTTGTGGATGAGCTACAACCGAAGCGGCGGCAGCGACAGCGATACATGTTCGTCATGCGGTACAGCTGAGTTGATGAAGCAGATTAGCTGATAAGATGAAGAAATAGCGCTTGTTTGGTGTGGTTACGCTCGGCTCCAAACATGTTGTAAATCGCCCGGCTTATTATTTTGGGGTGCTGGCTTGTTTCTAACATGGGAGGTGGCACGCTCCTGTTATGCATGCTACTTGCTCACACAGATCATGATTCCGAGCTTCACGGGTTGTTGTTGCCATCGACTGGGGCCTAGATTGGCATGGTGACCTCGAGAGTGGAATAGCTGAGCGACCTGCATATGTGTGGCAGACAGAGGACAACAGGGTAATTAGTGACTGTCTGATGATCTGGGACGTCAGTAGATGGATGCCTTGCTTGGCCATTGTTGCTGTGACATCCAGCTCGATCTAGGCCGATGACCCAATATGTTTCCTCGACATACCATTCTAGGATATCAGCATACCACGACTCGCTAGTTCATGTGGAAAGGTCATTGGTACATAAAAAGGCTACCAATTTTATAACCGTTCTCGCTGGCGGATAGTATTAAGCCTCTATCTATTGTGTCATAATTTGGGATACTCCGGCTTCTTAGATTCCAAGCACGGCCTATTAGAAGCCCCGACACGACCATGGCGCTATCCAACGACGACAGCGAGCAGGCGGGACTGTTGAGCGGAGATCCCCCAGGCATGAAAGAGGGCCAGAGAAATTCACACTATGAGCACAGGGTGCAAGAGCAACAGAAGAAACTTCTTTTTGGACTACTCTTTTCTGGTCTACTTAACATTGTCTTATTGGCGACTATTGTTGTGTTCATTTCCTTACGGGGAGAGTCTGCCTCTAAATTCGCAGGGCTTCATAGAGTACGTGAAGAACCATATGTTGTTGCTACGCCGTACAGTAGCGCAGAGAACTCAACGCTACGAGACGAACTCTGGTATGGAATCAATATCGACCACGGGGTCGTTGCGCTGTCGGATCGCTGGGCCTTCAACCATGGCGTTCGCAAAGCCCAGCGGTTTCCCTGGGATGAATCCAAAGGCATCTACATACTCCATGGTTTCCATAACCTCCATTGTCTCAAAATCATCTACATATCTATGAGCGAGTATCGTCGAGGAGAACCGCAGACACGTGCACTGCATCACATCAGTCACTGCTTCGATGCGCTTCGGAGGCAGATCCTATGTGATGCCGACGACACGCCCCGCGCCACGGATCATAGAGCGGAGGTGGTGAGCGGCCTTCTTCAGCATCGACGCTGCCGCAGTTGGGACGATCTCGAAAAGTTTGCACGGCAACACACAGCCTGTTACAAGCATCCCGATAACCCGAACTACGAACACTCGAATCTAGACAGATTCAAACATTGCCTACCGGACAGTGGCTACGTAGTGAGGGATGACTGGGTATCGACCGAGGAGTTCTTAGTCGGACTTCCGGAGGAGTCGCGAGGCATGTAATCGGTGGATCATGTCATGTTTAATCAAAAAGATATCGAGGCACTTCAAGAACTCCTTAGTAGAAGTAGGAATCGGATCATGATGTCTTTTCATGTCTTTACATCGCCTCCGTCGTATAGTTACTCGGGTGACACAATCTGTCAAATGTGTTTTCAGCCGCCAAAGTTTACACTATTAACGTAACCGCCTACTGCCATTGGCGAAAGCGAATTAATGGATGTTATTGTTACAAAGATGTACCGTGAGATTACTAGACTTTGAGAAGTGAGCAGGATCAATGAGTGTGTATTTCCACCATCTCCCGCAGGAAGTGATAAGCGACAGTATTTGCAACAGAACACAAATCTCAGACATGCGCTGAGTCTCACATCGCATTCACACATCAGAGCCATCGGCAGCCAACCCTAGTTGTCCTCTCGGTTCTTAAAGCCCCCGGCAATATCAACATTCTGAAGCTAGTCTCTCTTGAAACCGAGGCCGAGGTCAATCGTCTTATCCCGACCTGATAGAGGCTCACGAGCGACGATTTCTGTTCCCAAAATTTCATGAGCAACCTGATACCGGGTTTGGTGTGGGAAAGATCGCTTACCGGTATTAGGAATGACTGCGGCCGCCACAAGGACGCCCTGTAGGGCAGTGATAAGCACGATGAGGCGCATGTTGAGGCAAGTTGTGAGGGTTTGTCTAAGCGGGGCAAGCAGTTCGTGTAGATAGGGGCGTCTGAGTTCAAGTTTTGTTGAGCATGTTTTGAGTGAGCGTCACGCACTCTTTTGTACTGGCTAATCTTCGCGGGCAGCTCGGACCTTCGGAATTCCCACGCTGGACTATGGACTGTGTGTGTACAGTGCTCTCATCGCAGATTTACTCTTCACCCTTATCCTCTAAGTCTGCTGCCAACTTTGTGATTGATGATCAAGAGGCTATGGGTGATAGGTGATAATTAGAGAGGATCGTTACGTGGCGAAATGTCACGTTACAGTAATTACCTACCTACATACACGATAGTATTGTCTCATACCGACGTCGCATCTATGATACAGCAATCCCTCCTCAACCTCAGGCGGCGACGCCTCGTTTATTTGCTGCTGGCGCCGGGCTGTCAGATAATCAACGCAGTCCGGTCCATCCAATATCGACTTACCCGCTGATGTTACCCCACGGCTGGTACTACACGATCGGCGAACTATCTATGCAGCATTGCAGCTCGAGTGAGAAAGATTTGATAATGATTCGCAGTTACCAACGGACCTTTTCCGGGAAAATGGCCAGCCGGCATGGTTATCAAGATTACTCGGCGTCTTTCTCCAGCACAACGAGATTTCTGTCTGGAACCCCAATCAGTCTACCTCCTCAGGCTTCATGCAGTGCAACGCGAAACAGAGGGACACCACCTTATAAATACCATGCTGTGGCGGAACAGGCACGCCGGATTCCGATCGCCGGACTCCGGCCACAGCCTTAGCTGACGAATGATTCCCTTATAATTGTTACGTCGTGGGTATGGATGGCGGCATGAAGCCAACGGAGAACGTAAGTAATCAATGTAACTCCTTGCCGCACTTCACCTCGTCACGGATCTTATCCTTATCTAGAGGTGGGGGCGCCCGTCTTCGGGGAAAGAAATAAGCTACAACAGGAGCATAGCGAATAAACGATGTTTTGATCTGTTCTCATAGATAACACATGAGGTCGCTTCACTGTGTAGCATTAAGGTGTAAGGACGACATTGGAGACAAAAATATGTTAGAGGGGTGATTAAAGCTCGTTGCATCGAGATGCGCTTCATGCCATAGAAATAGCATGATAGATGAGGCTGGAGAGGTGACCGGTGTGGACTGGCGGGTTGATTGTCTAGGACAAAGAGACATCGCTCCACGACGAAGCTCAGTCTCTTTGTCTTCCCCTCTGACCTTTATTCCCTTTCCACATCCCCGAGTGACAACCCTCGCGGAACATCATGGCCGGCATCGTAGATATCTCCGCCGTGCTCGGCCCAAAGCTATCGCCGGAGGCTGTCATCGTCTTGCCGGGGGGCAGCGGCAGCGACAGCGACTTCGCCAGTGTCACAGCTAGGTGGCGAGAGCACCAAGCACCCGCCATCTCCGCTGTAGTCAAAGTTGCCACCGAATCCGACGTTCAGGAAGCAGTGAGTGAGGTGCCCGGACACCATATGTTGACTCTGCATACACAAAACAAACCCTATCACTCGTTCGGAGGCTGAAGTAATTGATTATAAGGTTCGTTATGCCGTCGAGCATCATATCCCCTTCATCGCTCGCTCCGGCGGCCACGGCGCAACAGAGGCTATGAGCAGGGCCAAAAACGCTATTCAGATCGATTTCCGCTCTCTTAACTACGTCAGATTATCCGAGGATGGCAAGTCTGCTGCAATTGGTGGGGGAGCCATCGTCAAAGACACCGTCGATAAACTGGCGGCTCTAGGGAAGCGTACAGGTAAAGCAACCATACAGCAAGCCATGCGCGACGAGAGCGCCGGAGAGCTGACCTACCTTCAATAGTGACCGGCATTTGCGAGAGCGTGGGAATCTCGGCATTGGCCCTAGGAGGAGGCCATGGCTGGCTCCAGGGTCAATACGGGCTCCTGTCCGATCAAGTCATCTCGGCCCGCCTAGTCCTCCCGAATGGCGAACTCGTCACCGTGTCGGATGACTCCCATCCCGACCTATTCTGGGCTATCAAAGGAGCGGGCCACAACTTTGGGCTCGTAACAGAATGGCAATTCCGCGTCTACGATGATCAGCCGCAGTGGTCATACGAAGTCTTCGTCTTCTCAGGAGATAAGCTTGAGGCTCTCTACAGGCTCGCTAATGAGAAATTAAAAGACCAACCTCCAAAGCTAGTTTATTGGGCATACATCATAAAGGTCGCAGAGATCGATCCCGACCATGTAAGTTTCTCCTTCCGGGCGCAGCACTCACTCCCCCAGTGCATACACCGCCTAAGCTAACTCTTGTAAGCCCATCCTCTGGTTCGGCATCATCTACAACGGCTCCCCTGATGCAATCAAGGAACACGCCAAGCCATTCCACGACATCGGCCCTATTAACGTACAAACCGGCCAGGGATCAATCCACGATCTCGCCGTCTTGACATTCCAAGACCTCAACGGCCCAGGCTGCGCGTACGGGGTTACATCTCTCCGCTATCCAATAGGTTTGAAATCCTACAACGTCGCCGCTGTGCGACAAGTGTACGACGAAATCGATGAGACCTTCCGCCGTGTTCCCGAGGTTGCCGGCTCCTTCTTCCTGCTTGAGGGCTACTCTACTCAGGCCGTGGAGGCAGTAGACCCAGCAACAGCGTCTTTCCCGCATCGGGACGACAAGATCCTCATCACCTCGTATGTCATGTATGCACCCGATAACAACATCACTCCGCTTGCGCAGGAGTTCGGGAAGAAGCTGCGAAGGTATCTGCTCGACGGGAGCGATGACCCGACTCGCCTCCGCGCCTACGTCAACTACGCCGATGGCGACGAGCCGCTACCGGCCGTTTACGGATGGGACGACTGGAGGCTGGAGAAGCTGAAGACGCTCAAGGCCAAGTGGGATCCGAAGAATTCGATGCGGTATTACGTCCCGATAGAATATAAGCTTGCGTAGAACCTCATACGCGGTCGGGATTACGTTATAGAAAAGACAAATTGAGAAAGAATTTTCGCCTGCAGGCTGCATACTTAGTTACAACTACTACTATAGAATTCAGTATTGTTCCAGGCAGCTTCCAGATAAAATATACTACGAAGGAGCAGATACTACGTGAGTGTTGATATCTCATCGGTTATTGCAAAAAGTCTAAAAGAATGGGAGGATTAGATTAAAGTGGGAGGTTGTCTAGAGGAATATTACAAGTGGGTTATAGTAAGGTGAGGGTTTCTGTTAGGCTTGAGTCTCTAGAGTACGGGATGTATATCAAGGCGTTTCCCGTTTCAGTAAACGCACAACCTCATTAGCCCCTCGCTCCATTACAATATCTAGCGGAGTCTTATTCTGGTCATTTACAGCTCCTATTACCTTGTCATAACACTCTTCCATCAAAAGCTCACAAATTTCCATGTCCAAAGTTTCTCGTAAGCACGCAAGATGGAGTGGTGTGTTGCGCGCAGAGTCCTCACACGAGGTATCTGCACCGTATCGAATCAATGCCTTGACGACGCTAGCAGAAGCTAGAAGCCCTGCAAGATGCAACGGGGTTTGGCCATATACGTCACATTCCCCTAATGTCCCGGAAGATTCTTCGGGGTGAAGCTTCGAAAGTGCTTCCCATTGATTTTGTACCGCCTCAAGAACTTGGATATCGCCAGAAATGATCGCATGGTGCCAGACACTTCTGCTCCTACTATCTTTAAGCCGGAAGCTGCCGGGACCATCAAAAAGACATACAAGCGCCTCTGCGTTACCTCCATGAGCGGCAGCAAGCAAAGGATAGCGCAAATGTCCGCCAACCACTTCGGGGCTGTCGTTCAAACTCAATGCGCATCGTATCCAAGATGCTAGATTGCAACTGGCGGCGAAATAAAGAACCGTGGTGTCGTTTGCTAGATCTTCTCGGAGAGGATACCAATATTTCCAATCAGATCGAACCAATCTCCGGACTATCGACGTCGGATCCATACCCTCTTCGTCAGCTCGGATAGCGTGAAACTCGAACATTTCAGAGGCATACTGCATAAACACGGGAAATGTCTGCAGCAGTTTTGTTGACACTGTTGAGAATGATCTCACCATTCTCGTAATCTTGGGTGGTCTGCTCGGGTTGGCTTTGTACCGCTTCAGTATCTGCCGGGGAATACCAATGGCTTTTGAAACCCCCTTCAAAATCCGCCTGGGGGCCTTCTCCCTCGACGCAATCAATCTCGATGGTGGTTCCCGGCCGTAAGCAAAATCAGTGGAGCGCCTGGACCGCGTTGAGCCGTTGTAGTCTGATCCAGCGGACGACCCGAAGCTAACAAAACTTCCCCTGCCTCCACCCCTCAGTCTCATTGAGGCGCGATGTAGACGATTGATCCGTGGGGCGCTACCTGCACTCACAGATGAACTGTAGGGTGATCTCATAGTTGAAATAGTAATGATACTTTCTCGATTCGCAGCATGTAAGCGAGCTTCGACGAAGGGTCGTAATTCTGGCGAAGCTGCATACGTGACACAGGCATTTGCTATCATCATATGACTTTGACCGCAGATATCTGGGGGCGAGGACGGATTGATGGCAAGAAATCCATCTCCACTTAGGAAGAACTCCCTCACAGAAGTATGTACAACCTGGACGACTTTGCCGAAACTAAAGGAGCCAGCTTCAGCGGCGAGCGAGGCAGCGTCGTCCGTGAGCATGGCTCCAGGATTATTCGAGACCTGGATATCTTTGACTTCCACTAAACCGTGAGACAAGCTTCTGATCCTCTTTTCGAGCTGACGCTCTGTCTCTGGAAAGTATGGCGACGTGTGCCAATTGGTGAGGGCTTCCTCTGTGGGATCATACACAAAAGCGAGAACCTGTGACCACTCAGATAATCGCAAGGGTCTTAAGCTGTAAGTTATCCACTGGAAGAATCTGGTCGAAAGGTCGTCTGCAGCGTCATGTAAAACTCGCCTGAAGAGGTCTGCTAACTCCGTGGGCACACGCTGCAGTTCAGTGGTAAGAGAGCGACAACTCCTCCCCTTGTCCCACTCCTGCAATATAATGTCCATGACGAGGACAACCCACAAGAAGACACCGGATGCTTTCTCAATGATGGCTTGCTCAAGGCGATCCCATGTTATCTGATCATCCGAGTTCTCCGTGGAGCTTCTCACGGCGTGAAGTTTGGTATGAACGTAGAGTCCGATATCCTGTGAGTTGTATTCCTCGAGAACTAACTCCAGGTAAGGAGAAATCGTAACCTCAAGAGCGCTTTGGCTCGAAATGCAAATATTGAGCCTGGCTCCTTTTGCGTGCGCCGAAGCGCTAAGTTGCCGGAAGAATTCGACCATGCTTCGCCCCTCGCCATTGCGGCATTCGTCTAGAGCATCAATAAAGAGAAACACATTCTTGGCTTTTGTTGATGTAGGCCCAAGCAAGGTTGAAGTCAAGAAATCCTTGAGCTCTTCATCGTACCATTTTACAGGCGTACCTTGGGCGAGCTTTTGACGATAACGGCGCTGGATCTCCTTGAACTCAGTTGGAAAATGATGCAGTATCTGGTATAGGAGAGATCTGAACAGTCCCGACGGACTGCCTTCGAGGACGGTGCCTTGGCCATTGAAGAAGAAGCTAGCCTTCACTATGCTCGCATCCGACTGTGGCAGAATAGACTGAAAATAATTGACCAGTGTCGATTTCCCGGATCCAGGTTTACCTTTGATCCAGAGAAAGCCATGAGAGGTGTTGATGTCACTACGTGAGAGCCATGATTGGTATTGCTCGAGATTGGGCAACCAAAGGCACGTATTATCCAACGGTCGACCAATGAGCTGGGAACGATGCTCCATTTCGGGAAATGCTAGGGAAGTGCGTAATTCTTTGTCTCTCGTTAGTTCGCTTGCTACTCGGTAGAGTCTCTTGTAAATCTAACCTTGTACATCGCGGAGAACTAGTAATTAGTAAATTAGTTTCAAGAATGTAACTCACTAATTATCAACCCACGTCAGCTACTTACACTCAGTCGACACACTCTCTATCGATTTACATATTGAGTCCAGTTCGCCACTGACTTTTACGTAGTTAGGATCCTCAAGCCGAGAAAATTTGCACATGTTTCTATGATTTGCTTGTAGCGTCTCTGCTTGTTCCCTATCGTCTCCGAGGAGGGATGAATACTGGGGGACCACCTGTCGCTATCAGAAGAGTAACAAATAAGAAGGAGGAACAGATTCTTACCAGTTTATTTAAAAACATGCCTGGTATTTTCACCCCAGTCAGAGGCAGACCCTCTTGGAAAGTTTTGACGGTGAGTCCATGCTTACGCCAGACTCTGGAGAAGCTGTCTTGGCTTCGTTCAAGCTCAGAATTTCGGAGGCCCAAGGAGTCCAGCAGAGCTGGGTTCGTATCAATTAGACAGAGGCTTGCGACCTTTCGGACCAGGTCGCCGACATTCGCATAGTCTCCGCCACCTCTATGTGGTGTGCCTAAGAATACTACTGCAGTGGTTGCCTCTACTATATCTTTCAAGACGATGTTGTCTGAAGCGTCAGAAAGCGCAAGGGTCTGAAGCGCAGTTGTTAGCAGCTCCCCGTTCTCATACACCTGAAGATTTTGGTAGTCAAACCTCCTTAACGATGATCCCGCCGAGAGAGTGTGCCACGAAAATGAGAGGAAGTCCTTGTAGCCTCTGTCGCTTAAGGGCGTATAAAAAGTCCTTTGCATGGGAAAACAACGTGTTGGTGTTGACGGGATTGCCCGGTCGCGCAGCCACGGTCGAGGCATAGCCCCATGTCAAAATGCGACAGTGTGAACATGTCCTCGACTTCGGCAACAAATCGGCGGGCCAAAACACTTCTTCGTGACTACTGGTCGAGCTTGTACCTGCATCGCTAAAAGCTTCGGCAGAGTTCGCTACTTCATCGACAGTACTTGAACTCGTTTTGAGTCTCAACAATCTCGAAATGATGGCGCGCTTTCCCTTCGGGCGCACATTAATAGTTTTCGTCCTATGTTCAGGGGGTGCTGAGACATCAGAAGCCCAGGTTCTGTATGGATGGCCTTGCAGCCCGTGAACAAAAATAATTCTATTGCCCGATCAATATGAGTTGCTCGACATAGGCCATAGCAGGCCATCTGTGCCTTGAATGGGCGTCTATCCCCGCATACACGGAGTCGTCCGGCGCTGGCTATCCTTTTGAGGAAGAGCATCAATCACTTACTCTGCAATTGGTTCGCTCCCTGCAGGTTCGTACACGACGGTGAAACCGGTGTCACTTATCCGTTTTTTGAGCGGCATCATGCCATGATTTTGAGCAGTGAGCCTGGGAACAAAATTGTTGCTGTTGGCCATCTGACCCTGGGGGCTGAGGCGGGGAGTCAGCATTGAGGGCCTCCAGATGCCAAGAGATCAAAGGCTTAGCGCGCCCAAACCCCTAATTGATGGACCTATCTGACATGGAGGACTCATTTTACGCTAGAATCATTAGGGAAGGAATCAGCCGTGGTTAACAGAGCAACAGATTGCCTCTTTAGGGAACACATTCATTTCAATGCGATCGCGATAAAAAAGATTTTCCGGATAAGGAAATCTGGACGGCACATTGAGTCGTAGTGCTAACGCATACGAGAGAGAAAGAGCGTGCGAGAGAGTACCTATATGAACGTCGACCGAGAGACAGAGTGTTACCACTGTAGCCCTTTCGTAGTCTTAAAGGACCTTTCTTCAGCAGACGACGAGACACTGCGAGCAAGCCCTACACTAGTCTCTTACGGTAGGGTATGCCCACCCATAATTCGCTGACATAAGAACACCGCCAGTCTATGAGCATTGCAACGTTAAGTATTGTGTGAAGTGCAGCAAGATGGATTGGGAACACAGCGTTTACGTTTAGGTACACTACTATGGCCCCCTGCCAAAACGGAAGCCAAGGCCATGCAAAGTAGTGAACCATAAATCCCAGTAAGAATACTTCATACGAATGGTGTCGATCGCAAAACAGGTCCCAATGGGTCGCAAAGTGAGGCTTGCCACTACCATCACGCTTTAATTAAATCGCCATCCGACAAACGCGCCGGTAGCACCCACCCGGCGACACAGCGCGCGCGGGCGCAATAGATGTCGGATCATGTCGCTAGGTTACAATCTCAAGTAGATTTCCTGGCTGGTAATGCATCCAGGTAGTGAGAACGGGGAGAAGAGCCACCGATGACTTGGTCACATATTTAGTTGAATCGCAGCTAGCTTTTTATTCATGAGCTCCATCGTTTCCAATCCCCATTGTGTGGTTGAGGGCGCGTTAACAGACTCGTCTCCAAGGCAATAAAGCAGAGCGACCAGACAAGCCACTTATGGCTTTTCAGTGGCTTGGCCATTTAGGGGTTAGAGAAACGCGTACCTAAACACTTTATAGGCGCGTCATTATTTTTCTTCGTTCCTGGAGGGAGTAGACATATAGAGTACAGAATTACCTCGATAGTGACACGTCAACAATGACATCGGACCCCTGAACAGGAGGGAGAATGCCACCGGCCGGTATAGTCTCATCCAGGGCGGGCATTGCATTTGCCGCGACGCCCTCGGCCGAACGGACCAGCTTGACGTCGAACCGGAGGGAGCATTAGAGCCAAGAACAAATACACCTCACGCTTGGCAAGAAATCTCCCCGGACAGTACATCGTTCCTCCCCCGAATGGTTTCCAGCTGCTGCTGCGATAGAGGTTGTTGTTTCTCAAGAATCTTGTGCTGTCGAACTGCGCCACATCTGCCCCGAAGACAGTTGGGTCGTGGTGCATCAGCCGGTAGGGCATGAGGAGATTACGACCAGGCTGCAGAACCTTGCCTCCTACAGTAACTCTCTCCGTGACAAACTAGATCCCGATAGGGTTATTGGTAGTACGAAGTATTTCTTCGTAAAAAGAAGCAAGGTGGGAGCATTTATCGAGCAGATACGACATGTCGACACTACTTCCGTTGACTGCGGGCGCCATTTCGGCTTTGATAGCATCTAGGAGGGCTACATTATAAAGTAGATGCGCCATGCTCCAGAAACAGAGACGATAGGCGTTGGGGTTGGTCCTAGTACGGGTTTCAGCACTATATTGTAATACGAGTCATGAGATTTGGGCTCAGGGACTCACACTCGATGTAGAGAGAATAGCATAGCGCCACACTGCGTGGGATCGACGATGCCCATGTCTTCAATTGCCTTTTGGGACTCGGTCACAATCCAGGATGCATCGGACCTCCGTTCTTTCGGAAGGGCCAGATAGGCTGCAAAAGCGGCTTCGCACCTTGCTTTGCTGGCATACAAGGATTTGGCGGCGAACTTGGGATACTTATAAGGCAACTTCCATGCCTCATTGTCAAAGGCAAAAAAGTCTTCTAGGATTGTGGGCGCAACGCTATAGATCGACTTTCCAAAGAATGCTTGTGTGGCGGAATTGACCAGTACGTAACCACACCAGTCCCACAGAGAAACCCGTTTAGAATCAGGGGACGATCCTAGCAGCATGGAGCCGAAATGCGATCCCAATGTAGGGAAGCATCGATGTTGTCGAGAAATGTCTTTTGAAGAGTCTCCAGGCAATCTCCTGGGTGCATCTGGACTTTAAATAGTTCATGAAAATGATCCATAGTGTGCTTCGGGGTCCCGTGCCTATCAAATAATTTGTTCACATTCTCCTGCGTAACTCCGAATTGTCCCAGGACATCCTTGATGACCTTGTCCGGGTCCAGCTTCGCAGTGTTTCTGTAGACGGCGAGGACATCACTCGGAGAAGTGACAATGTATGTCTCCTCTCCTAAGATGGCCAACGACCATGGATCGCGGCTATTGCGGAAATAACTACTACCATCTCGGAAGACTTGAGCAGCACTCACCGTCATACCCCAAACGTGACCGAAGACTGTTGAGGAGGATTTAGCCAAATGGCCAAAGCCAAACAGAGCCTGGCAGGCTTACATGGGAGCGTGTAGGGAAGGGCCATGGGCACAGATGGATTGAGCCACGTTGATAGTGTAAACCTCCACAAACGCCATCCCACCCAAAGCACAATGGATGTCGCGAATGCGCGAAGAAGAGACGGGCTACAGCCTACCAGTTAGCAAGGAGGAAGAATCTAAAACAGCTGCCATCCTTCACGCGCACAGAGAGATAACTGTTCTTGACGATGCAAATGAAACGAAAGTTGAGGTCGTTGTCTGAGATGGAGAGAGTCATTGTGTCGCAGTAATTATCCCGAGCCTTCCGAGGGGCATTGTGATGTGGCTGAAAATGATGAAAGGGAGAGGTCAAATTATTCAACTAAGTCTGTCACACCGCAACCCCTTTGTCAGCAGTACTTGTAGTAAGGTCGCGAAGAAAAAGTATTCGCACGTTATTCCTAAACCAAGAATAGTATTATATTATCTGACAGATTAACACCCTTGAGCTCGCATGACTGATCAGTTTATATTTTGTGCAACCGCACAGGCGCGCTGTCAAGTCGATCTATAAGCGCGGCGGTGTCAATTACGTAGCATATTTGTTGCTGTTTAACTAAAAACAATACATGAAATAGCACTTTGCCAAGGAACGGGCCTTCAGCCCTTTAACCGTTACACTACCAAAGTAGAACGTGATTAACTCGTAACAATTTTTGGTGGTTTGTGGGTGATGCACTGCCAATAGGGGCTTGTGTTGCCAAAAGAAAAACAACGAGTGTCCGCTTTGCAACGTTTCAGATAAAACAAGCTGGGGATTGAATTACTCTTATGGGCGACGCAGCCGTGTTGAGCTCGAACGTGGGCGGATTAGGGGTGAACTGCGGCCTGCATCCGAACGTGCTGCTTGTCAGCGAGCTTCAGAAGATCTGCGTATCTTCTAGCGGAAGCCCTCACACAGCGTCGCTGGAGACCTCATTCGCCCGATATCAACGTTTTCGCTTCAAGGAACTCAAGATGATCTACAACCACGGCTACTCCGAGTTGTGACGGATGACCCGATGACCTAGGACTCTTCGACAGACAGATTTATTGACGCTATCGGGAAGCCCTGGGGACTGATGGGCACTTTTATCAACTCGCTCATGATCCCAATGGTCCGCAATGGGTAGATCCCGACCTACCTGCCCTTCAAGATGAAAAAGGCTCCTGTGTCGTGGTCCGTCCGTGGAGATGGAACCTGGATGCCTGCTAAATAGATCACGCCTCGCTTCATATTATCAGTACTTTCAACCTAATCGATTACAGATGACAACCGCATACATTCATGAGGCGATATGAATATATGAGGTTTCCCGTGCGTGATTATCGGTTTTCAGAGTTTTAAGTCGGATACAACATGTCATCTAACTCAGACGCGGATCTCGCATTACATATAACATATTACAATGCCGTAGCTGACAGGGGGTTCGTGACAAAAACAAGAAATAGCTCATCGATCGCCATGATAGTATTTCGTAGCTGCTGTAAAAAGTGATTGTTAAAAACCTGCACATAAAACCGCACAGGTGTAACACCGGGAGGGGCGAAACAATCCCTCGGGAGCACCCATCCGCTATTTTGATGCTATAGCCTAACTTTCCCCGTACCCCGGTAGTAGTTGCATCATGTGGGCTATGCTTGATTTACCTCACAGAACGAAGGTCAGGGTCACATTCAACGGCCCATACAAGGTTGGCCCGCTCTTTAAATGTTACCCCGACCCCATCTTATGCGCAAGTAAACATCTTTAAGTGCTAAAAAGCAGGCCGTTTCTAAGGATTGTTTGAGCAAATAAATTGGCCGAGACGCAATAACATTGGATGAAGAACGAGGCTCGTTAATCCCGTCCTCCCGTCCTGGTAGGTGCTCTGGATTAGCCCCCATCTAGCTTGTCTTGGCGGTAACATCAGAAACAAAGAGTACCGACCGTGAGACCCTTATATAAGGTAGGTAATATATCAGCTCACAGCAAGTGGCCAGACTTCCCCGTACACTACGTAGTACATATAGCTATCATTTATTCAGCAGATGCTTGAATGACAAACATGAAGCAGAAGTCGAACCAATGCGGCCTTGGCGTGCTGGGCTCAGGCTTACCCTCACGTGGCAACAAGGATTCTCGTCTCTTGCCAATCGTGCATCACTAGCCAAGGTACCTACGGAAAGGCGACAAGCTGAATCGCATTGCCCCTAGCTGTCGTGATAGATGATGTATCATGCAATACGACATTGTTTTTGTTTGTTATGCAGGTCGAAACACAAGCCACCTTGAATCGCACCTGCGAATACTGACAAAGATGCGAAAGTGTCGAGGATGTATCCACCCCAGCTATGATAGAGTTGGCCAAAACCAGGAAGTTTGCTTTATTTTGAATTGTTTGGCTGCCTTGAGATTCTGTTGACGTATGCCCAGAGCATTTAAGACTCCAGGGGTACCCCTGGAGATTGCGCTAGGCAAAGTCGTACATCTATTGAAGTCGCATCAATTGTTGCAGTGAATTCAAGATGCTCGTTAAAATTATATGCGCCACACTCTAATAATTATTCCTTTTTAATAATGTATGACACCTGTTCAATTGTAGTCGAAGTGCAGAGGTTTTATGGAAATCTTTAATATCACATTAGTTTCAAGCCTCATACTTCCTACGGATCGGGACATGCAAGGTCGACGAACCCTGGTCCCACCCTTGTTCAGTATAGCGCGCTCCATATTCTTCCCCCTGAAATCTGGGGATTAAGCATACCCATGCAGGAAATTCCACATATGAGTTGTCAGCATTTAAGTCATTGGATCAGGAACGAAAACACGAACACAAACAGTGAACGAAATGTCGAACGGGATTTACGTGGGGGCCAGGAGCCTGCCCCTTGAGTTAACGATGCGCAGCCTGTTTAGATAAATTATAAATAGTATAAATAGGACCCCGAGGACCCCGACCTTGAATCCTGAAATCGCCATCACTCAACCGCCCGCAATCATCTGCACAAGCATCCACAACGCCATCGCAATGCAGCTTCAGACTATCACGTTGGCATCAGCCATCATCGGCGCTATCAGCGCTCTTGAAACTCACGGCGGTTACGACTATGAAACTCGATTCAAACCTGACGCTTCTCCCGAGACCAACGCCATTAAAGACTCATATGAGGCTACTGCTGCCGAGCAGGCGTATACACGCCTTCAGGAGAAGGTCCAACTCACGGGCGTTGCCCACCAGTGCCTGAATTTCACAGAAGGCGCACAGCCAGCGACTTTGTATGCCCTGAAAGACTGCATTGCCGCCGATAGCAAGGGCAACTTCTTCAAACTGCTCGCCGAGGATATCGAGAACTCGAACGACTTCTGGGGCGAGATACTTCTCGAATCAACCAATAACAGAACCCAATGGGTGCCTGCCAGAGCTGTAAGCGATACCCTGAATTCTCCAACAGAATGTCGTGACTCCGGAAAGCCCGTGTCGTCTTAAGTTCTCGAATTACTCTTCAATTGCATTCCTAACTATTCGACTTAGTGGACAAAGTGCTACTTCAATGGCGACCTCACAGCTGTTCAGTTTGCCGCGTGGTCTCTGTCTCCCAACGCTGACGCAGCCAATCTCCACGCGAATCCGGAGCACTTCTACAAAGAGACAACGCTCGACGCTTCAGGTTCTCAGTCGTCCCAGATCTTTGAGGGTTGGGGAGGCGTTCTCTCCAAGTTTGGGACCGCACGTACAAACTTCCTCGTTCCCGCATTTTCAACTCCTGTTTACGGAACCGAGAATACCCCAGCGGCCTGGGATATCGGTGTGAAGTTCCCTCTGCCTCTCCAGCGTGTAGGGGACAAGGTACTGGCATCGGGAGGTCAGGAGACCTTCGGCGTGCTTCACATCGCGGTGCGCGACTTTGCTGCTAGCGAGGGTACCACCGGTAAATCGGGTATTGAGATTTATTCGGCCGTGTGGTACCCGCCATGGGATCAGGCGAGTGAAGAGGATAAGGCGGAGTTTGTGAATAACTACCTCGCAGACGAGGCGCATCACATGGTTGTCGAAGTTATCAACTTGACGCTCCAGGCGCATGAGGACTGCAAGACCGGATTATGTGTCCTCCCATCTGGCAAATAAATGAACTCATTGCTGGTACATTTTTCAGGGACATAGAAGCCCTTAATGTATAACATAGTAACAGCGCATTGTTTTCCAGTCCCTATAGTAACGCAGCCGTTCAAACAGGTATGCATGTTTGCATTCGAGATGTACTCGACCAGCACCGTGGCCCGCGTGATCTTGTTTAGGCCTTCTAGTTGATTGCCCGTCCACTAAGTGACTCAATATTAAGACATAACAGAGCGATTGTTGCGGAAAAACGACGCCGTTAATCCAAAGTCCGGACTAACGGTACATATCATCCGTGACAGCGATCCTATGGGATTTGTGTGCATGCCGGATCAATAGACAATGCGCGGCGCCGCTCGGACGTAGAGGGGAGGGCGGTATAGTGGAATCAAGTACATAAACAGTGCCTCAGACAGTACGGGATCATGGCCAGTCAATTATCATGTTTGCGTTTGCATCTACGGACCCATGTATAGTAGGGGGGGGGGGGGGGGGGGACGGGGGCCGTTGTGTCAACATGCGGAAGTTACTAAGTAGTTCGTAATATATTAAAATTATGCCACACTCGTTATGTTGATCATTATACATTTTTTAGTAAGATCTCAGGCCTCTGACCCATCCACCCTGCCGCAATACCCCCCTTCCTAGCTGTACTGCCTCAAATCTATATAAACCACCTCTCTAAGGGCTTATAGGTCGTAGAAAACTGCGGTGTGCTACGGAGTAGCTCTGAGTTTTTATAAGCTTTATTATGCTTATAGGGCAATTAACCGGCTACTGGCTTTTACTGGCACTGGCTATACTCATCGTTATAGTACTATATATGCAACTGTAGACAATCAAGTGTCCGACTTCATTACGTTCTACTTTTGGTAGTGTACCGGTTATAGCGCTGTAGTTCTATGCCGTGACATTCATCCTCTATTCTTAATAGTTTTTATAAGATTAACCCATAGCTACATAGCTTTATTATAATCTCTGCTCGCTGTCATGTAGTCTTTCTAACTGCAGACTCTTTCTGTTGTTGGGCTTATGAATTCTAACATATCAGGTCATCTCCCAGTAGGTCGTCACTACTGGCTTCATCTACATCGTCTGGTATGGATTCGTTCTTGTCAGCGTGATGACCATCATATCCTTCATCTTCGTCCGACCCTTCTTCCGTTCCTTCTTGAGTTTCCAGTAAGTCTTGTAGGCACTCAAACTCGTCGTTTGGTGACGGTGTAAAAGTGTGCGGTTGCGAATTTTCCGTCTTGAAATGAATATGGTAGAGGTTAATCCTACCATAGCATTTGTTACAGACCCAGAAGTCAATGCAAACGTCACATGAAAATGCCTGTCCATCGACATACTGTAGTGTTGCAATGTTAGTGAGAATGCCAGGCTAGAAAGCCCTCGTCCAAAGTAGTCATCACTTACACAAAAGCACACATTGCATAATATCTTACCCTGACTATTATATGGCCTGATATCTTCCTCTTCTTGGTTTTGGCCGGAGCTTATTAGGTTGATAACGTCGCTGCTAGCTCCGTATCGACGAGCTATTTTGTGAAGCGTAAAGCTTTCGGCCTCTGTGCGCACCCCTTTCTGGATCACACACTCGACAGAAATGTCCGCTCCATGCTTTATGAGATGCTTGACAGTACTTAGATAGTCAATGGGATCCGATCCGCCGGCGGTATCGTGGCTACGGCCCTCATGAGATGTTCGCATGGCCCAGCACAAAGGGGTCCAGCCGTCGATATCGGGCTCATTGACGTGTGTGATCCTTTCTTTGTTGCTCATTTTCCCAATAATAGCCTCCACCGCTCGCGCGCGCCCGTGCTGCGCTGCCCAGTGCAGGCATGTCTTGCCTGCAACGTCTTTAGTCGTGTCAAACTTTTCCCAACCAGTAAGAGATACCATCTGCAGGTTTTGCACGCCACCTGCGGCAGCGAAGTGGATTGGCAACCTTTTGAGAGGGTCACTAGTCTGCCCTTTTACACCTTCATTGAGCAATAAGGCAATACACGCTGGTGGCCCCAAAAAGGCTGCGGCTGTGATAGCACTATAAAAGATGGCGCTATGTGGGACTGAGACCGTATCGTTTACATTGGCGCCTTTATCGATAAGAGCGCGAACTATTCGCTGGGTGTCTTCAAAGTTGCGGTGATCCAGAAGATGACTCCGGGGGATGATAGCGGCTAGCAGAGGGGTGCTGTAGTTAATGGGAAGTTGCTGGTTGACATGGGCTTTGGTCGCATGGTCTAGCAGCTTCATGACTAGGTCAACATGGCCCTCTCGACAGGCGTCGTGCAGTGCTGGCCATAGCTCGGTGTTTGACTCGGACATAAGCAGGTCAACGAGCTCATTGTGGTAAGTGCGCACGGCCTTAGCGAGGGGTGTATCGCCCATATTGTTTCTTGCGTTGACGTCAGCACCAGCCTGGATCATCAACCTTGCGCACTCTAGTCGAATCCCTGTAGTTAAAAGTGGTGTATTCCCATCGCAATCCTGTCTTTCAAGGTCCAAGTCTCTGTGGAACTGGAGTAGAATCACTAGGATATCTGAGTCTTCCGTCATGGCCATATGAAGCACACTTCGCCCACTCAATTCGAGAACGTCTCGTAATGAAGCACCAGCTTCGGCCAGAAGGCGCACTATCTTTGCATTGGACGAATAACCCACCGCATCATGGATTGGCATCCAACCCAGGCGGTCGCGGTGGTCAAGTTTGACATTGTGTGCAATGAGTGTTTGTACTACCTCGGTATTTCCCTTCTGCACGGCGAGGTTGAGAATCCTTGCACCGTTGTCGATGTTGATCTCGGGGTCAGCTCCTGCCGCGATCAACTTGTCCACCAAGGCGCAATTAATTGATGAATCGTCGGTATCGGCTGTCAGTGCTGCTTCAAGGACGGTTCTTGGAGCGGTCTTCAATTTGATTCTCAGATCAACACGATTCCACGAAAGAAGCTCCTCGACGACTGCCACGTTGCCAGCTTCGATCGCATGGAATACGGCACTTTTCCCTGAAAAGTCGGTGGCGTTGATATCCACACCATTTTCTAATAACCAGTGCACAAGTGTCGAACCACCTCTGCGTCTTCTGCTAGCGTACATAAGGGCTGTTTGGCCATCGGTTGTGTCGACGTCGTCGAGTCGGATCGGCTGCTTATGATGCAAGAGAACGTTGGACACTTCCAATATTGCCTCACTGGACTCATGCGACGACCTCATTATCTCGACCATTAGTGGGGGCTGGAACAATTCGTGATTTGGATCAGCACCAGCGTCAAGAAGGATCTTCGAGTGCTCTACATTAGCACTTGCAACGGTGACAAACCACAAGGGAGTGTCTTGACCCCACGGCGCGCGTGTATTTGGATCAGCGTGACCATCAAGCAAAGCCTTCATTGTTTTGGCTAAGCCTCGTGCACAGGCCACAGAAAGTGGTGACCAAGTTCGGTAATTATGATTTGTTTCCACTACCCTAGTGTCGGGATCAGCGCCATGTTGAAGGAGGAGCACTATAGTCTGCCAATTGCCGAACACTGCCGCCGCATAAAGAGGCGTGTCTGGTTTGCCGTATTCGAGAAGTCCGTTCCTATCCTTTCGAAGGAGCGACTCAGTGATTTCTGGATAATACCCTAGCCTAGAGGCAAAATGAAGTACGCAGTATGCGGTACCCCCAATTTTCCTGTCTGTTTGGGCGCCGTATGACAGTAACAGCGTAGCTATAGTTGCGTGACCTGCGTGACAGGCATAAGCAAGCGGCGAGAAGCCAGATTTGCTTATCACTCCTCCGCCATTTGCATCTGCACCTGTTTCCAGGAGCAATTTAGCGAGTCTGTCTAGGCCAAGCCAAGCAGCTCGCCATATAATGGTGTGTGGCCATTCAATCACCAATTTCGTAGCCTCTCTTTCAACTTCATTTGCTAATATCTTGCTAGCAATAGAAATGGCGGTACTCTCTCTGCCGATCTTAACTGCCGTGGAAAGTGCGGAGATGAGGACCGTATGAGGAGGGTCCTCGCTCTTTAGTATCCCGTCCACTTTGGCTCCGTGACCACCTGTCAGTGCGCCAATGAGTACTGGTTCCAGGTCTGCGAGATATTTTCTCCGGCGAGGCTGGAACAGATCTAGCTGGATGAGAAGTACTTCAGCTGAAGTGGGACATTCACGTGGACGTGAGAACGGATTGCTCATAGCCCACCAAATTTTAGCCCACGCATCGAGAGACTTCCTGGACTTCGTAAGCATCTTGTATATCTTCTCAGCCCGGTTGGACTTCAGATGAGAGAGACAATGCGGCAGGCACTGGACGACGTAGAAGATCAAGTCTCTCCCGTGAGGCACTAGAGGCGTTGCTAAACCTTCTGACCCTCTGATCCTTGAAATATAGATTTCGTACTGGGATTCCAAGTAGCGACAGACTCTCGGGGTCCCGAGATATTTCAAGCAAAAGTCGACCATCGTTGAGTATGCTTCGCTTTTGGGTTGGTCCCAAATGTAATTAGTGCCCTTCTCTCCATCGTGATGCATTGCACGTCTAATTTTGCTTTTGAGCCGAATTTCCCCGTGGCTCTCGTTAAGCATCCCACGAAACCACGTCCGAATTTTGCTCAATGCGTGAATTTGGGCCGATATCATGGGGTCCACCGAGTCCGGCTGATTGGGGCTATAATTATTAGAATCTATCAGGATAGCAAGCTCCCAGATGCTGAGTGGTTGCCAGCTGTACAGTATCCAAGTCAAGGCCGTCTTGAGTGTGCTTCCCTCACCATTACTTTTCAAAATGATGTCGAGGGCCGACTCGGCAGAAATTCCCACAGACATCTGGTCTAGGAGGCTGATAAAACGCGCAAGCGACGCTTCCGATGGCTCCACGGGCCACTCTGAGTGGTCCTGGATGAGATCCAAAATTGTGTCTTGAGTTCTGCCGTCATTGGACGAATCAAATAACTCTTGTACACGTGTCCGTATCTTAAACTCGTCTTTCTTACTATAGCAGTAGCGACATAATGACTCCAGGCGTTTATCGAATGATGATGCCTGCATGCCACTGGCTATGCCAGAGGTGGTGTCCGAATGCATCTCGTTTACCTCTAATACAGGCCAGTCACGAAGCTCGGCTCGCAGAGTGCCTTGTCTTCGAGAGGTCACGACGAGCTTGAGGGGGGTTTCGATAGTATTAGCCATCTTGTTCCAGATATTCAGGAAAAGCGATCTGTCATTTTCATCGCATTCATCAAAGTCTTGTAGAAAGACAATGACTCCGTCAGTATTGCTGAACCACCAGCCAGTACTTAACAACCCAAGGAGATCTTCTCTTGTCCACGCATTCTGAACGGCGAAAAGGTCGATAAGCAAATTGTACCCGTCGGTGGACCGCTCAGTTGGGACCTCTTGGGCAAGATATGTGGTTATCATAGACGCGATCGAGCTTCGTCGGCGGTCGTGGGAGGAAAAGGCAAAGGAGAAGTAATCGATTCCACTTGTGCCCTTTGTCCGTCTACTCCCCTTGTAATGTGCCACTATTTGCTCGGCAGCCTCTATTACAGATTGGCGAGACGCCCCGTGCACGTATAGAAGCTGATGGCCGTTGCCTTCAAGCCATTCGCGATGCTCCTTTGAATCCAGTATCCATTTTGGGAAAGCGGCTGTGCATAACGTAGATTGTCGAGGCGGAGAGGCTAGAGCATGAAGAGCTTGGTCGATTGGTATCCATTCAGACAAAGGCGCCCAATCTACATAGGCACGACACATTAGTAACCTTCCAGTATGCCAAAAGAGAAAAGGGTTGGGCGACGAGGACAGCCAGCATACCAGAATGCCCAAGACATAAATTCTCTGCGAACGAGGGAAACGGCCAGTCGTCGTCACTTCTACTCAGCTCTTCAAACACTGTCTCAAGCGGATCACCAAGCGTGGCTGAGAATCTATCGAATATCTGGGAAATTCCGTCAGTTATTCAATTCGGAATGGCTCTCCTCCTTTTGGATTGTATCTCACCTGGGGTATGTTTCCACTCCCATTCTTATTTCCGTACACGCTGACGACGCGGCAGTTCAGAGTGACCTTAGAACTTAAGAAGATGCCAGTTGTATATAATACAATATCGGCCAGCCATTTTATTGCATCGGTAGAAGGGGAAAACGATACACCATTTTCGTTTGTCATGGAATTGATCAGCCGAAATAGGTTTGACTCCAGCGCATGACGGTCACCGCCACGGTGTGGGCAGCCCCAAAATATCTACATGGCAGCTTAGTTAGTCGTACCTTACGTAGACCACGCAATAAATATTGCGGGAAAACGACGCTGTTAATCCATTGTCTGGATTAACGGTATATATCCTCCGTGACAATAAAACATAAGATTTGTCCTTGACATACCACACGTGCAGAGCGAACAAATATCCCTGGCCATCGATAGCTATCCTGTGCCGCAAAGGCAAGGGTCTATCGTTTCGTCGTTTTGACTGAGTCAGCCTGTCTTTCAAAAGGTGTCGCTCTGCTTCTCCGAAATCTTTCGCTCACCTGCTTAACAATCAAGGCACCAAAATCATATGCTATAAAGAGGATGGCTCTCCCTCTACTGGTTTCTTCCGATGTCTTGAAGCCTTGGTCGTTAGCAGCGCTCCACATAGTTAAAGCAAGCTAAAATAATGCCGCTTGCCTTGTTTTGGCTGATTTGACGCGTAAAACGGCTTGTTTGACTTGTTTGGCTAAATCTGATAACTTGATTGGTCAAATACTTGGTCAAATAACTGAATAAGTGGGCCTTAAATGCGACCAACGCGACTAACGCGACCAACGCGACAAAGGCGATAAAATCAGCGATAAGATCTACGATAAGATCTTCGATAAGATCAGCGATAAGATTAGCGATAAGATCTATGATAAGATCGGCAATAAGATCGGCAATAAGATTAACAGTACAATTAAGCAGCAATAAAATCGGCAATAAAATCAGCAATATATTACGTAATAATATATAGCATTTATTTGAAAATAACTGCAATTAAGCAGTTAAAATATAAATTGATTACTTTGTTTGGATATAAATTTTAAGCCTTTATTTTACTTTAGTTGACTCAGATAACTGCCAGCAAGTTAAAATAATGCTTTGCTTGTGTGGAGCGCTGGTCGTTAGCTCGCGCCAGTATATGATTTCTTATTACCCAACTAGCAAGCATAACAGTCGTAGTTGGTCACTTACGGAGATATCTTCCTTATTCATATCAAGCAGGCAACGAAGCAGGCGCAGTGCATGTTCCTCCAGAGCACGTAGGGTCAGGTCACCCGCTAGAACATCCGCGACATCGAAAATGAAACGAAAATGTCTTCGTCGTGTACTGATTTCATCGCCTAAAATCTTGCTATTCGGAAGTAATAGCTCATCAGGGAAAAGGTTGCCTGTCACATGGATGACACTTTATCCTCGATGAGTTATACAGCTAAGCTGGGGTGGGAGTAGTGTATATGGGAGGGCATACTCAATGTCAGGGCCACTGCTGTCGTTCTCTGGGTCTAACTCTTCGATCAATAGTAGCTGCGCTTTTTCACGCTGTACTCGTTCTCGCGCAGCATTGATATTACTCAATCCAGATGGGGTAGGAGACGCCTTGTATGGCCCTTTGGAAGACATCACGATGTTCTTAGACGCAACCGTTGCCGTTAAATTCGATTCGTGTTGATATTGAGTCCCTTAACTTTGACAAGACCTAATTCCAATATGATTAGGTATACTTAAAATGTCTATGATTTCATGATGTCGATCGGTGGTTGGGAAACAATTCGTGAGCAATCAACGAAAGGGAACGATGGTTATGCAAACTACACAATTCCCAACAAGCAGCAAGCCAGCGTAGATTTAAGGGGCATCAATGAGCCCAACAATGCCGTATTTTGGGCTTCAAGAGATAAATAAGTTGATTCAGTAACCCGCCATCAACGTTACGTATTGCTATACTAACTGTATGTACCGACTCAAGAGTGAAATTTATCGTTTTCGCTCTCATTTTTCAAATTGACGCATTGATAATGCTTGCTCTCGTAATTGGATCGCTTGCCCAACTTGATGCATTAGCCTTAGTGAACCTGCTCATGCAATACCACCCTCATAGAGCCAAGAGAACCTATTTTCTGCGAGCGACGGTTTTCAACCGGATATCCCGGCTGGGACCTACTGTAATGACTCTTCCACGTCACTCCAATGCTGACCGCATTTCGGCTGCTGCAGTTTCTTCCTATTGAGGCAGGTACTGAGAGAGGAATTCACACTGTCTGCCTGCCAGCAATGTTATTTCAAATGGACTCACCGGAGAAGATGTTGCGTCATATTAAGTATTAACATGAATCTGTCCACCTTTTTCACGGCCATTGCATTCTTTTTCCTGGTCAGCAGTTGAGACATCGTTGATTCTAATATGTTGCAAAATGATCGACGATAACGAACTTTGGATGAACGAAGATGAAGAAGAATGCACTAGGCCCAGCGACCCAACATTTTTCAAGCTTGATTTGACTTACCAAGGCGAGCATGGAGGCAAGTCCCTGCTATAATTTCTCTTAGACATTTCTAGCTTGTCTTCACGATACTCACACAAGGTATACACTTAGGCTTTCTCACGCGCAATCAGCCGGGGCAGAAGCAGAGGCAAACAGTGACTAGCCGTGGGAATGAGAGGTCGTCCCGCTTTTACGTCAGTTGTATTGCAAAGGCGATCATTCATGGCACTTTGGACACCAACACTTGGACGCCTGCCACCCTTCTCGTGTATGACTTTGAGTTCTCTCCTCTGAGGTCCGGAACCCGGATCAAAGAGGTTGTTATAATTTTCCAGTTCAGTCCCAAGGCAAATGGCACCAAAACTGGACCCAAGGTTATTTCCATTCAGCCCTCCGGTACCCATACAATGTTGGAGACAACAGAGTCTACGAGTAGAAAGCTAAGAGGGGAATTTACCGCAAACTTCAGTAATGCAGGTTTCAATGTTGGCCCCACGGTGGGTGGTGAATGGAACTCTAGTACAGTGAGGAGGTACGCGACGGCTGTGATAGGGGCAACTCCAGCCGATGATTGGGGCCACCGCTACCAAGCTCGATGGTCACTCTTTGAAAACGAATCACAACACAGCGGCGTTCCTACTCTCCTCCGGAGTGCCATCCTTCTAGAGCGCGGCAGACAAGAAGGCGACGGTGAATTTATATGCGTACCGACCATTGAAGTGAAAGTTGACTTCAAGACCACCGTGCTCACCTTATTCTCAACGAACTCTCCTGATGACCCTATCGAGTTTAGCAACGAGTACGAGCCTTTCAATGAGTTAGAGATAGATGAGATCAACCCTCAAAACCTGGCGTCTGTTAGCCAAATGAAACTTTGGGACTGTACATTCCACCGTTCATTCACTAGCGAGGGGGCAGGAGGAAGAGAGGAAGATGAAGATGAGCAGGCCCAGGAATCAACAATTGGGGTGGAGTTGAATACTGCAGATTAGGAGGCATGCATATCGTGTTAGGATATTTCGTATACCTATCGACTGACGCTTTGCAAGGTGGATATTGATGTTGCAGGAGTAATGCAGGTCTGGTCCAAGCATCCAATGTTAGTCGTATCTTTTGTATACTGTCTACCTGATATGCATATGGATGACGACTTAAGACGCGGCCACTAGCCTACCAACCAACAATTTCCTACCTCGGAGCCTCCGGCAGGTAACCCTGTCATCTCTTCCACCAATCACTCTCATATGGTAGCAATAATGCCCCCTTTTCTAGGCATCAATATGCATGCATGGCCAATACATACCTCGACCCATGCGACCCGGCGCCTCCGTCCCTCTACTTTCATTGTGCGCGTAATAGTGTAAGATAATAGGTGTCTGTCCAGAGCATCGAAGTCACTTGTACTGACCTGACTGAGCTGCGTAGTTATACCGGGGTACAGTAGTCACTAATACCTCCTCTTGACGGGAAACGGAGGCTCACACATTCATCTTACTTCCATTCACGGTACCCTGCAGACACATACACCCTCATTCCAAGTTGAATGGAGAATAAATTTTCTTCGTTATTCAGAACGTGTTAAGAATAGACCTTCAATTTGACGCGCTCTTGTCCTATTTATCTATTCTTTGTGTTCGAGAATTCCCCGACTTCGATATTTAGTTCTACATGGCCATGTCAGTATCTCAAGATTTCCGAAATTCGGGTCTTTACTCAGTCGAACGAGACGTGGAAGATGAATCAGTTGAGAGGAATGATGAGTCCGACGATCTTGACTTCCGCTACGATTTTGATGATGGATCGGATGTGGAGAGCATCCCTCCAGCCACTAAGGATGAGCCTGAACCCCAATCAGAGCTCAAGCAAATGAGTTTGGCTGAGCGATGCAGGCATGTGATAGATGCTCTATCAGATGGCAGGAGATGCTGGGACATTGATAAACATTCACCAGAATCGAAGGTTTTCAGTGAATCAGACAAGTTCCTTCTGAATGAAGAGCATCCCCAGACTCAGTTTCCCACAGCGCTTCACGTGCTGGCTTGGGAATACAAAAAAGAACAAGCGAAGATATCGCAACCAATTATCATGTACCTCTTACAATACCGGAGAAATCAGTGCCGAGAATGGGCAGACAAGCAACATGTGAAAGCCGACAGTAAAGAGGCATTGCTTGGGGTTATCGGACACCTGAAGGGTCCACCTATACTGGCTCTGGCTGCCGAAGCAAAAAACCAGAGTTTCATTGACTTTGTCGCCCAGACTTGGCCTGAAGGCTTTCAGGCGCTCTTAGACGCTCGAGATACGTCAGGGAAAAACTGCATTCACCTGATGCTTAACGCAGAAAGAGAACTGTATGTCGAGTTCGTTGAAAAGGCTTGGCCTTCAACGCTTGCAGCCAAGGACAAGGATGGGAACACTGCGCTTCACTACATCATGAATTTCAAGCTCCTCAAGGCCTACAGAGATAAGCAAGACAGAAAGAAAAGGGATCAACTGCTTCAAATTTTCGACCTCTTGCTGGAGAGAGCTGATACAGAAATGAAGAAATCTGGGGAGCTCAACGAGAAAGGGCTGTCACCTTACCAGCACTATTTGAGTACTATGATGAGGAGTACAACGCAACGGGCTAACCAAGTCAAAGGTAAAGTTCCAGCGGGGTTGCCAATGAATAGGACATCACTTGAAGACGACAAGGAAAAGCCGACGAGGGGTGGGAATATTGTGCCAGAGGTTAATAAGCCAATGCCACAGCCAGAGCTTACGAAGGTGAAGGCACCAACTGGGCTACGAGGCCCGAATGCTACCGAAGTCCCAAAGCTGGCAATTGGGGCGGAAGGTTTCAAACTGGCTAGGCGCAATACCGCGACAATAACAGACACGCCCAGAACCACGCAAACTAACGCCACTGACACAAAACAAGTCAAAGTGGAACCACACCCAAAGAGCAAAGGCAAAGGGAGTCAGACTGGGACAGGGAACTTATCTGGAAAACTCAAACTTCATTACTTGCGCAATAGGACGGAGTTAGAAGCCCGGAAGCTAATATGCACAAAAGAGAAGTTAGGTACGTCGGGCATGCAGTCGCCAGCCTGGGCGTTGATTTTCTTTCGCCAATATCTAAGTTTCAGTAATGACTGACCTTTCGAAAGATATAAACCTCTCCCTTGATGCCATGAGGCATCAAGGGGAGAGCATAGACAAGATTGTTCACCTAGTCGACAGCCTAGACAAAGCTGGTGGCTTCGACTCTATACTATCATTAGTCCGGCTCCCCGTGATTAGCCACATACCAGCACAGCAAGTTGAGAAACGTTTGAAGACATATGCGGCTAACCAGGCCAAGACTAGAAGTGGGAGCTCTTTATTGAACTCTACATCGACGCCGAGTTCCGGACGTTACGGTCTTGTTACTGTCTTTGATCGGCTGTACGAGGCTGGCGTAAGACGAATTATCCGTCTTGAAGTCTATGACACAGAATTGCCATGTCACACTGACGACGCGATAGAGGATGCCTTCCGGTTACGGCAGGACAATAAACTTATTGTAGAGAGATGGTAAGCAAGCAACACTAAGAAGTACCAAGCTAGTCGCAGACTTGTTTCTTACGGCATCTATTTGTATAGGAACTGGCGTAAACCGGATCTCAATACGGATGTAATTATGGAGGCTGCAGGGCCTGAGCTTCAGCAACTCCACCTCTACTGGAGCGGAAACACAACTATACTCAAAGCCTGGGCTTCCCCCGGCGGAATTCCTTCACTAGTATCTCAGTTTCGCCGGCTCAAGTCCATTATTATTCACTATACAGTTGTGAGTAATCGGACAGCATAAGTCACTGCTCATACACGACTAGACTACTAATATCTCCTAAATAAACCTATAGGGCTACGAAGGTACTTCTAGAGTGTTGAAAGCAATTCAACAGTTCAACAAGCAGGTCACGGGCGATTTCGAGGTTAAATTTGACGATAACCCTGCTTCAAGTACCGCTGAACTTGATGTCCACGGCGAATGGTTGCTAACTGGCACCGAAACCCCCGACGAGCATCTATGGGTTCAGCGGATGGAAGAGTTCAGAAGCGCTCTGATCTCACTTCACAGGCTTGATGTGATGCCAGAAGTACGACGGACCAAGGTGAGACACTATGACTTTCTCCTCCTCATTCACCACTAACCCAGGTACTGCGCCACCCTGCTAAAATTGGGGGAAACAAAAAAGAAAGCACATAATCTAATTCTTTCCACCTTAGGTTGCCATAATAGATGATGGGGTAGACTACGACAAGATCAAATTTTACGACCTAGACGGCACCGGCAATGTAGATGGAAGAAGGTCTAAGGTGACAGGAATGAATTATTGCAACAGCGGAAACAACTGGTATCACTCATCCGGCAAGCACGGGACCCTTATGACAAATTCTGTGCTACGGATTAATCCGTGGGCAGATATTTGGATGTTCAAAGTGCAATCGGGGAGGTCTGTGCGAGGTGGCCGAACTATTTACGCGTCGAGCGCTGCTGATGCTGTCCGTGATTGCGTCGGCCGCGGCTTCGATATCATCTTGATGTCTTGGGCGGTAAGGAATATGTCCAAAGAACGCACGAATACGAGAAGTACCGAAAACCTGGGCAGTGAAAAGATGTCGTTCGAGGAGCGGGCTTCTGCTGAACTTTACGATGCGCTCCAAAAAGCGAGGGATGACGGCATTCTCATGTTCTGTGCGGCAAGCAATGAGATAGACATGCTTTCCAAAGATATGCTGCCCTACGTGGCAGCGCCTGACTATATTTTCCGCATCGGCTCTGCAGATTCAATGGGTCAACGCGACGCAGCGACTTCAAGCCCACGCGATGTCGACTATTATTGCCCTGGAAACCACGTCGCTGACGCGTGGGACCAGCGGTCGCCCGGCCAAGTTGAGTATCATGACGGGTCGTCGGTGGCAACAGCTCTTGCAGTGGGCCTGGTATCCGTCATACTATACTGCGCGTCAATGTTAGCGGCCCAGCATGAGAGCGGATCGAAAGAATATCAGAGGTTCGAGTTGGTTCGGAAACAGCTGCGCAATCGAAGCGAGATGAAGAAAGCGCTAGATAATATCGGGAGAGAAAATGAGTGGCATGAGCTCAAATTCCTTCCCGTATGGAACCAGTTCGGAGACGCAGCAAAAAAAATGAAGGAGGGTAAAGAAATAGGTATTGAAGAACTGGCAAGATTGGTGAATATCTTATACCCATATTAAGGTATGCCGCTTTGGGAAAGCGGTGGCGTATGAGTCGCAGCGGGGAAACGGGGTTATCATTCACGAAGTACCAGCGCTGGCATTGGCGAGTTTGTACGATGGAAAAATAAACATGAACTCAACCTACATGATTGCCTTCTAACAAAGGACTTCCTAGGAGTATAAGAGATCATCGTCAGCTATACAGGAAGGACTACCTAGCTTCAAATCCATATAGGTGGTAGGTAACAATCAAAGACCCCCTGCAACGTAATAAGTCCAGGCGGGTACGAAGGTCGCGACCTATCGTCCACGGCACTTGTTCCTAAATGGGAAGGGTCCCCGTTCTTCACATTATTGTGTAAAATGGATGAACAGGTATTGAACTTGAACTAACCAACTCAACTTCCATCGCTTCTCCTCTGCCATCACTGGCGCTGTATCTAATGGCATCCACCGTGCTCGTGGCAGCACTTGCCGCGACGACGGCCCTGGCACAAGTCTTCCCATCCCCAGGCGGCCCCTTCAAAGTCCAATGGGAGAATAAGGAACTCATCGACGCACATCGCGTTGATCCGTTCAATTCGTCTCGCGTTCGCCGCATGATGATCTCGCACTTTACCCCGGTGGCCAAGCCGCACTGCACACGAACTTGCCGGATACCGTACATGCCTGACCAGATCGCTACGATAGAAGACGACATTTTGGAGTCCGCCTTCGCCGACTTCGGCTGGCCGCAAGGACTACTCAGCGGGCTTCAGCTAGATGTGTGCTGCGGAGTATCGAAACGAGCCAAGGCCTCCAAATTTCCCACCGTACTGTTCGGGACCGGTTTGAACACTACTAGACTTTGGTATACCGATTTTGCGATGGAGGTCGCAAGCCTTGGGTATCAAGTCATTGTGATGGATCACCCGTACGAGACGGATGTAGTGCAGTTCCCGGATGGGGAGATTGTCTTCGGCGGCAGTGTCCCGAATGATCCCAACAACGCCACTGCCGTCGAGTTCGGGTTGAAAGTCCGCACCACCGATGTTTCATTCGTCCTCGATGCTCTTAAAATTCACAAGACGGTTTATTTCGGTCACTCTTTTGGCGGTGCATCAGCCGCCGACGCTACCAGGGTAGAGCGCCGTATCCATGCCGGTCTTAACCTAGACGGTTTTCTCTGGGGACCCGTCGTCAATACTGGTGTTTCGAAGCCGTTCATCAACTTCTCGGGTCAGTTGAACTCGACTAACGATGAGAGCTGGAAGGGTTTCTATCAGGCCCAGCATCAGAAACACCCTCACATATGGACACGAGAATTGCACTTAGACAAGTCTTCCCACGGAAGCTTTTGGGATCTCTCTATAATCGGAGATTTTACTGGCCTACGGGAGAACGAAGACCTTGTCGAATATGTATTGGGAGAGCTGTCTGGGAAACGGGCGGTAGAAGTTTTAAGGGCGTACTTAGACGACTTTATCAAGTTTGCCCTGCTTGGGGGCAAGGAAGGACTTCTCGCTGGTGAGAGCACTGCGTATCCTGATGTCACATTTATCAACTAGGTAAAGGTTCCAACGACGTGCAATGAAAGAGAAGATTAACCTGCAAGAGACATCCTTTACCGTATCCCATCTCTCACAGTCACTCTATGTCAGGATGAATCGTCGAACTGTGACTTGAGGGATTGAAGTATGACTGGCACAGATTTCTCAGCTTTCTCGTCAACCAGAGCCAAAATTTATCTTCTTCTTTCATATTAGCAGTACACGAACAGGTGTTAGACTAAGAGTGCTCGTTCAAATATCTGTCGAATGGCGATAAACCTATTTCTACCAGTTGTCGGCTTCTATAATAGGCCAGCGTCGCAAATCGAAGAGGAAGATTTACGCCCAGTCATCAACCTAGAGGGGAAAGGGGATGGGATGAAGTTTCGTGCCAAGTAGTACAACTACAGTTATAAAGGCCCTCTTTACTGCTAGATCAAATGGAAAGAAAGGATTTGAGAACTATCTGACTTCAATAATAGCCCAACGTTGCTTTATCCTGAGTCTTGACGGATTCCCCACAGGACGCTTTGTGCAACTATAATAATTACTCATGAGTGAAGTACAATGCCCCTAGGTGCAATGAGGACAAGAATCCAACCCCAAGCATTGACAACTAGGTGATATCTACTCTTTATTCGACTCTTTCGCAACAACTCCTTTGTTAGCAAACAATCCCCCTGTTCATCCGTATTCAAAGCGTCTTCTACTGGCTCATCGCGACTGGCGTCAAACGCCGCGTATAATATACGAACAAGTGAAACCCGGGCTCAAGTTATATAAACCCACAGCAACACCCAGTCTTCTCTCCGATCTCTACAAGCCCAACTAATCACGAACCAGCAGCCGCGAAAGTTTGCGAAGGAAAGTCAGTGAAACAAACAAACAAACAAGCACGTTGCCAGCCCCGAACCATCAATACTCAGCGCACAATGGCAGACCACGTCGATCTCCAGACCATCTTCGGCCGGCAAATTATCCCGAAATGCGTCGACGTCCTTGAGGAGATAGCCGACGTGAGCAAGGAAAAGGCTCGCGAAGGGCTGACATTCCTCCGCGATGTAGTGGAGGCCGAGGTGCGCTCGCCGCTGCACGCGATGGACGTAGAATGGCGCAAGCAGCGCGAGTTCCGAGTGTTCGCGGAGTGCGTAGACGACCTTATCCTGTACATCGATTACAGGATCTCGCTTGTCCAGGGCGACGACCAGAAGAGCCAGGCTGATCCTGAGCTCGGCTGCGCACATGACAAGAAGGAGGTCGAGGAGGCCATCGCTAGGTGGAAATGGCTCGAGAACCCTTACACGATGGCCGGGTCGTGGCCCGAGTATTAGAATACGGGCTTAAGCTTAACATCGTTAGTTGCAGATCTTTCGCCGCATGCTGTAGGAGAATATAGTAGATGAATTGTACCCAAATAAATGATCAACAGTATTTATCCCCCAAGAATTTATCCTACTGCAATGAAATTGGTTGCGCGCGAAAGAAAATCTAAGCCCGTTAAGTATTGCTAGATGGCGACACGCGTATTGTTTTACATGCCCAGAAAGGACATGTGCCGTGCGTAAAGCCTAACTAAGCTTAAGTAAGTTGGAAATCATGAACTGCTGCATCGAGATAGTGGTTGGACTTGACATCTCGTCATCGTATTTGGAGAGCTATCTTGCTTTCTGATATCGTCTATCGTGTAAGTCGTCTATCATCTATCATCTTCATCTATCGTCGAGTATCTATCATCTATAGTCTATCATCTATATATTCTATGACGTGTGCGAAATGCTCAAGAGAGCCATGAAAAAGAGCAAAGCCCCCCCCCCTCCCCCCCCTGAAAAAAATCCGTGCGTGTTTCCCTACCCAAGGAAGCATCACTGGCGCATCATAACAGGCCCGCGTCGCCTGCTTCCGGCGCTACCCCTCAACCAAAGCAGCCCATGCTCTCCTCAGGCTGGCCAGGCCCACCCGATCCTAAACAGCCGATACTCGCTCTCATCCCCGCGTCCGATCCCGCTAGGCCGCGGGAACCGTTCCTCGTCGAGGATCGCGAGGACGTGGCCCAGCGCGTTCCGCAGCCCATCGCGGCCGTTGAACGCCGCGCGCACCGTCGCGCCGATGCCCTCGAACTTGCCCGTCGTCCGCACCGTCAGCATCAGCCAGAAGACGCCGTCGGGCCTCAGCATGCGCGCGGCGCAGTCGCGTAACCAGGCGGCGTGTTCCGGGTCGTAGATGACGTCGGTCGCGACGAGCATCTCGGCCTGCTGGTGCAGGGGCGGGGAGAGGTCGGGCGTTTCCCAGTTCAGGGGGGCGGCTTGGATCGAGGGTGATGATGATGATACCGCTGAGTTCGTCTCGTATTGAGCGGACATGGTGGGGACGTTCTTGACGATGTTCGCCTGCAGGTTTCTCAAGACGGCTGGATGGAAATCCGTCGCGATAATCATCGGTGCCGGCACATTAAGGCGCGGGAGGATCTTGTGCAGCGCGATGCCCACGAGTCCCGTGCCTGCGCCTAACTCGATGATGCGCGGTGCGGCGCCGAGGGCATCTCGCGTGAGATTTAGGCGCGAGGGGGCTGCGCACATGAGCTCGGTGAAGATAAAAGCGGCGCCCCAGCTCTGCAGTCCCACGTCGGTGTGGTCGGTGTTATCTCTGCCAGCCAGACTGTCCGTCAGCTGCACCGTGACGGTCTCGCTATTTGCGCTTCTTCCCCGACCGCCGGGCTCTCGAGAGTCTGGCAGGTTCAGCGTGAAGCGGTAGTCTCTCGTGATGTCAGCGTCAGCATCATCGACGTCGCCTCCCTCGTCGTAGCTGACAAACGAGGCCAGGACACTGGATGCCCTGTCTATGGCGTACTGTCGCGCGTCCTCATCCTCAAAACAGGCGAGTTCTTCCGCGCGGCCCAGAAACCCTGTCAGCCAGCGCTCGGCGAAGGCGCGCTCGTATGGGTCGTCGCGAAGCTCGAGGCCATCGTTCTCTTCCCCATCCCCACAGGCCTCGTCGTCGTTGTCGGACGCATACCCGGAATCTGCCGCCGCCGATAGATCTCTGGGCGCCGCCGAGCTCGTCTGAAAAGCTATGGGCGTCGGCAACGGGCAGTAGAGGGCGTGGAGCCCGTTCAAAGCAGACAGGACGCAGGTCTCGGGCTGGTCGCTCAGGGAGCGAAGAGGAGGCAAGCTGCTCGATGGAGGCAGCAGGCGCCTCGCTGGGTTCATGGAAGATGCGAGCTTTTTTCTCGCTGTTCCTTTTTTTTTTTTTCTCTTTTACTTTTTCTTATGTAAGCGCTGGGCGTTGAATGTTGGTGAGGGACCCTGAAGGGAAGTGGAAAAAGGGAGAAAGAAAATCCCTGAGGACAGATGTTGGTTGTACCCTGTCGATTGGCGCTCGTTATCTTCTTAAGAATTGATTACGAGGAGGAGGTGGAGGAGTAGGTGGGTGGGGCCCCCGGATGAAATTTTGGACCAGTCGATATGAAGCTATCGTGAACGTGGGCTCGTTAACAAATTTAGGCTCGGATTTCCTTTTGTGGGTTCTGTTTGTCGCAACCGCGGCTCTGGATGGACCCACTCTCCACCGGCAATTGTTCTTATCTATGACAACTAAGAAAGGTACCTACCTAGAGGTTACCTGGTATAGAGTCGGCACTAACATATAGATCTAAGTCAGAGGCATGGGGGTGGAAATGGGGTTACATCTTGATTGATGACCTACATAGGTGTTATGCTTAAACTTATTTGGCGAGACCAACTAATAGTATACTTGAAATTGATATTAAAACCTTGCCATCTTGAAAAACAGAATGAACTGTTCAGGTCTTTGGTATTTAAAAAAAAAAAAAAAAATTTGATAAAAAGATAACACGGCAATAACAGCATTTATGAATAGCCAAAAATAAAGGCTTGAACCGGGGTCGAACCGGTGACCTTAGGATCTGCAATCCCACGCTCTACCGCTGAGCTACCAAACCCCTGTTGGTATCAATATTTCCTTGCAGAGCTACTCATATAGCTCGGACTGCATGAAACGCCCACCTACCTACTTCGGACTGGCCACACGCTTTAGCTCACCTCCAAAGCAAAGCATTTTTTTTTTTTTAATTGCTTAAAAGTGGAGCCCGTCTCAGGCTTGCCCAACCAATCTCTCCTGTGTCTCGACGTACCTAACCTCCTCTTACTTCTTTTTATCAGGGCGGCGAACAACGACTCCAACTACTTCAACCCACCTCTAGTAACAACCACCTGCCATCTCCCGTCGACTCTGCCTGGCGCAAAGTCCCCCCTTCTTGTTCTACCTTCATTTCCAACAATCGCGTCCATTGGGTACCGATCCATCTGTCCATCCATCCACCCACCTCTCCAGTGGCTCAGCCCTACGACCAACCCGAAGCGGCTCAACTCTTGACCCCGCCAAAATCAGACAAGAGACGGTTCTATCTCGTCATAACCTGTATGTTCCATCCCGCGAAGGCGCATCGTCTATCTTCCTGTCCATCTCCTTCTCGCAGTCTGTCTCCTGCTTCTCCTTCTCCCCCTCCCCTCCTCCTCCTTCTGCTCCTACTGCCGCTATCACTTAATCGCACGTGTCATCCTTTCCTATATTTACCAAATCACTTACTTGCTCCAGTCGTTACTAACCTCTTCTTCAGCCAAGGTCGTCATTCTGCCTTGTTCCGTCCCTCTCCTCTCTCACACGCACAACGCACGCCCCTCCCCCACCTCTGATACATCTCCTCGTCTCTTCCCCTGCGACAAGAGACAAACAACTTCTCCCACCACCTCAGTCATCTCCACCGGGTCGCGATTCATCCCATCCCGCAGCCTCTCAACCTTTCGCCGTCTACGACGTAATTTAATCACCTTTCGACTCACACGCTGTCACCATGGCCGAGCAAGTCGACCTCACGACCATCCCTATCTCGCCAAACGGCGACACCCACGACGCCCCCTCCTCCGCAGCCGACGTTGACGGTAAGATCATCACCGTCTTCCACGACAAGGACAACTTCACCGTCAAACACCCTCTACAGAACAAATGGACCCTTTGGTTTACTAAGCCCTCGAGCGGCAAGGTGAGTTTCGTCGTGTCTGCCGCTGTTTCTATCACACGGTCCCGCATCATCGACTAACATCATCGCTCCCCCGTCCAGGGTGACAACTGGAACGATCTTCTGAAAGAAGTCATCACCTTTGACTCAGTTGAAGAGTTCTGGGGTATCTATGTAGGTACTCATTCCGCCCCTTCTCCGCGAGGACCGAGCGAGTCTCGCCGTCGCGATAGGTGCCTTAGTCGACTAACCATGCCCTTTCCCGCGCCGACAGAACAACATCGCCCCTGTATCCGAGCTCGCCATGAAATCGGACTACCACCTCTTCAAGGAGGGCGTGCGGCCCGAGTGGGAGGACCTCCAGAACAAGCACGGCGGCAAGTGGTCCTACCAGTTTAAAAACAAAGGCAGCATCGACATCAACGAGCTCTGGCTGCAGACCATGATGGCCGCCATTGGCGAGACCCTCGAGGACGAAGACGACGGCGAGGTCATGGGTGTCGTCGTCAACGTGCGCAAGGCCTTCTTCCGTATCGGCGTCTGGACCCGCACCATCGGTAAGAGCATCCCTGGTCGCGGTGACGGCGACGTCTCTGGCGGCAAGGGGCGATCGCCCGAGAAGGGCCAGAAGATCCTCCTCTCCATTGGCAAGCGGTTCAAGGAGATACTCCAGCTACCTGCGAACGAGAACGTCGAGTTTTCCGGCCACACCGACTCGGCTCATTCCGGCAGCACACGTGCTCGCGCCAAGTTCGTCGTCTAGGCCTATCACATAAGCCCGGTTAGACGTCCTCGGCGGTAAAGCTATGGGCATTCTGCTTGATACCGGAGTTTCAAGACTCGGTAAAAAACCGCGCTCGGGCTTCGGAATTGTCAGCTATCACTCGCTCGCTCTCTCTCTCTCTCTCTCTCTCTCTCTCTCTACAGCTATGTTGAAGAAGACTGAAGGCAAATGGGCATATATATCTGCAATGTGATATTCCGACTCATGCCATGCCTTCCTCCCATGTTAATACCCATGAGATTATCCCACACCCTCTCCAAAAATATATAAAAAAAAAGACACCGAAGTACGCGAACGAATGAATGAATGAATGGCCATGGTCTACTCTACGCCCCCTTTCGTTAGACAACTAGACGGGGTTTAACCAGTTTGGAACTGGTATCTTCCACGAAGCAGGCATAGCTAGAACAGGGAGGAGGGGATAGTATGCAAGGGTGGAAAGGACGAAGACGATGAATGAGATTGAGCATATCCCGTAAAATGGGTCAAGCTCATTTTTTTATTAAAAAAGAGGCTTTTTGCTCGTTAGTTGTAGGTAGGTAGTAGGTTAGGTACTCACGAGCATGATCTCCGTAGGGCGCAATCGGTTTAATGAATTCATTCATGCCTTGATCACTATGTCTTCTTCTGCTTCTTCTCCACATACATTCTATAAACACGGTCTCGGTCGTCGGTTCACTCGCGCTTGACCTGCTTCGAAATGCCCATGTAAACTATCTGCATCGTAACCTCAAGTAGAGCGTGCGCGCGAATACTGGAATTAAGTAGGCACTTTAGTCATGTAGATACTTATATAGTAAGGTGGTAGGTATGGTATAGTACGGGTTAATAAAGTAGTGAGGCAGTAAGGTATAGCATGAGAAGGTGGGAGTGATGGGAGGGTGTGATCAGAGACGAAGAAACATGTGTAGATGGGAGTAAGTATCCTAGATATCCATATATATTCATGTGTACCTATATTGTGTATATTTTTCCAATGCGAATCTAGTATCCTATGTAGTATGTGCAACCCCTATCTCGAGGGTCATTTATCTCACAGGCCATTCCATTTCCACTGCCTTTACTATTGCTCTTTTTATCCTATGGTCATGTGACATCACCGGGTACAGGGATGACACTAATAATGATAGTGGCGACAATAGAGGCATGCTTATGCGTACATCTACTCCAAGACACAACAAGAATGACAATGGTGACAACAATAATTATAATGATTGTCATCGTGTAGTGGCCGAAGATCGGGACTCAACGCGCGAGCTGAGGTAACGAAGACATGGGTTCCGGGCAATCATGGCCATGGTGCCTTTCCCTAGTTTTTGTCGCCTAGGCTTGTCTTTGTTGTCTGGTCGTCCCAGACCTCACATCTCGTCGCCGCTGAAATCGTCTAGGAACACCTGCCGCAGCAGATTCTTCTTGTTAATCTTGCCCATGGCGTTCCGGGGGATATTCTCTACAACGCGTAAGACTTGCGGGATCTTGTAGTTAGCAAGACGGCCCTTAAGCGCGCGTCGCATGTCGAGGGGCTTCCAGCCCTCGGGGCAGATGGTGCGGTCGAGGATCACAACGGCTCCGACCTTCTGTCCCCATTTGCCCGACGGCACAGCAAGGACGGCGGCCTCGAGAACCTCGGGAAGCGAGAGAAGCTCGCGCTCTACTTCGAGCGCCGAGACCTTCTCCCCTCCTGATTTGATGATGTCGGCGCTTTGCCGACCGAGGATGAAGTACATGGGACCGTTGGCCCAGGGACCGCTGGCGCCGCTGCCGGCGGGCGTGGGGACGATGCGGCGCACAGCAACGTCGCCGGTCTTGAACCAGGGCCCCTTGCCGTCGCTGTCGGGGAGGAATTCCTTGGCCGTGGCTGTGGGGTTGGCCCAGTATTCGCTGAATACGTTGGCGCCGCGAAGTTGGATCTCGCCTGGTCGGTCGACTTCGTCCGAGGGGATGATCTCGTTGGTGTCGGTGTCAAAGAGGCGCGCCTCAACGCCGGGAAGCGGCCAGCCCACGCTACCGTCAACACGGTCTGCAAATTCGAGACCGCAGGAGAGCGCCATGCCCACCTCGGTCATGCCGTAGCGTTCTAGGAGAACATTACCTCGGCTCAGATCCTTCCAGGCTCGCTTGACCGGTGTCGGAAGTGCGGCAGACCCTGATATGGCGACGCGCATATGCGCAGGGGTTGTAGCTAGGCGTCCAGCCTCGGCAATGTCGGGGGATAGGGCTTTATGGGTAGAAAGCAGGCGCGTGTAGACTGTCGGGACGACGGTGAAGAAGGTGATAATCTCCTTACTCATGCTCGCAAATTTATCATCTGCGGGGGACACATTCGTATTGCCGTCCGCACGCATTCCTCGGCTGGAAAGTGGGATGGAGCGAGCGGCCTCGGGACGGACCACCTCGTTGAGGTCAACTGTCAATTGACTGATCCTCGTGGTTTCCTGAGCCGATAATAACACGCCTGTTGTGTCGACAGAGCCATTGGGTCCGGACGCTAAGCGAATGATGCCGTATATTTCTGCGGCGATCTGGCTGATTCGACTCGTGTCAGCAGGGGACAGTGTTGAGTCTACGCTGACGGGAGTAGTAGCGCCCGTGCCGCCAGTTTCGGAGACGGTGCGGCTCAGCGCGCTGGGTAGAGATATATATGGCACTCCTTTTGGGGGCGGGTTGGGGGTACTGCTGTGGATATCGTCCGATCTGAGAGACTCGAGAAATGGGTTCGCGAACCGTCGCCATACGGTGTCGGCGTTGAACGGGAAAAGGAACTCAATAGTACTGCCAGCAAATAGAGGCGCTATTATGGCGTTCACTGTGCCATGAATATGATGTAAAGGTAGAATATGAAGAAGTCTATCCTGTGGGGTGTATTTCCACGCGTCAATCAGGGAGCGGGCTTGCGCCGTGAGGGCGGTTTCGGGGATAAGAACACCCTTGGGCCGTGCCGTTGTCCCCGAGGTATAGAGCATCATGCCTGCGCCTGCGGTGTTGCTGTCGTCAATGATGGTAACCGCATCGAAGACGGTGTTGTCCTGGCCAAGTCCATCGTGCTTCGGCAATTCGAAGGCCTTGAGGGCCGGCGTGAAGGCGGGGTCCGTATTCGGCGAGGGTTCGGGCCACGGCGTCTTGAGCACTTCCTTCGCCTTGGATGCAAACTTGGCGGAGTGGAGAAGCAGAGAGGCCTCAGATTGTGTGAGGATATACTGCAGCTCGGGGGCGGGGAACGGTGGCGAGAGGGGCAGGGCGATTGCGCGCGAGGCGAGGATAGCAAGGAACGTCACTGTAGCGTAAGGTATGAGCACATCGAGGGATTGGCTTCACGTATAAGATCATCCTGGCTGGACAGGTTCCGTACCGACATAGTCGTAGCTGTTTTCTACGAGGAAGGCGATGCGCTCGCCACGGAGATCCGTCTTGCCGGCGGCCTCGTATATCTGGTCGCGTGTCCGACAGACATCCGGTAGCAGCTCGCCGTATTTGAAGGCGCGGCCGGAGACACAATGGGTGACGGCGGTGGAATTGGGATCATGCTGAGAGATGGCGTCAAAGAGGGGGAATCTAGGTAAAGCGAAGGTGGAAGCCATTCTGGAGCGGCCGGGCGAGGCGGCAGGGCGAATGGCAAGAAAGAAGCGCCGAGAGCACGGAGGACGACTTAAGCGCAGTCTGGTTGTATAAGTAGCGAAGGCATGGCCTGGCGCCGACGCAGTACGAAGACAACTGCTGCGGGGAGGGCGAGGATGCGGACGAGGACGAGAAAGAGCAGAAGGGGGGGAAGAAGAATAAGAAGCAAGAGGATAAGCAGGGGCAGGAGGAGGAGAATGAGGACGGGATGAAGAGCAAGGGGTGGCGCCGACGGGGAAAGTGTGGAGAAACGAGAGCTGAGACTGCAACTGGGATTGAGCCTGGGACTGGGCACGGCAGATGGCGGTGGTAGTAGAGGAGGTGGAAGTCCAGACGATGAGACGCCACCGCATTCCGGCGGCCGGGGGTGGTGGCTCTGGGGTGGGTTCAAAGTTGGTGGGTGGGTTTTACACGGATCGGGGGTCTTTTGGAATGGAATTGACCTACCATCTCGTGTGCTTGGTACCGGCCTATTCAACTTAGCTGCATTCATACGACAAGAAAGCGGTATTACATGCACTTAAGATAGGTATGTATGTATGGAAGTATAAAAGAGATCTCTTACCAACTACCACTTTAGTAAGGTCCCTGAGAAATGTTCGGGGTACCTCGGCGTTCCTTCTGAGTTCTAACAAGCTACAGTTTAGGTGCAGCATGCTAAGTGCTGATGCTGAGTGAGTCCGGACATTTTCTAAGCGCCGAGGTTGAAGCAAAACACCAATTGCACTTGGGGTGTCCATCCCCAGATTCTTCCAAGATACCTAGCCCAACAAATGCACTCTGAGATCTTCGCCAACATGTCGTCGGTCCAGGTACAATATTCCACCGGGCAGACACCGGGTATGCACTTCCAACCACTAAATATGAACACGCGCGTGGCATTCTCCCGCTGGCTCCATGCCGACGCATATGGCGGATCTGACGGATCTGATGCTCCCAATTCTTTTTCTGCCGCCCCTCTCCCCATTGGCCATCGTAGTCAAATCGACGCCGGACTACACGTAACCTATCCTTGGCATACATATCTCGTACATGATCGCCCATCATCTAGCCTAGCCAAGTGCATTGCCTATCTTCTCATTTATCTGGACCACGCAGAATACTACCTACCTCCACCTGCGTGCGATGTGTGCATCATCCTTTTTGGATGCCCTATCCCTGTCCTGGCTCATTATTTATATACTGCCACCGGGCTTTATTGCTACATGATCTGCCTGGGCTAAGTTAGGCGTGTCGGGTTTCCCTTTGGTGACCATTTTGGCTGCAATACATATATAGTGGGGTACCGGGGCTATACCCACGTTATATGCACCAATAAATTTATTATCCGAGACTTAAACTACTGTTTATTTGGGTACCTTATGTAGATATGCATATTGCCCCGCCAGATCATTATTGCAGCCGAAATGATCACCAAAGGGATACCTACATGCTGCGGGAATTGGCAACTCCAAACTACCATATGGAGCTTTGCTAGAGAGGGATCGGGAAAGGCACAAGAAGAGAGAGAAACACAGTTAAAGTAGGTAACAGCTCTGCATTTAATCCTCGATCTAAGCAGATAAGGTTCTATGTCTTACCTTTTTTTACGGATAACCTAGGCTTAGCGTAGTTGCTGCTTTTGCTCGTGCTTGGCTGACCATGGTATAGGTAACAACAACATTGCTCAATTCTGTCACAATAAGAAATCTTTACCATTTTTACTTCTTATCTAACAATGGCAGACGTTTTTGCAGACATTTCAACAGGCGTTTCTGCCCTGCCGCCGATCCCACCGCTCGCTCGGACTTCTCCATGCTATATGATCAATATACTTCATCCCGGATACGAAGAAGGCGACAACTTCCTCTTTTGTCTCCCTGCTGTTGATTATATTGTCGACCCATCTAGCAAGATCCGGACCTGGGGGCATCATCATGCGACCGCCCTCATTGCATGCGGCATTATCGCCAATAACGCTTTCGACGACGTCTATTTCAGCATCGACCAGTACGGTCAAAACCCTATTAAAACACCTCGCGATGGCATCCTTGAACCTGGCGAGTACTGGCTACAACTGAACAGCATAACAGGCAGGAAACACGAAAGTCCTGCAACCAGCTTGCCTTCAACTCAGCCCTCATATATGCCCCCAGCCAGTGGATATAAATATCCGATCGTACCCTCTTTTACGGATTGGCCATTCCCCCATGGCAGATTGCCGAAGGAATGGGAACAACCACATACGCCCCCTACCCATCAAGACAGAGACCTTCCAACGGCGGATCAGGTAGCAAACCGCTGCTTCGTAACAGACACCAATATAGGGCTTGAAAAATGCCATCTAGTCCCACAAGCGCAGTTGAAGTGGTTTATGCGGAATGGGATGTGGCGTTATGCCAGGCGTTCGTCCGCACAGAGGATTCATGATCCAGCCAATATATTGCTGATGCTGGGCCATCTTCGTTGGGCTTTCGATCGTCCTTTATTTGTTATTCTACCGAAGCCGTCAACCGTTACATCAACAGGCCCATCGGCATCGGCGGCCCCGTTGGCATTAGCAGCCCCATCGACGTCACCAACACCATCAACGTCAACAGCCTCGCTCACATCAGAAAACAAGGCTCAAACTTACGCATTCGTAACTCACGTTATCAGTGGTGACCCAGAAGCCCGCGACTTAGCCGCTTTATACCACAATCGCGCGATCCAGTCCAAATATTTTAATACACTTGAACGCCGCGAATTTCTTTTTGCACGTTTCGCTTGGGCTTTATTCCCGTATCTCCGGGACTTTGTCCAAAATACATCTCTTCGAGAGTTCATAATTGTCGACGGAGACAATCATGTTTCCAGATCAGTAACTGGTGAGGAATTCGCCACTATGAGAGAAAACAGGGGCGAAAGTATCGACTGGCCAAGAAAGCGGCGGCGGAGTTCAAGTTCTCGAGATGAAGAGCTAACCGGTGAAGATGATATATATGACGATGCATTCGAGGAAAGGTGGAAGCGGCGCAATGATAACCTGTACTCCTAGCTATTTTTATTATTTTAAAGCTGAACACGTATAACTGTGGTAGTTATAACTTAGGATATAAAAATATGAAACGATTATATACCATGTTAAACATAAGGGTTTTTTAATGTATAAATCATGTTATAACCGGTGATAGGTAATTTACTTTGTTTATTCAGTTGTTCTGAGAATAAGGTTTTCCCAGGCAAAGCTTAGGGGAGCTCGGGCTAGGTAGGCGGCATAGCTCAGGCGCAAGACCATTCCGATTCGGGACAGTAAAACCTATCTCAGCGGTACCCCAACAACCTTCCCACTCATCGAACCACCACACCACCACAACATCAGCTTCCACTCTATACCCGCGACATCTTAGGTACCGTATTAGTTGAAGCTGGATTCTTTGGGCCCGAGACACAAAATCCAAATCAATTGCAACTGCAGGGCGTCAGTGAAAAACAACCGAAGGGACACCACTCACTATCGCTCTAGTACCTAACCTAACGCACTCATTCGGGTCTTTCCGAGCCCCAGCATTCGCCAATTAATCCAGGCGAAACCACCGCATCGGCGACGGAGAACCGCCGGAGACCCACACAGCCTTGTTTTTCGGACATTCATTCATCTAAACGGCACAAGGCTGCCTTGATGTTTCGCCGGACCACGGCCGCAGCTTTAAGCCCGGCTGCGCCGATCAGGATACCATCGCCTGCTGCGCTGCTCTTGTTCCCCATCCGTCTGCAGTCTACGTCTACGGCCGCTATGGCGTCCGATACTCCTATGGAGGATGTCATACGGACTAAGGTGGGATTTCTCGTCTCTGCTCTATTATTATACTCATTCTTCTTCTTCTTCCCCTTTTTGATGCCCCGCTATTGTTGACGGGATCGACTGAAGCTCATTCTGAAGCTCATTCATTGATCCTCATCAAAAAATAAGAAGACGGACCAACATTCCGAGACAATTTTCATAAGAAAAATTCGAGGATGGAAAACAAGAAAACTAGGAAATGTGTGAATGTCAACGACGGAATCCACGACTAACCATAACGGCAACGAACAGGTCACGGAGGCCCTTAGCCCATCACGTCTAGAGATCTTCAACGACTCACACAAGCGTAAGACCAATCCCACCATCTCGTCCCATCCCGTCTCTTTCCTTCCCGTCACCCCGTCACCCCGTCGCACCACACCATCCTCCGCCCCCTCCGCCCCGCTCCTCCTATCCCCTCTCCCGATCCCCCATCAAACCTTGCTCCACGTCGCGCTTAGCTTTATTAAACATGGGCGCGAACAACCTGAAACCTGAACCTGAACCCGAACCTAACCTACGGGACGTATAAAAACAAACGACAGACGCGCACCACAAGCCCATGCAGAACAGCACGTCGCGGGAGACACACTTCCGTCTCGTCATCACGTCCGACGCCTTCCGGGCCAAGATGCAGCCCGCGCGCCACCGCCTCGTCTACGGCCTCCTGCGCGACGAGATGGCCGCCGACGGCGGCATCCACGCCCTGCAGCTGCGGACCATGACGCCCGAGGAGGAGGCGCGGCAGGCTGCGAATGCGAGCGAGGAAGGCAAGGCGTAGGAGCGGATGTGGATGTGACAGAGTGACGGGTTGGTGAGAGGTGAGGTGAGGTGAAGTGTCTGTCATCGCATTGGGCGGAGGACGAGTTTTGGGGGCAAGGGAGCAGGGACGAGGAGACTTGAATGTACGATGTTCAGAGGTAATGGTTCTACTGGGGATATAGACAGACTCGTCTCAGAGAGATGTATCGAAAACAAAAAGAAGCAAAAGAGAAGGGGGGGAAAAAAGCCGCAATCTATCACGAAACTAAACCCCCAAATCCCGTAGCTTGTTCCTGTAGTACATTTTTTCGTCGAAAACCAGGGTATAACGCACATAGAGGATTGAACCTACCTATGTGCTGATGAGTAGGAAGAGCTAGGATCATTCGGGGCCTCCTGGTGACGAGACATGAGAAATCGTGAAAAACAAGCAATCAAGCAAGAAATCAATGCGAGCATCTCTCTCTCTCCCCTCCAAGAGAGAGAGAAAAGGAGAAGAAGAATAAAAGTATTTGATGTATTTGCGATTGTCCGTTGCTCTGGTCCAGCAACGGTGGACGGGTATCTACTGAAGCAATCTCATAGGTAAGTAACTACACCCGTGAGTGAGTTAGCAGAGCCTATGAGACGATTCTCCTCCATATAATTAACATGATACATTAGGTACCTAAGGTTAAGTACATAACCCCACCATGAAGCACTGGCAACGAACCCCCGTTCCCTAGCACGACTATCACTATTTCTGTGCAGAAGTGGGCGTGTTGCGCAAGGGGGAGGCCGAGCTGGCGATGCTCTCCATCTCCGCCATGCGTTTCTTGAAGTGTTTCGCGAGCCGGCGCCTGCGCCTCTCCTCCGGGTCCTCGGTGGCCTTCGCACTCCCCTGTCGTCTCGCGCGGGAATCCGGGATGGCGGAGCTGCGGATTGGGTTCTTCGGTAGCGTGGGAGAATGGCCCGCCGCGCTCCCTGAGTCGGAACGCATCCTATTGTGGGTGGCGACTGATGTGGGACCGAGAGAGATCCGCTTGGCGCCTCTCGCGTCGAGCTCGGTGGGCGCCACCCTCTTCTTGTGCGCGGTTGATTCCGAAAAGGAGCGTGCGAAGCCCTCGGACCGCGCCGGTCGGGTTTCAATCCCGTTGAATGATCTGTGGGTTGGCATGTGCTGGCCGGCTGTTGGTGCTGGGAACCTCGGCTTGGGAATCGGCGACGGCTTCGAGCGCCTCGTATCTGGCTCCGCCAATTCGACCGAATTCCGCATCGGCTCTTTACCCTTTAATTGGGGTGTATATGTGGGGGATGTCGAGGGCATATGGATGTCACGATCATTAAATGGCTCTGCATAATGACTGGAGACCCTGTACTGGCTTGGTCCCTGGCGGGGTGTGAAGTTCAAGGACGATTGGGCCATCTCTACTTCCTTGGGATAGAACTTAAGTATCGACTGCAAGTTTTGGCGGGTCACGACCCGCGAAGTAAATAGAGGGTCATCATCGATCTCGTTATACCACTCGATCGCCCTCAGCGCTCTTCGAGGGGGTTGAGCGTCATCGCAGTCTCTCACATAGGGCAGGTACCCTTCCACCCAAGCTCTGATGAAGTCGTCATACAATGACGTCCGGATCCTGCGGTACTGCAGCTGGATATATATACATGCTGTCACAAAGTCCTCTATTGACCCACTGTAGCCTGGATACGTGATCGTGTAGTGGACGAATGGAGCTTCCCAGCTCTTTGCCGCTGCAGGCTGGGGGGTAGCATGATAAGGTGCAAGCGGCGGAGGGGACCGAATGGCAAGAGAAGGTGACGTTGGCACATGCACGGGTGAATGCCGTCTCGGCACCACGGGGCTATGAAGATCGGGGTTATGGTTGGCGTGAGTGTCGTCTGCCGGTATCCGGCCTAGACCGGCATCGTGGACAGTCGTGTGTTGTTTGCCCGCCGTGACATGGGCACTGGTAGCAGGTATGATAGAAGAAGATGTGTTATCAGTGGATAAAGAACTCCCTACGTCGGAGTTGCGATTGGGAACGACCGTTTTGGTATTTAGATGCGATGAGGGGGCACTCTGTTTGGGTCCGCGGTACAACTCGGGCACGCGTTTATAGATATGCTTCTTGACGTGGGGTTTTGGCTGTGGGCCGAGTTTCGCCGAGGCATTTGTGGAGGCCGTGGATTGTTCGAACGTGCATGGAACGACTTGGGCCGAAGGAGGTGTTGCCAGCATTGGCAGAGCTGATATGTTGATGGGTTCAGGATTGTGGGCAAGGGCGGTTGGGATTTCGACCTCGAGCTCATCCTCGGGCTCCTGGCTGCTGTGTGGGAAGGCGGGAATCACGGGAAGTGCAGGTAATCTGGAAGGGGGTTGTGGTTGCGAGGTTACGATAGTAGGTCGTGGCGGAGACGATCCCTCGGGCAGCTGTGTTATAAACGGCTGCCTTGCTTCCTCTCCTTCCACGCTTGGGCTCGATGGTGTACTATCCTGTTCGGAACTCATTGACCATGAGATTGGCGTGCCATGATCATCGCCATCGCCATTTTGACCGTCGTCTTCGCTGTTAGTGTCGTCATCTTCATGGTCGCCTTTGCGCCCAATGCCAGGGGGGGGTGATGACTGGGTTCCGGATGACGCTGGGATCTCTGGACGGCCTGTCGTATGACCTGGTGATGCAGCAGCCTTGGGTGATCCCGTTGCTTGTTTCCGGCGTATGAAGGAAGTTTTCACCTGTTCCAGGACTTCGGGCGGCACATTGATAAAGCCATTGGGTCGTTGGCTTCGGACGCTTGCCCAGGCATCAGGTCGGTTCAACAACTCTTTTTGGGCCTTGAGAATTTTGACCAGCCGATGCCGGATCTTTGTGTCGCCCAGAAGATCTGAAAGAGACAAATCAGAAGTAATGGGAGCCGATTCAGGGTCGCGCGCCATGTTCAAAGCAATGCCTCGGACTCAAAGGCGGGTTGTGATTCACATTTGCTCATAATATGAGATGTGGACTCGCTGATGCATGAGGCTCTCAGTCAACCTTGGGCAAAGAGTCTGGTAAATATGTAGGTAGGCTGTGGCATCAGTACCCAGACAAAGGCAGTCGGTTACATAGTGAGGGTGCTTGTGGTATAGGCACCAAGCAGCAAGTTACGCAGTGTATCATGTCCAAGGTTGTATATATGCGTGCAGATTGGCTGTCAAGTGCAGATTGGCTGTCAAGGACAGACGCGGTTGGATGTTAAGACGCGAGAAAGGATGTCGGCGGGGGCATTGGGACGATGCGAGGTCACGTGGTACCACTCTATCTCACTGTTCCCACGCCACCAAGTACATGTATCTACCTAGGTAATTTACCACCCAAGTACCTACATGTACAAAGGAGGAGCAAAGTACAGTACATGAGGAGACAGGAGCCAACCACATAAGTACTTCGTACCTGCATGGTACTTCTTAGGCTGCCTTGCTCCACCACATGCGTCATGCGTCACCGACATTTTCCTGCACCCACCTCCTCCTTAACTCAGTACACCACTCCCATATTTACATCTACATGGAACCCACCTACCTCCTTAGGTCGGCGGTCAGTCCTCTCTCGGTCCCTTCCTTGGCAACTCTCGATCTCTCCTTCGGGCTGGGCGTCTTCGTCGACTCCAGTGTCCGTGCCCCCATCTTCTCGCCATGTTCCCTACAGCCCTCAAGTAGAATTGACCTGGCTGTAGGGTCACTTAGATGTCGCCAATAGACGTCGCCACGCCCATTTGCTTTGTTCTGCCCCCCGCCCTGCCCACGTCAATCCTGGCTCAGGTCCATCCTCGAGGCAAATCTCCCCCCTGGCGAAGCGAAGCCACGAAATCCAGCATACATCTAGGCCGCCCCATCTGTGCCATCACGCCCGTTCCCGCCATGAAGTATCGTCGAAACGTCATCCAGTCGTGCATATGAGCCAAGAACCATCGACCCTACTACCGCCGCTCCGCTTTCCTTCCTAGCCTCTGTCTCGCAACCCCCGTCCGTACTTCGAGGGAGCAGCAGATAGCTTGAGCCGAGACGATCATGTCAGGGATGAAGCCTGCGCCCTCGCCCATGCCGCCCATGTCGCCCTCGAGCGCGCTCTCTCCCATGACCAGGTCTCGCCGTCCTTCAGCCACCTCCTCGATAGCCGCCCTGCCCCAGGTCGATAGGGAGCGCCTTGCTCAGGCCCTCGACAAGATCCATACCTCGTCTAAGGAGGAGGGCGTGCTTACCACATTCAACGACCTGTCCCCGCCGCCCGAATCCCTCACCGCTGTCGAGAATAAGGGCTTTACGGGAGACTTGGTCCAGAATGGTCTTAGCGGCTTATACTCTCGATTGAAGGAGGCTGTGGGTGTTAGTGGGAGAGACAAGGAGAAGCCCGTCGTTGCTACGACGCTAGCGAACCCCGAGTTAGTTCCCACCGATTCCCTGTCCCGAGGGCATTCGGGCGCGGCTATAGCCTCGTCGAGAAATGCAATACCTGTGCTACCACGGGCGGACACCGGCACGCCTGCCTTAACCTTTAACTCGTCAGCGCCAGAACCTTCCGAGGCCGCTGGCCCTCTCTCGCCAGGGGCGTTGATGGGCGACAGCCAGACGCAGCAGAATCAATCGACAAAGGCATCGTCCGTCGCCAATCCCACCAGCGGAGCATCGTCCAAGTCTGCTTCATCTAGCCGCCAGAGTATTCCTCCCATGGTGGCATCCACGCCTACCGCCACTACCGCAAACATTAGCAATGTCACTGCCTTCCGAGATATGTCAATTTCGCGCCCGGGGTCTTCTCGAGCTGAGGAGGGCTCCGTTCGAAGTAGTCACAGGGCAAGTATCACAAGGACAAATGAGGGACAATCAGTTACGTCCCCTACCCATAGCGAACCCATGGGTCTGCCACAGCTGGATAAGATGTCAATTTCCAGCCGCTCTCGTCGTGATGACGCCTACAGTATGGACGGGAGCCTGGACTCACCACATAGCCCTGTCAAAAGTCCACGTATAACGGTTTCGAGGGCCTCTCTTCCATTAACAGCAGCATCCGATCCCAGTTTGGCCAGGACGCAGACGAGACCGACTGCGAGGGCTATAACACGAAGACCTGCAGTGATCGACCGCATTAATCACCCTCGGGCATCGGAGAGCCACTCCAGGTCATCGTCTCTGTCGCGGGGGACGGCAGAAGCAAGTCCCGTGAACACGTCCGCCCACAATAACGTTCACCACGAGTCATTTAGCCAAGCAAGCCAGCATCAGCGGATGCGGTCGGGGGACTTTAGGATTCCGGGAACGACGGCTGACGAAGGTGCACCCGAACTCGTGAGCGCGAAGCTAGAGTCCATGCGAAAACAAGTATTGAGTAAGCAGTTTTGGATGGCTGACGAAACCTGTAAAGAATGCTTTTTGTGTGGTTCTCCCTTCACCCATTTTCGCCGCAAGCACCACTGTAGAACTTGCGGCTGTATTTTTGATAGCAGGTGCACATCCATCATCCCCGGCCAGCCATTTGGCGTGCAAGGGACTCTCCGTGTTTGTAAAACCTGCTTGGGTATTATTCTCCAAAGACAGGATGGAAACCTCTCAGATGAGTCTGCTGATGATACTTACCTGCCTGCAATCTTTCGGCAGAACCAACCGAGGACTACTGTCCCCTCGCCTCCAGCCAGACATGTTCGTGATGAGATAAGCTCGGACCGAACAGACGATATCAATGACGACAATAGATCAATGACAACGCCCATGATGGCAATTCCTGCAACGAAGAGACTGGGCGAATCGTCCAATCGTAACTCTGCCGTTCTAGAGATTGATACGCCACAGCTCAGTCGACCAAGCTCGTCAAGATCTTTGCGGTCGACAACCTCTGGACGGCCACCATCGTCTAGTCATAGACGTCAACCCTCGAAGCATAACCTGTGGGGCCGCTTGAAAACCCCCGCGCATGAAAGAGTTCCCTTTCGAAAATCAGCCAGTGAAGAGGCGGGGAGGAGGCCAGGCCTTCCCGCTTTTCATGACGACAATGTGATCGACCCTGACCTAGCCCAGTACATGTCTGATGAATCGAGCGAAGACGAACAGATGAGCATCATGGGAACAATATCCGCGGGCGAACATCATTCGGTCAACATCGATATTGATAAATCAAACTTGGGCCCCTATATAGGAGCTGGGCGGAGGATTCGCAACAGGACTCAGGCCGAGAAAAGCATCAGCGGCTTCAGCCATACAAGTCGTGGTGTGGATGAATACTACCCCCGATCCTCGAGACGCCGGAATCTGAGTACCACTAGCGGGCACCAGGCGCACCTCGTGCGCTCGCCGCGGCCAAGAACTGCCACCATAAAAGGACCGTCTGGGTCGAACGAAACCCTCCCATACTTTGACTCGGCCGGTACCTCTAGTGCGGCTCGTCTAACTCGCAGCTCCTCCATGAAGGGGGAGAAAGAGCCTCGTCTAGAGCTCAATCCTGCGAGTATGATGCATGTTCGTAAGCTTCTTCACCAGCTCCTAGAAGATGCCAAGATTCGCAACGTTGCCTCTTGGGAGAAGGCCCTGATTCCCATTCTTCTTAAATGTACCTCGTCCGTGGATCCGGATATTGATCGTGGGGATGACATTGACATTCGGCATTACGTGAAGCTGAAAAAAATACCTGGCGGCCGCCCGAGCGACACTACATACGTTCCTGGCGTCATCTTTACGAAGAAGCTTGCGCTGAAAAGCATGTGCCGCCGTATGTCGAACCCCCGAGTTGTCATTATATCATTTCCTATCGAATACCAGCGACATCAGCATCACTTTATGAGTCTACAACCGGTCATTGAGCAAGAGAAGGAGTTTCTCAAGCAACTGGTTAACAGAATTATTGCGCTTCGGCCACAGCTGTTGCTTACGGAGAAAAGCGTTTCCGGCGTTGCATTACAGTTTTTGTCTGAAGCAAAAATTGCAGTTGCCTATAATGTTAAACCATCAGTCCTCTCTGCCGTCTCAAGGTGTCTGGAAACAGAGATCATCTCTTCCGTCGACATGCTTGCGCTTCCTCCGACCCAGTTCCAAACAGGGAAAAGCACCGGCTTCGAAGTCAAGACATTCGTCAATGAGGAAATTCTCGGACGCAAAAAAACCTACATTTTTATCTCCAGCCACCAGGAAGAATTGGGTTGTACAATCGCTCTTCGGGGCGCGTCGACACAAACCCTTGCCAAATTGAAGCATATCACTGAGTTCATGGTATACGTTGTCTACAATCTAAAACTCGAATCGTGTCTCATGCGCGATTCGCTCATCCAGCTTCCTACCAGCGAAGATTTGAGTAGGAACTCTACCCAGCAACCTTCGGACGAAAACACTCCGTCGGCTGGAACAGTGGAAGTAGATACTGCCAAACAACAAGAAACAGCATCCTCCACGACGAGTGCTGAAGATCCGACGACAACTCAGGCAAGCGACGAGACAATATCTAGTGCCATTGAGTCGAATAACGGGGTTGGAACGGACGAACACTCTCAGCCCGGCGATCCAGAGCGCCGGTTAATATCTCTTCACGAAACGCATGCCGGCTCTTACGGGGGCCCTGTTCCCGATGATGTTCCAATGCCTACCTTTTACAGCGACATGGTGGCGAAATATGAGACAAAACTTCTTTCTGCGTCACCCTTTGTCAAATTTACCCAACCGTATCTTTTGATGAATGCTCGCGAGCAGGAACGCAGATTGGTGTACTTAAAACGACTTCGTGATCAAGACATCATCGAGGAACGCGGCGATGAGGAAAAGCCGAAACCTCATAAATTCCAAATGATCAAACCGGAGATGGTGCATCAGACTGGTCATAAGGCTCCTCGGCACATCATGGAAGTACTGCACGCTGTTCATGATGCAGAGTATGACAAAGCACTCTACAATTACCAGACTCAAACTAGGTCATGGGAAAACTACATCCAAGGCAACCTAGATCTTTTTGACCCCTACGCCCATCAAAACATTGTGGTATTGCATTCAGTTATATGTACGGAAACTAAGATCCCCTGTGAGGAGCCGCAGCTCATTGCTCTGGGATTCTATGATGAGCATACGGACCATGGTAAGAATATGGATCCGGACTGTACTCTGGGACAGTATATCGAAGATGTATGCTATGGTGCCGAGTCGACGTGTACCGCGAATGGCTGTGATCGAAAAATGTACGAACACCATAGGACGTACGTTCATGGAGAAGCGCGCATCACCGTCTTCATCGAGTTCGACGTGAAGGGTAATTCCCGAGGAGACAATATCATGATGTGGAGCTACTGTAAGAGTTGTAAACGCGAGACGCGCGAGATAGAAATGTCCAGATCCACCTGGAAGTATTCTTTTGGCAAATATCTCGAACTATCATTCTGGAGCCGACGCACCCACCTCGTCAAGGACGAGAGCCTTGGAGGCTGGGATTGTCCTCATGACCATCACCGTGACCACATTCGTTACTTTGGGTTGGAAGACAAAACCATCCGAATACACTACGACCCGATTGATCTCCTGGAGATTATCGTACCACGAGCGAGGATCACTTGGAAGGTCGAACACGATCTCAACATGAAGAATGAAATCTTCACTCATTGCCAGGATAGGTGGACGCGATTCACAGCCTCTGTAAAGGCTAGGCTCAAGGCTATTAGGTTGGATAATATTGTCCCAGAAACGGCCGAGTCTTGCAAGGCGGAGATCGAGCGATTAACAAAGAAAATCCAGGACGAGCACACGTCCGTTATTCGGAAATTACAGGAAAAATATGTGAACTCAAGATACTATGAAGTTATTCCCTTCAACCTCGTTCTCCGCGAGATGCTAGTCAAGGTGACTGAGTGGGATGCTGCCTTCGCCAAGCTTGAGGCCGATTTCCTCTTCTCCGATAAGGATATACGAAAGTTTACCATGATTCATCTGCGTAAAATGTTCACCGACGAGTCGAAAGAATCCTTATCTAGCACCGAAGCATCCACCGAGGCAACAGAGCTCATAGAGAAGAATGTTCAGCAAACCAAATCAGAGAGTGATCTGAAAGAAGACAGCCAGCTCCCGGAATCCACTTCTGATAATTCCCAACACGAGGATGCTGATGAAAAACCGGCTCCAGCTGTTGCACCTCAAATTACCCATCCGCCTCTCTCGGATGCGACGCTAGTGCGGGCCGAGCCGTTGGATTTAGCAACACCGAACCCACCAGGGCAGAATGTGCGTTCCCTGGATACTCCCCGAGAAACGCTCACTGGTACCCCAGCAACGCTGTCGGTTGGCGCAACACAAGAAACGCATTGTACCGATAAGCCACTTCCCTCGAGCCCAACGACAAAAGGCCCTCAGCTATCGGTAACAGAGCAAGTTGAGCAGTTGCGCCGCAAACAACAAGCTGTAGTGCTTGAGAGCGCTAGTCGCGCTATTGTAGTAGATGGCTCACACTTAGGTACAACGGCAACTCCTGCTAAGGTGGTTCCGGAGCACGGCTCTTCCCGTAGGATAGGAACGAATGTGTCACCACCTATGATCCGTGCTATTTCCCAGCCTGCATCGAGTTTGCCGACATTGCCCCGTACTGGTTCAACAATTGGCAAGAAAGGTTTGGGGTTAGCAAAAGATAAGGATAGGACACCCCTGACGGATGCTCCTCCTGGGGTTGAAGTCCGCAAGCCGTCCGTCCCTGAGCCACCCAGGAAGGAAAAGAAGTTGTTTGGCCTGACGCAACGCAAGGGAAATCAGTCCGCAATCCCACGATTCGTAGGAAAGAGAGATTCCAGGGTTTCTACTATCCGGAAACACTTTGAACAACTTAGCCGCGAATTCGAGAAGGAGCGCGAGAAAGATAGAAAGAAACGAGCGGCAAACATGTCCCATTCGCGACCGTTCCTGCAGCATTCTAGGACTAGGGCTACTGTTGAGGTCTATCAGGATGTTGCCGATGCGGTGAAGGAGCCCTTACCAGTGGAAGAGGATCAAGCAACAGAGAAGGATAGTGCGGAACCAAAGACACCCGCAGCCGTGGCGTCAAGCCCACCCAAGATAGAGGATTCCGAGGCGGTTCAAGGACCCACCGACACTGCTGGTCCGTCTTCTGAGAAACCCCACGCTGAAGAGGAAATCCTCGAGGCCGATGCAGATGATGCGGCACATAATGCCAGCCTTGGCCCGACGGATGATGAACAGGGTGATAGCGATGCCGAAAACTCCATCCTCGATGGTAGCACTCTCGAAGAGATTGCTGATTCCCTCGATTCGAGCACGGAAATTCCGTTGGAGCTTCCCAAGCATGACAGGACAAACTTCATGAAGGCACTCTCCAATTTCTGGAACGAGCGATCAGCAAGCCAATGGCCCCCGCTAGACTACCCCCTCAATGCTTCGGATCACATCTTTATAGACTCGGACATAATCGTCCGTGAGAACGAGCCAAGTTCCGTCATAGCTTTTGCTCTCAGCTCCGAGGACTACAAAACCAAACTACGTGGTTTTCATATGCGAAAGCCCGGCCCGAACACTCAGTCGTCTTCGAGTACTGAGGACATGAGCGATCATAGTCTGAGTCCTGAGATGCCTATGACAGAAGAACGTCTGGAAGCTAGCCTGGTCCACAACGCCAGTAGCCATTTTAAGTATCAGTTCGCTGAAGGGACGGCTAAGATGCTCGTCAAGATCTTCTATGCCGAGCAGTTCGATGCACTTCGTCGCAAGTGTGGCGTAGCAGATCGGATAGTCGAGTCGCTCTCCAGATGTGTACCTTGGGACTCGAAAGGCGGCAAGACGAAATCAGTGTTTCTCAAGACGCAGGATGATCGTCTAGTGATGAAGGTCGGTTAAGCCGTGCATTCTCGTGCTCATATAGCAGACTAATTGTGACGTAGGCACTATCGCAAATCGAAACTCAAGCGTTTTTGAAATTCGCACCGGCGTATTTTAGCATAATGGCAGAGGCGCTATTTCATGAATTGCCTTCGGTGATTGCCAAGATGGTTGGCTTCTTTCAAGTTGTTATCAAGAATCCGATGACGAATACCGAGATCAAACTCGACCTACTTGTCATGGAGAACCTCTTCTACGATCGAGAACCGACGCGCATCTTTGATCTCAAGGGATCCATGAGGAATCGAAAAATCCAGTCAACCGGGGAGCAGAACGAGGTTCTGCTCGACGAGAATATGGTGGAGTATATCTACGAGTCCCCGCTGTTTGCGCGCGAGCATTCGAAGAAGCTTCTCAGAGCCTCCGTCTTCAACGATACGCTGTTCTTGGCACGACAGGACGTGATGGACTACTCGCTGATGATTGCCGTCGACGAGGTGAAGAAGGAGCTCGTGGTGGGCATCATAGACTGCATTCGCACGTATACGTGGGATAAGAAATTGGAAAGCTGGATCAAAGACCGCGGATTTGCCGGAGGTGGTCGAAACCGACCGACCGTGACGAGCCCTAAAGAGTACAAGTCGCGTTTTCGGGAGGCCATGGCCAGGTAGGTGATGTTTTATTTATACTTGATTAGAAATCGATGCTAATTGAATCCAGATACATCCTGCAAGCACCAAACTGCTGGCATCAATTCAACTCGCCGTTCGGACCGGGCAGGCAGCGCAGCGACGCTAATCCTGCTGTTGAGGATGGCGCGGCACGTGAAAGCGGTCCTTAAGAGAAGTTCTTAGGTACGATAGCGAAGATGGAGTTATCCGTATCAAAGACTAAATGAAACTTGGGGGCGACTGTTGGATGCATTATGGTTGAAGAGCATTGAAAGCGAGCGAACACGAAGCTGTGGACTGACAAGCTTGGTATACTACAAAATTAGGCACGACACGACACCATTACACGTCCTGTATGCTACCCACTATACTAGAGAGATACCCAAATATTAGTTTATTCGACTTATGAGACATAGTAAAGCAGTATTTTATACTTATGCGTAAGTTGCATTGACTGTTGGAACTGTATATCGAGGGGCTTATGGATCGAGGCCTTTAAGTAAGAGGGCTTTCGTCTCCACTAAAAGGGGGCATGCTGCAAGGTACCTAACCAGGTAGGTAAAGTACCTTTAGATAAGTACCTACATGTACTTCGTACTCAAGTACCTAACCCAGAACTTAACCTTCCGGCTCAAGCTCAGAGCCAACCAACTCAATCAACATCAAAGTAAAGACACAAGACAGGATATGCAGCTATGACTAGAACGACATGAATGAGTGAAAGGCTTTCACCGAGGCCAATCCATACTTTTCTTATGAGAATCCTCTAGCGAATTCTTTAAGAAATGACGTCAAGATGTCGATAGACTTGAACTGGGAAACGCTGACGGGCGGACCCGACGGCGCGGCCTTGGCGGAGAGCATCCGCGACTTCATCCACGTCAAGTTCCAGGCCGTGCCGTTGCCGCGCTTCATCAAGTCCGTCACCGTGCACGAGTTCGCCTTCGGCACCATCCCGCCGAGCATCGTGCTCAAGGACCTATGCGACCCGCTGCCGGACTTCTACGAGGAGGACTACGAGCCCACCGGGGAAGACGGTGACGATGATGACAACGCCGAGGAGAGGCACCGGGGCGATGACGAGGGAATGCCAGACTCCATACGGGCAGCGGAGCGGAGGCGCAGGGCAGAGCAGCGGGCCGTCGATGATGGGGATGATAGCGATGCTCCCGTCGACGCTGCCGGCGGAACCACCACGCCCTTCAGTGAGAGCTTGTTCCCGCCACACGCCCACGGCGCCGGTCTCAGGAACGCGCTCGGGCCCCCCGACGTAAGCAGCCCGTTCCTCAACCTCCGGGTATCGGCAGCACACGGGATCGCCGGAGGGCCGTCCAAGATGCATTACTTCCCGCCGAAGCTGGGCCCCGGATGGTCGGGTGCCCAGACACCGCTGGCCGCCGTCGCGGGGGCGCAGCATCTGAACGGCTGGCTCGAGGCGACGCCGCCGCTGCCGCGGCCGCAATCCACACGATCCGGGTCGAACTCGGGACACGGCAGGCAACCGTCGCAGGGATCCGTCTCGGTGGAGAATTTCCCGAGCTCGCTCGCCGTGCCGCCTCGGCCGCTGAGGGAGAAGCACAGCGTGTCGACGCTCGCGCCGACGTCGGCCGGCGGGGGCGGGGCGTCGCGCCCGCCGACACGCGACACGCCGAGCGGTGGCATGTTCGGCAATGGCAACGGCGAGACGGCGCAGGCATACGCGAGGTCCAAGGCGACAGCAGCAGTAGAAGACGACGACGAAAACGATAACAACAACCACGACAACCATGACCGCCGCCGCCACGGCAACCGGGGGGAGCAGGAACCGCGCGTCGACGACCTGCAGGCCGTGTTCCGCATCCGGTACGCGGGGGACGTGCGGCTCGAGCTGACGGCCATGATCCTGCTCGACTACCCGATGCCGAGCTTCGTCGGGATCCCGCTCAAGCTCAACATCACGGGGCTGACGTTCGACGGCGTGGGCGTCATCGCGTACATACGGAAGCGCGTGCACTTCTGCTTCCTGAGCCCCGAGGACGCGTTCGCGGCCGTCGGCGGGAACGACGATGACGATGATGACGACGGCGGAGACGAGGACGAGGGTGGGATGGGAAGGGAGATAGGAAAGGGGAAGGGGAGGATGGGCGGCTTGCTGCAGGAGATACGGGTCGAGAGCGAGATTGGGCAGCGCGAGGGGAGCAAGCAGAGCCTTAAGAACGTGGGCAAGGTCGAGAAGTTCGTGCTCGAGCAGGTCCGGCGGATCTTCGAGGAGGAGTTTGTGTATCCTAGCTTCTGGACGTTCTTGGTCTGATTATGGGGAAGGTAGGCTGCTGCGCAAGGATAAGTATGCAAAATATTATTCCCCTCTTAGCTTGGCCAGGCCCGGCTCGTACCATCTTTGATCGTGTTACGTTGATTTTGATGCTATGCCCTTTGATATATAATTACTTGCCCGAGGCGAGGGAGCCAAGCATATGAGGGAAGCAGAGGAGAGATAAATACAACAAATTTGTGTTTGCTCGTACAATATTTTAGGCCGCGAGTTAAGATTAATGTCGGGTATAACGTATGGCATTCTCCGCGCCCTTCACACGTAGCCTTTCTCGGGGATTTTAATTAACGATGGCGGCGATGGCGGCGATGGCGGCGATGATGCAGGAAAAGGGGCATCAGGGGTCTACAAACGTAGATATTTTTTATTTATTTTTTTGGTTCTGTTCAAGTGCAAGTATTGGTCTTCGGGGCAAGATGTAGAGAACTTATATTAATACAGTATAGGGCCATCCACGATCCATCTTGGGGACTTTTAGAGACTGCCGTCTATTGGTCCATCGAGGTTGAATATGACACCTGGGTGTGAATTAGGCATCTAAACTTGTCGCTTCTTCAAAATAGTTGACAACATCGCTGATGGATCGTAAAGCTACAATAGCTGTCACTGAATCTTTCGACGCTGGCGTGTCTTGACGAACCACATCGACGATGCTGGATAGCAAAGGTAGAATGATTTCAGCATCAGCCACCGGGAAACGGCCTTTGATGGTGTTGGCGTGGGGAGATTTTGTATGATCGTTGGTTTCGCGAGCAAGACGGGGGCCTCTCTCCGTGCGCGTAGCTGTTCCTAGCCTTCGATTAATTTCTGCTCCTCCAGCTGGACCTTGGGCATTTTGCCACGGGCTGCGATGCACTCTTGATCTGTTACCTTCTGAGGGTTTGGACTGGAATCTTGACGGAGGCCATCCCGGAGTAGAACGCTGTATTCGGGTCTGTTTTTGAACCTGAGCTTGATAATCTCCTGTGCATCCAGAGACTTTTTCACCAGTTTATGGACATTAGAACTAACCTCCGCCAGATCTTTGAGATCGGCGCCGAGCTGCTGTTTATTAAATGCGCTCAATACCCGTAGCAATCTCAACTCAGAGTAATACTTGCAACATTCTTTTTATTTACCATATCACTCTTCTCCTGGACTCTAGGCGAGCTGATAGATAATCGCGCAGACTTTGCAGGTATTTTGAGAAACTGAGTAATCAACACATTCTGATACAATTTCGAGAAAGAGTTGATATTTAGCTCCGCATCAGCCAGTCCGGTGACTTGAAGCAGGTCACTAAGCGACTCGTAAGGCCAGGCATGTCTTTCTTACACGCTATCAACGTATGATTGAATCGGCTTCTTCTCCGGGTCGTTCAGGAAATATCCCCCATCGGCGGCGTATCGGAAAGACTTCACGAACGACGAAAGTATGATAAAAAGGTATTGAATAACCGCTATGGATAGTGAGTAACATTGAAGATATCAAGAGCTTATTGCTAATAGAAGAATATAATTTCGTCTAGGTCATTCCTATTCACTTGGGACATACACGACGAATGTATCCACATGTCATTATATGAATAATTCCGCTGGGAAATTAGCTGCTGAAATTAGATCATTTTGTTACGAGTTGGTTCCAGGCTGACAAGGTTTAGAATTTGGTGCTGCCTAGAATTTAACGACGGCAAGAAAGGGAGAAACTAAACGAGAGTTCGCAATATGCCATCCGAATTCCAACCCAGATAGATAAGAGCAGAGTATACTTTACAAAAAGAAGAAGGCATGAAAATGCCCACTCCGTCATGTATAGTATGCCCTGGATAAGAACATAAGACATATAGCCCCAATACCAGAATTTCTCACAAATCGAGAGTCTATCTCACTCCCAGCTGCCCAAGATTCATTTCAAACAGGCGTGCATTTGATGAAAAGATTCCCGGAAGCGCCCTGGTGCGTCATCAGGAAGCATTGGTCATAGGCTGTACTAGTACCGCCGTGCGGTGCCACCACGACACGATGAGGTCCTGGGGGGCCGCCTGTGTAATCTTGCCCGCTGGTGAGAATGGGGAATTCGAAGAGCGTTTTGCCTCTACATGGCGTAGGGTCGACCTCAGAGGGGTCACCACCATTTCTGAAAACATGCGGGTACCCGTCTATGCAGCGAGAAGGGAATGTTAGTGAGCGATAATCTAATGGTAATGTCACAAAGGCGCATACTATAGACCGTGCCGTTTCGGCGAGCCATAATAGCATCAAGAAAGCCGTTGTCAGCCTCCGCTCCAGTGAAAATCCAGCCACCGCAGTTGTAGCCGTTGAATCGAGCTTCGAGCCCGGGCTTGTCGGCTCCCGAAGGGGCGGCAAACACTGAAGCGGATAGGGTTGCCGCCACCAAGAGGAGGGATTGAGCTGCGAACATTTTGGTTGATAAAAATTTCCGAAGGGACGAAGAAACCGACAAGAACAAGATACGGTAAGATATAAGATGGGCTTATGTAGGGCTCGAGGAAGGGTCTCAAAAGGCGATAATCTGCTAAGGTCGTCAAGGTCCGTGTGGTCCCTTTTCTCAAGCCTTCCAGCACCTTGGGCTAGCCCCTAGATTTATATGCAACTCCATCAGATGGCCACAAATCAGTTAAAGATTAGCGAGGGATTAATAGCCTCTCGAGATACGCGGACAATTCTCAGGCCTCTATTCTGCGGGGTCAAAAGCTGCGAGGCTCTGTTCACGTTGTACGCCAATCGACACCGGTTCCCCTTTCAGGCGATTCTGACGTGATAATAAAGATGATCGAGCCTGTCAAATTGGTTGATGCGAGTCTTCGGAGGTGTCATGATCAATATAATAGCTGCAGGCAGGCGAAGCGCCCGACGTAACTATGTTCTACTTTGGTAGTGTGGCGGCATAGTACTACAGTTCTGTTCCGCGGCAGGTGGCGGTAGTATTCATTACCAACGGATTGCGCGCATTGGAAGGCTATATTTTGGTGTCACTCTCATATGGAGTTCGCATTCCTTTAGGAGGGTGAACGGTTGAACAATTCTCTAAAGTCATCCAATCAAGTTCAGGTACTTATATTCAATATGTTATCGTTCAAACATTCTACTTTGATTCAATGACTAGCTGTCTAGTTAGTTGCGTCCGATTCTTGAGAGCAATATCGGTATTCGCTTGATAGTTCGTTTAGATTATCTCAACTCATTGTTTCTGATCTTTTATGGGCCACGTGCACCGGTTCGCTTCCGACAACATATCATCTTCCCAATCCCTTCGCGAGAGTTACTGAACTGAGGGCATGTATTAGTCGGCCCACAGTCCCGATATCATTGTCATATTACGTGTTTCTCACCTTGACAGGCTGGCAAGCCGGCAGGCTGCATAGACAGAGTAACACCGCGGAGAGGTGGTACCAATGGATCCCATCAGTTACGTTCGCCAAGGTCCGCATTACTCATTCGCGGGTCCTCCAGCACTTCTGGGTAACCCCAGTTCCCGTATCCCTTCCGTACGACATACGTCAACAAGACTATTACTAACCTCTGCGCTAACAACTAGCACACCAATGACTAACATATTCAGCAGGATCTACGGACGTGCCTAAATCATGGAGACATCAGCTTCAACGAAAGTACTCTTTGGGCGGCAACGGCGGCGACAAAGAGGGATGGCTACTACTTACATCGAATCTCATGAGCAGGTTGCTGAGGATGCCGTCGAGGGCGCCGACCTGACTGCCCAGTGTAGGAAATTCTGCCCTCGTCGCGGAACTCCTTTGGATGCTGAGGCCTAAGCAATCACTCCAAACTATTTATTCTTGTACATCTAGTGTCATTCTATATTGATAGGATAGGCACATATGTCTAGTGTGGAAAGTATAGGGTTAATCATTGATTTTATGCAAACAGGTATTACAAAAACTCTACGCACTGTCTTACAAATCAAGCCCGTTATTTATTTATCTTTGAAAATATGTTGGAGATGTATGAATTAGTAAGAAGAGCAAGCAACGTTAGTGCTAAGGGACGCACCTATCTGTTGCACTGACTTAATGAAGTGAATTGAGAGCTAGTGGCCTTCACATTTAACCATCTACTAGATTATTGATCGAGGTGAGAGTGTTTTTCCAGGTCGAGAACAGTTAGTCGAAAGCATTATTATTGGGTTCGCTTTCCGACCGCACACGAATTAGGGTACGAAAGGCCATCGTAGTGGTATTGTACGTTAGAAATTTTGGTGATATGTGATCTGGATCGAAACGAAAATGGTGATTAATGCGACTGGTATGCAGGTGATATTGAGCGGTTTGTTACAGGAAAAAAAGAAAGGAAAAAAAGACACTAATGTTGGTGATCAGTCGTCTGTGGGGCTGCATAATCGACGCACCATATAATAATGTGGCTGGGTGTTGATGTTACACTGATTATTCAATCTTGTTCACCGTATGACGCAGATCATTATTACTCTTCTGACGTGTACAAGCAGGAAACCTGCATAAGTATTTATTACTCGGTGCCTGCCTCGCACTTGCAATCGAATGAAAGCCGGGTTACAAGTTACATGCTGATTAAATCTCCTTCCATTTCATACGGTTCCGATTCCAGTACGCCATGGGAGCCACAGAGCCAGAAGCGGTAATTATTAAACCTCATGCAGCACCGGAAATGAAAAGAAACAGAAGCAGCTGACTAGATCAACAAGCATGATACGCTTGAGGAGCCATCTAGAATCGACGCCATGGCAGAATCAAGTCCTTGGTTTCCTGCGACTATCGCAATTCTAAATGACTACGTTGCTGGTGACGTGGATGCGCCTACGACCGCCGCGAGACTTGCCAAGCCCATCGAGGAGGCATATTCCACAGCAGACCATGGAGTGGCACTGTACAATGAGGAAATGGTGGCTCGAAACCAGCGCACTCACTTGAGTCCGGAGGAGGCGCTTGAGAAGGTAATGTCTATACTCCCCTCGCCTTCTGCCCCCAGAGCACCGCTCATGCTAATTTGTTCTAGTGGGGACCCGAACAGGATATTCCTAAGCCTAGTTCCGAGACGGCGTGTCTTCCTAGCACAGAAGGTCAACTCTGGGAGCTTTGGTACGCCGTTGTCCACGCCGCAAAGCGCATTCCGTGGACGGATGAGGCTCGCCAGAACAAGCTCCTCGATCTTGTCAAAGCGTTCAAGGCAAGACCGGACCCGCCCCCACCATCTCCCATGACTACACCACTGAGGAGGAACTGGATCTGGGAGTCGGGCATGTTGTGGAGCAACCTGAGTTTATTAGGACCAAGCATCCGCGAATCGTGGAATAACGCGTGCGGTTACGGCTCTGGCTGGACGGATACGGAGCAGCACGCCTGGACGAACGTCAACGCCTTCGTCGCCCGCTTGACTGCAAGCGAGACGGCCGACTTCGACAACTACGCTGTATGGGCTTTGAGCGGTGCCCTAGAGGACGAGATCCAAAACAATTCCCTTTCTTATGATACATCTGGCCCAATTCAACTCGGCCTTTTGCTGACGGTGGCCTCTGTCTGGATCCAGATCGCTGGAAAGCATCTATATGAACGCCACGTCAATAAGGAGGAATCTGGCCCGGTCGATGTCAAGGTCGACTTAGCCACGCGAGGGACCTTTCCTTGGACTCGGTCGCTAGATAAGCCGTCGTTCTGTATCGCCAGATGGAATTTCTGGCGCGGGAGATTTGCTCAAGAGGCGCAAAACCAGGATTTATCCGAAAGAGTGAGAGAACTCGCCGCCAAGTCTGCGGAAATTATTGATGTCCTCACTAGATAAAGGGTTTAGCAATTTGGGGACCCCCAGCTTAAGGTAGCAGACACCTTTCGACTCATTTTTCTTAGCTGTTCCGATGCGTTAAGCGGCATGTTTGCCGCAGATACACGGCTCATTCTTAAGTAAGCGGTAGTTTAACTAGTTAGAACATTTTAATTCTAGGGCGTTTTACTGCTTAGAGTTGTTTTTTTATTTAAGTAAATTATTTGCGGCAAGTTTGCACTTTAGAAATCAAAGAGCAACTTTTTAAAAGTTAGTGGAAAAGTACCGACCCCTAAAGATTAATCAGTATACACTTGCCGCAAATATACCGCTAGCCCAACCCAGCAAAGCCCCGTATATATATTAGTACTATAACAAAGTTCGGTATCTAGTGCGCATTGTTTTTACTAACATATAGGTACCTTAATTATCCTGAGCATTTCCTTACTTGCTTACCTAAGTCAGTAGGTAAGTACTGAGTATCGCAGCGGGATCTATAGGCGGGTTATAAAGGTTGTTAAAAAATAAATCTTTTAAAATAATATAAGCTTATTATTATTATAAAACATTTATAAAAAATAAGTTTTTTATAGAAAATAAAACTTATTAATAAAATAAAACTTATTAATTAAATAAAACTTATAAGCTAAATCCTAAGATTTAATTAAATAAAATATAATAAGCTACCCGCTATATTATATCGGTTATAAGCTATAGTTACAGCATACTTATTTATGCGGATACTAATTTTAAGCTTAGATATATTTTTTAATTTTATAAAGTACTTTTTTTATAAATAAAAAAGATAGCTTATAAATTTTTCTATTTTAACTTATTAGCCGTATGTTTTACCTACTATTATTTATTATTCCGCTAATACACTTAACTTACTATGCATAACTTTATATTTTATATTAGGATTTTATATCGTAGCTAAAAAAAAGTTAATATACGACGTGCATTTATTTATATAATAATAATTTATTTATAATAATGTCGCTTTAATATAAATAAACTATATAAAACACTTAATAAAGGTTATTTATTATATAAAAAATAGGTTTTAGTAGCACTTATATTATAAGTAATAAAGGTCCCAGTCGACCTATACAATGCCGACACTATTAATATAAACTATATAAAATCGTTAAGGGAATACAGCTATAATGCCAACGATAATACTGTCGCTGGGCTTTTTAGCTATAACTTAAAGATTTAAAATATAATCGCGGGTATTAGTATCTTTAACTGGGGTTAAAATTATAAAAATATAGCGATTATTATAGTTGTCGAAAATAAAAATAAAGTCGACTTTATTAAAATAAAAGCTACTGTTATAATAGTACTAAATATAGTTACTTATGCTAAATATAAAACGGTTATTTATAGCTTTACAGTAAAAAAAAATAACCTTTTTATTAACAGCTATCCTATTTTTTTTTTTTTTAGTTTTTTTAATTACCTAGCTATAAATAATAAGAAAAGGGGTGGTGTAGCATAAAAAAGTAAGGGTTAGCAGGTAATAAACTTACTTATTAGTAAATAAGAATTTATATAACCACTAAATCGTTTTGTTTTTAAAAACTATTAAATACTGTTTACGCTTATTATAATTTAATTTGTAAGCTAATTAAAAAAGACAACGGAATTTAAGGTCTACGCCAGTGTTACTACGACTAAAAAAACAAAGACCACTATTAGCCGGGTAAGTGGCCTTTATAACCTTAGCAAAGAAAATCCGGTTAATAACACTAAGTTTAAAATAGGTTTTATTAGCTAACTAATTTATATTAACCTTATAGTTTATTTCTGCTTTAAGCTGCTTAAAAAGTTTATTTTAATTTATTTAAAAAAAAATTTTAATAAATAAGCTAAAGCATTTATAATAAAAAAATATTATCTTTTAAATTAAAATAAAATTATTATATAAAAATACATTTTAAAAAATAAGTTGCACAGTTTTTTAAAAATTAACTTTTATTAAAAGGACTTTTTTAACATTTAAATAGTTGGTTTTGTATACACGCATTTTAAAGTATTTAAAGGCTATTTTTAGTACTGCACTGCTCTGCCGTTTTGCTGTAAAAGAGGGAAAACAAGACAAAGAAAAAACGGATTGCTAAAAAATGAAATAATAAAGATAAAAGTTTATAAAAAGAAATTTTAGCTAGGGCCTAAGACTAAAATTAATTAATTATATAGTTTTAGCCGGGTTATATAGCAATTTAATCTTACTTATATAAATCTAACTTAGTAACTTCGGCGCTTAAATTTTATACTGTTTTATAAAACCTTTAACATTTAATAATAAAATAATAAAATAATAATTTATTTATGCAAATTTTTTTTTATAAACATATTATAATTAATAGGCAAAGCGTACTTTTTAGCAAAAGCTAAATAATAAATACTAGCGTAAATGTTAGGTTACAGGGTGTCGTTTATGTATTAAAGTCTATAACCGGACTTTTTTCCGACTGTATTTACAGAGGTGTTTTAACCACTTTTTTCTGCTGCTAGTGCTGGTATAGCAGCAAAAAAGCCAGCAAAAAAGCCTAAAGCCGAATTTCTAACGCTTATAGCCGCAAATATATATAACTAATTAAATATAAAGCGAGCGCGATAAATAATAGCCTTTATATTATTATAGTCTGCCTTTAACACTTTTCGATTTATAAAAATAATATTGCTTTTAGCGATAGCAGTGCAAATTTTAACAACCAGGTTTACAGTATTTTTTTCTATTTTTTTAAAAGCCTATTAAATAAACTTTAGCTTAATATAATACTTTTTAAGCTAATATTATAAAAAGGCAGAAATAATAATAAACCACTCTATATAGTTAGACATTTTATAGCTTATAAAATAATAAATAAAAAACTGCAGGCGGGTCTAGCTAAAAAAGAACTTTTAAATATAAAGCTTTATAATATATTTTATTTAAGCCTGCTTAACTAAAATACTATTTTTAAGCAAAAAGTGTATAAAGTTCGAAATGCTATTATATTTAAAGTGTACAGCATTTAAAAGGCGACTTAAAATTAAGTTAAGCGCTAAAAAAATAAACGTTAAAAAAAGGTTAAGATTTGCTATGCTTTATTGCTTGCTGTATTAAAAAATAGCAGTTGCAGTTTTTAGCTATATTTTTATTATTTTTTATATTTCGATAGTCTGTATATAAAAACAGCCTTAGGTTATAATATTAAATTTAAACAAAGCTTTAAAGTTAACAGCTTTTTAACCTAAGCGAGCATGGCATATGTAATAAAATTAATAGGCCTTAAAACTTTTAAAGCCCGAATTTTTAGCTTGCTATAGCATATTATTAATATAGCATATAAAAAAAATATAAATGCAAACTTTTTATTTATTAATTTTTTAAACTAAACTGCAGTTTAAATAGGCTATAGTACAAAGTGCGGCAATAACGTCGCCAAATTTTAAAATATAAAGCTTTAAAACTAAAAAGAAAATGCTGCTAAAGCAAGCGTATTCGGCTTTTATTAAAGCTATAAATATAAAATAAAAGCTTATAAAAGTGCAATATAAGTTGCTAAAAATGCTAAAGCTATTAATAAAAGTAAAAATTAAAAAAGATTTAATTAGCAGTGTATTATTAAAGCTATAATCTTATTTTTGCTTAAAAAAATCGCAACTATAATAGTTAAGCTTTAACTTAGCTTAAATTAAATAAGTATAATATAGCAAAACAAGCCTACCATTAATAAACATCCGTTTAATAATATAGTACTAATTTTCTAATCGTTTATACGCTTAAATAGCCGTATAGTACTTAAAATATAGCTTTAGCTTTTTTTTTTTAATATTAAGGCGGCGATAAAAAGCTTTTTAAATTAGATTATTATAGACTTTATTAAAATAATTATTAATAAAGACGTAAATATGCACATACACATTTTTTTTTAAAATATATACTATTTTTAAACTTAAAATAAGCTCGTTTTTTATTTATTTAAAAATAATAATAAAATTAGATAAGGCAGCATAAAAAAAACAATAACTTTTTTAAATTTAAAAAGCTAGGCAATCTAAATGCTAAAAGGTGCACGATTAACTATGTTTATTTTAACTAAAGCCGTACACTTTGCTAATATAAAAATCAGTGGTTTTATTGCTATTATTTATAATCTTTTAATAAAAGCAGTTTTTAATATAGCATTAGTAGTAAATAAAGTTAAATAAAAAAATAATAGGTCTAATAATATTATTGCCTAGCCAAACATGCGGATACTTACCGTCTATAGCTTTTATAAAAAAAGCCTAAACATAAAAATAAAACAGTTTAGTTAGCTTATTAATAAATATTGCTAAGCTATAATGCGTTTTACAGCCGATATTAAAAGCAATATAGTTTTTAAACACTAAAAAAGGTTAAAAAACGTTAGCTTTATAGTTACTATAAAAAGATCTTTGGCTTTAATAAAGGGTTTTTTGCTTTTATTTTTGCTTTTAGCCGTTTTATTTTTTACTTAGGCTTTATAAGCCTTTAAAAGCTTTTTTTTTAAGCTTTAATATTGTAAACAAAATAAAAAGCTTTAAAATATTTAATAAAATGTCGACTTTTTTTATATTTATTAAAAGCATCCGCTTATACATTTAATTTCTAAAAGTTAAAAGCTAAACAAAAAGACTTTTTATATCGTTTAAAACATTGCCGTTTTTATTTTAAAAAAAAACAGAATTTTTTAAAATGCTTTATAGTTTTTATAACTAAGGCCGGTAAAGTCAGCATAAATTGCTAAAGCTTTTTTAAAAACAAAGGTTTTAATAAACTTATTTTAGCATATTATAATCAATATTAAAAGGTTTTTAAAGTTTTTTTTTAGCTTAAGTTACAGCTTAAAAAATATATATATAGCTGCTAAAGCTTGGGACAACGGCTCCGTCGACTTAACAGAAATTTTAAAAGCTTTAAAAGCTTTAAATACACTTAATTTATTATTGCCATTTTTTTTAAACGCTATTAAAAACAAAGGCGGCTTAATAAAAATAATCTTTTTATAAATTATAGTGCTAAAAACTTTATTTAAAAGTAAGGCAGCCGGTATAGTGCGGTCGGCGTTATTATTAATACTGCTTTTTTAAAGTTTATTAACATTTATAATAACTGCTAAGTATTTATTAAAAAAAACCTTTATTTTATTATATATAATATAAAAAGACTTACTTTTATCGTCTTTAAAGTTATTTTTAGCATATAATATAGCTTTTGCCAAGTTATAATTTAAACTTAATATATTTGCTATAACTACATTATTATTATTATTATTTACACTACCAGCAGCAAGGTCATTATAATTTATAGCAGGGTTATTATAACTTATAGCAGGGTTATTATAACTTATAGCAAGGTCGTTATAACTTATAGCAAGGTTATTATAGGTTATATAAGTTATAGCAAAGCTATTATAGGTTTTATTTTAGCTATAAGCCCGCCGGCCGCCTAGCTTTAGCAAAAATTTACCTATTAATGCACCAGCTTTTTTTAGCATTTTAAGCGTTAAAAAATACGCTAATATAAAAAAAGCCTAATAATCGATAGGCGCTATAAAAAATTAATAAATTTAATTATTATTAGATAATAAAATATAATATTAAAATCGATTTTAATAAAAATATAAAATTTTAAAAAATGGTCTAACTAAGTTAAAATTAATAATAAATTTATAAGATTAGCAAATTAGGTTATTTTTATAAGCAAGTATAAACATTTATTGCATACCGCATTAGCGCATGTTTTTATATGCATTTTTGCCGCTTTATGCAGGTGCTTAGCAATAACGAGGTATTAAAATACCTCTGCTAATCTGTTATATAAAGTGGCCTTGCTTAAAACTATAGGCAGTTATTTATTTATATATACTTTTATTAATAAAATACGATTTTTTTTTAACCTTTTTTTTTTTTATTTATATAATTACCGGCCGCTTTATATAACTATTAGCCGTCCCGCGCAAATATTAGACCACCTAGTTTTTAAGCCTATATTTACATTTTTTATATTTTTTATATTTATTTTTATCTGTTTAGATCCGGCATTTATATATCCTTTAAAGCCGCCTATACCTACTATCGACCTTTAAAGCTATTTACACCTGCTACTAATTTTTAAATTTATAATGTCGGACAGCCTTAGTCCCCCGGGCAAAAGCAAAAGCAAAGCCGTTATTAAAGGCCTTTTTAAGCCTGTCCGTACTTCTAATAGTATAGCCCGACCTAAATAAAAAGGTAGACTTTTTTAAATAAGTTTTATAGCTTGCTTAACTTTTATAACACCGTTTAATATTTATTACTATAGCTTACCCTAAGCTTTAATAGCTCTGGTTTTTTGTTTGGCTTTTTAATTATTTTAAGCTAGAGATTTAATTTTTTTAGCAGCCTTTTTTTATTTATTATTTTTTTTATAGCGCTTTTGCTAAACTTTCTGCTAGCCTTATTAGCCCTACTAAACTTTCGGCTCTTTTTAAACCTTTTAATTATTAAGCAACTAAAAGCGGCGCTATTATTTATAGCAAAACGTATAAAATAAATATGCTATTTAAAAATGTCTACTTTAAGCATTTTTTTTTTTTTATTTAAAAAAGCTTTAATAAGGTTGCCGACCTGCCGCTTATTTAAATTGTTTATGCCTAGCTTTTTAATAATAAAAAAGTCGCTAAAAAAACTAAATTATAAGCTAAAACATTTATTTTTTAAAAGGTTGCTAAATTATTTTTTATATTTAAGTTTAATAAACTTATAAGCATATTAATAAAAAATATATTTTTAAGCTTTAATATATAAACAATTTTTTTTAATTAAAAATAAAAATATGCTATAAACTGCTTTAATAATTTTAAATATAAGTTTTTTTAAATAAACGTTTATATAAGTTATTATTATATAATATTTATAACTTTTATATAGTGGCTGATAATATATTATAAAGCCTTGCTAATAATTTTTTTAATAACTATGGCATATAATTTAATAGCAAATATAAAATTAATTTAAATATTTAAAAAACTATTACTAAAAAATACATTAAAAATATTAAAAAATTTCTTTATAAACGACTTAATAAATAAACATTTAGCTTTTTTTAACGACCTGTCCGACATTTTATTAACTAAGAACGGACGTTTATTAATTATAACGACTTGTCGTTTTATTATATTAAAACTATTTTTTATAACTTAATAATTTAAATATTAATTATTATTAAAAATAAGCGTGGTTTTAATTTTAGCATAAAATAATTTTTAAAATATTTAGCTAAAAAATAAAAACGTAATAAAAATAGCCGACTAAAAATATCTAATTTATTTAAAACTTTTAGTGTTTATAAAAACTTCCGGGAGGTTGAACTTAATATGTTTATTTAGCTTAATTTTTTTACTATAAAAAAATTTACTAATTAATGCTAAACTTTTTAAATTTTAGCTAATAACTTATTTATTAATTTTTTTTTTTTTTATATAAAGCTTAGCTTTTTTTTAGACATTTTATATTTAAACGTTATTTATTGCCTTAATCGCTTTAAAAAGAACTATTTTATTTTCGCTATAGTAGCATATAGTCAGTCGGCAGTTTATTATTATAAAGCCACTTGCCCGGCTTTAAAGTTAAAGCTATTTTTATTAACTTTAAAAAATATTAAAAGTTATCTTTAGCAATTTAGTTTTTATAGCCAGGCTTTATTTATTTAAGCTTTATTTATTTTAACCTAAGTTAATATAAATTATTTATTGCTAGCCTTTTTAGCGCTAGTTTTGCTTTTTATAGCTATTTTTTTAATTATTTTTTTAGTCGCCACCTTTTTATTATTTTTTTTAGTCTTTTTTTTAGCCTTTTTTTTAGCTATTTTTTTAGTCGCCTTTTCAGTCGCCCTTTTAAATCTGTACGTGGTGGGCCTAGAAAGTTTTAACATTTTATGCTTTTCTACCTTTTTAATAGAAGCTTTTAGAGGTATTGCATAAATAGTTGCGGTAAAGCCACCGTTAGATAGGTTAGCAACTATCTGTTAGGCTAATAGCCGCCAGCTAATTATAAATTAGATAAACGTACTAACGCATATACTTATAGCTAGAATTTTAGCTAAGTAAATTTTTTATTTTTTTTTTTAATAAAATATTTTTTATTTTATTATTTTATTATTATTATTATAACTGTATTTATTAAATTAGTGCTTTTATACAGTTTTACTGTAAAAACTATATTATATTACACCTTTTTTTTAATTTTTTAAAGTTAAAAGCTTTTTTTTTTGTTTTTTAGTAGCATTATTTTTAATATGCGCACTTAGCGACGAACTAACTTATTTAAGCAAATATCGTTAGTTAAAATTTTAGTAAATAGGATTTTTTTATATTATTTTTTTATGTTTTCGCTAAGTTTTATAAATATTTGTTTAAAAAAGCTTAAGTTTAGCTATATTTTTTTATATTTTAAAAGTTAATTTAAATAGACGATTATATAAGGCGTGCTTTATAATCGGTTGCTATATTGTTTTATAAACGTTATAAATTTTTAAAAGTTATTAGTTATATAAAACGTGCTTTATAACTAAGCTTTTTATTTATTTTATTTCGCTAAACGTAATAAATAATAAAGGCATTAATAGCCCGATTTTAAGCGGAAAGCACTTTTTTATATTTATATTAATTATATTATATATGTATATTTTATATTTATTTGCATTTTTATATTTTTTATTATATTAAAGCTAAGCAAACGAGACGAATATTTGTTTGGACATTTATTAAATAATATTATAAATCTGTTTTTAAATTTTTTATAGTTTAAGTTAGCTATTAAATAAATATTTGCAAAAATTAACGCTTTATAAAAAAGCGCTTTTTAGCTATAAATAATAAATATAAATAAAAAAATTTAATTTATATTTAATTTAAATTTATATTTAAACTTTTTTATATAGCTAGCTTTTTTTATAATTAAGTTTAATTTAATAGCTGATAAAAAGTCTATAGCTAGTAAAAATTAAAAATGCGATATCTTTTGCACTATAAACGCCGAGCTGTGCTTTTGCTTAAATAAAAAAAAGCTTTGTTTTTATATAAATAAAAAAAAGTTTTGCTTTTATATAAATAAAAAAAAGCTCTGTTTATAAATAAGTGCTAAATAATACGATTAAATATGCATATTATATTTTTTTAATTATAATACTATAGTTAGTTTAATTATATAAGCTGAAATTATTAAATTAACTTTTAGTGTTATATATAAAGATATTAATTAGCTATTTAAATTTAGAGACCGGCTAAATGTATACTTAAAATATTAATAAAAGCTAGCTAAAATTTTTTATAATGTCGAGCTATGCAGACCTAAAGACTAGGCTTATTATATATATGGCCGTGCTGAGGCATAGGTGTCGCCGGCTACCGATGCAAATTCTAGACCGTGTCGTTAAAACCCCCGGGTCGATCGCCGTTAAAACGATCAATATTAAAACGACCGACGTTAAAACAACCGACGTTAGAACGACCGATGTTAAAATGACCATTATTAAAATAAGCGTTATTAAAATAATCGTTGTTAGGCCGATCGCGGCTAGGCCGGGCGTAGTTAGGCCGATTATAGTTAAAATAACTATTGTTAGGCCGATTATAGTTAAAATAATTAGCGATATAACGCTTAACCAAATAATAGCTGATAGCTTTAAACTATAATTTAGTTTTTAGTTAATGTTTAATTTATAGAATATTTATATATGCCTACTTTATATTAATATATATATTTGCTTATTATTTATTAATATAGGCTTTTTTAACCGGTCGGCTATTTAGGCCTTTTTAATATAGGTTTTTTTTTAAAACCTAACAGGCTTAAAAAGGCGCAGAAAAAGCAGCCCGAACGATATAGCGCTATAAGCGGAAACCTTTTAGACAATAATTTATATAATAGCAGATCTAATAACGGACTTAGATATAATAATTTATTTCGCCGTTTTTTTATTTATTTAAGAAATTTTTATTATAATATTTTTAATAAAAACTTTATTTTTATTAATAAAAAAATTTATAAAATTAAGCGCAATAATATTAAAATTTTTAATTTTAAATAGTTTAACTTAAATAATTGCAGTGTTATTGCGGACGGAAAAAATATTATATATATTAATATATATTTGTTTATTAACTGCATTAATGCTTTGATCGAGCACGAAGGTATATAAGCGTTTAATACTAGCTAAATTTTTAGTTTGTTTAATTATTTTTTTATTAGATCGGCTTTTTTATAATAAAATAATAAAATTAATATAAACGAGCGTTATATTATATAAAAGGCTGGCTTAAATAAGGTTTTTTTAAAGCTTAAAAATCGCTTTAAAATATATACCGGTCGCGCTACTTAAAAATTTCTTAATAAAACTTTTTTTTTTTATAACATTGTTAAAAACTGCAATATTTTTTTATAATATATTATATAGAAATTATGTTATACCCGAGCTAACAGTACGCTAAAAAGAGATAATAGCAATTAGATTGGCATTATATAGAATATTTGTAACTAATAAGACAAAGCTATTACCGACTTTGTCTGGCTGTTTAAAAAAAAAGAGACTTTTAAAAAGTATATAAAAAAAATCGAAAAAGCTTATTATAAGTTAGAATATAAGGCTAAGCGACGATACCTTAACGTTAAACTTTGTTTTAATTATTTAAAAGTTAATAATTTTTTTTTTTTTTATTATATTTTAAATTGCAATAATTATAATTAAAATAATTAAAATAATTGCGATTAAAGCTGTAATAAACGGTTTAATAATTTATAATATAATAGCAGCAACGACCGACGATATAATTTAAATTATAATTATAACTAAGATTAAAATTAAAATTAAAATAAAGGCCGGGACGACCGACGGCGCAATAGTTATAATTGCTGTAATAGCAGTCGAAATTATTATAATAATAAAGATCGTTATAAGAGTAGCTAAGACCGGCGTAATAGCAGCTACGACTGTCGCAATGGTAGCTGCGACCGCTGTAATAGCTGTAACTATTATAATAATAACTGCAATAACAACCGTAATCGGGTATATTTTATATAGTTTTTAAAAAAAAAGACGTCCGACGGTAAAAAGATATTAAAAACGGACAATTAAAAAGCGCAGGCTTATTATTTAAGTACTGCATTTATATATTATTATTATTATAATTAATATAAGTTTTCCGCTATTTTTTAGCTATATTAAAAGTTTTATAAACCTGGTGTATAATTAAAATAAATTAGCATTTTTTTTTTAGTAGATTTAATTTGCTATATTTATAGCTACTATGCTTAGGAGCTTTTTTTATATAATTTATTGTTTTAATATTTATGTAGATGTACTGCTGTTAAAAAAGGTATAATTTAAAAGCCTAAAGGAACTTTAAGTTATAATTTTATATTTTGCGAAAAAAAGCCTAATGTAAGCGAGGTCGCTAAAGGTAAGGGATTTATATAAAATATAGCCGAAGTTTCTGACTTTGAGGTGCTTATAATTAAGGCATTTAATGCTAATAAGATTAATAAGGCTTTATGCTTTAGCTATATATATTTGCGTTTTAAAGCCCGCCTAGCTTTTAATGCTAAAAATGTCGAAGTATATGCTGACCTTAGCACCGGTAAAATTATAATTGGACGCTTTTATTTAAATATATTAAAGCATACGATAGAGAAATAAAACGGAGTGGTAATAACTGTCGGCGATATTTTTATTATTTTTATAAAATGGGCTATATTTACTTTTTATATGCAAGGCATAAACGGATAAAGCTAACTTTATATTATCGAATATAAAAAGAAAGAATAGGTTGTTAAAAACTATTTTTAGCTTGGCATGCTTATAAGCAACGATTTTTTATAGCTGCATAATTCGGTTATTAATTATAGCAGCGGAATAATTATATTTAAAAACTTAGATAATTTTATTATATTTATAGAAGTTATAGTGCGCAATTTAAAGTGTGTTTGTAAGGTAACCAATAAGTGGGACGTTATTTTTTAAAGTAAAAAGAGCGTATATTTTTAGGTCGAGTATAAGCTTTTATTTAGCAATCGTAATTTTTATTTTATAGCTAATTATAAAAACTTAATAAATATTCTAGTTAATGTATATATTCCGAAGGTTGTGCTTATTATTAATAATGTGGATGTATTTATTAAAATTAAAAAAGGTATAAAATTAAAATAAATATAAAAAAATTATAACAGCGGTGTATATATTAGCTTATAAAAAAAAAGGTTAAAAACTTTGGCCTTTGCTGCTATGCTGTTTGTCTAGCTTTTGGAATAGCTGGTGTGCTCGTTAGCGATTAATAAATCGATAATGCTGGTAAACGCTGAATTTAATATATTATTTATTATTACTGCGCTGGCCACTAATAGTGTACCCGATGTATTAGCAAAGACTATAAGCAAAATTGCTAGGCCTTAGCTATTTATTATTATGACCTTTATAACTAGTAGTAAGAAAAAAACGTATAGCCAGTTAAACATAACCATTTTTATGTTTTTTAATGGGCTTTTTAAAGGTATTTTTTTTATTAACGCTATATTTAATATAATTGCGAACTTTAGTAGTTAGGCATATGTTAAGCTTTATATTTTAATATTAGATAGTTTGTTTAAAATTGCCGATTTTTTTATAAGTTTTAGTATTAAAAAGCCTAGCGATTTCTTCGAACAAATTATTAATAGTGGGATATATATTTATTTTAAAAAAGCATTAAAAGCAGCTAAGTTTGTAAAGATTGTTTAATTTTATAATATATAAACTAATTATAAAAAGGTCGACATATTTAAAAAAAAATAACTAAAAGTTTTTTTTATAAATAATTAGCAAAATGTTAAACTAAATATACGTTTATATTTTTTTAGTCGCTATAATATAAAAGTTTTTAACGCTATTTATAACGCTTTATATAAAAAAGGTCGCATAATTTAGGTAGACGAGGCGATTTTATTTGCACACCCTATCTTTATTGCCTGGCGTAAAGTATACGGCATAAATAAAGGTCGAGTTATAGTAGATTTATATATATTTAATAAAATAGCAGTATTTAATAGTTATTTTTTGCTTTTATAACGTGAAATTATTGAAAATCTGCTAAATAAGAAATATATTATAGTTATAAATATAACTGGCTTTTTTTATTAATTTAAAATATATTCTGCACATTAGGATAGGTTTATAGTTATTAGTTTTTAAAAAATCGAAAGGTCGAATATCGCCTTTATAAGATTTTAGAACTTTTTTGTGTATATATAAAAATATATAGATCGGCTATTTAAAAGCTACTTTTATTATTGCTACGCTTTTATTAATAATATAATTATTTATTTTAATATTTTTAAAAAATATATTGCGCACCTAAATACTATATTTGGGCTATTTTAAATAAAAAATATTGCGATATTATTAAAAAAATTGTTTATTAAATATTTTTTAGTTGAGCTGCTCGGTTTTTACGTTGATGCCTTCGGTATATTAACTATGGCTAAAAAAGTATAAGCTTTTAAATAATTCGCTTTTTTTAATTTATTTAAGTTATTTAAAAGTTATTTTAAAGCAAGTGGGTTTTTGTGCAGTTTTTTACTATATTATATATAGCTTGCCGAACTTTTATAAAAACGGAAAACAGCTTTTTTTGCTAAAAATAAAAAAAAAAATAAAGTAGTTAACGGTAACCTTAAACACTGCAAGCATTTTGTTTAGTCTATTTTTTATTTTTTTATTTCCGCCGAGTTAGCGTTATTTAAAGCGGTATAAAAGGCTATATATTAAAAAACTATAATATACTATTATAACTCCGATAAGCTTTTTTTTTTTTAAATTAACGGATTTTAAAAATAGAGGTTTAAAATAATATTGTTTTATATTATAAAAAAATATAAGTGGAGTTTAGGCATAATAATCCCTGCGAATAAAGTATAGCTAGTGTTATATTTAAATAAATGTTTATTTAGTGCTAAAACCTGGTATAGCTTTTTAAAATTAAAGGTAGCATATTTAGTCTAAATAGTAAAAAAGCTTCGCATTATTATTTATTTTAATACCTAGCCAGTAGTGGTATTTATAAACCACTTATTTATTAAAAGCATAGTAGATTAAACTATTTTAGATATTTTAGCTATCGATCGCGCTAACTACCGCCTTGTTAACTTATCTGTATACCTATTTTAGTATAGATTATAAGTCTACCATTTATTTAGTTGTTTTAATTATGTGCCTGATGTATTTAGCTAGCTAAAGGCGGTGTAGGACGCTATAGATAAGACCGGTAAGTTATAACGCTTAAATAAACTTATTGTTTTAAATTTGGTATAAAATATTATAAAATTAGCTAGATTTACTTAAAATGTTATAAAATATACGGCTAAGGCTATTATAAACGAGAACTAAAAACGTAATTTTAAGCTAGCTTATAAAGCCGATATATAGTATAGCAAGATTTTTAATAAGTTATTTTTTAAAAATTGCTATAGCGATAATAAAAGCGTTATTATTTTTTTTAAACTTAGGCACTTTTTTTATATTATTAACGGGTTTATTTATAATATATACGCTAAAGTTAAGCAGCTCTGTATACTGTATAGCATGGTTAAAAAAGTTTTAAAAGCTGTGCACGACGAAAAGTACTATGCTAGACCGGATCGTATAATATATAACTTAGAACTATATTTAATATACTATAAATTATAGCTAATAAAAAAATATATTAAGTGCTGTCTTAGCTGCAAATTTAATTGCACCGACCGAACTAAGGTTATAAAAAGCTTCCGGCTAATTTGCTTTAAGCATATACTGCTAATATAAACTATAGCTATTGATTTTATTTTTATATTACTTTTAATAAAGTTAGCAAGCATTTTTTAATAATTAATAAACAAAGTTTATTATAAAATATACGACTATATAATAATAATATCGTGCTTTATTTTTAAGCGCTTATTATTTATTCCTAATAATAAAAAGTATACGGCGGAAGAGTGGGCTACTATTTTAATTAAATAACTGCTACTAAGCGATTAGAAAGTGCCGCACGGAATTATTTCTAATTAAAACCGGAAATTTACTTTTAATTTATAAAAAAGTATTTAAAAAGCTATAGGAACTAAGCTATTAATAACTACAGCATACCATCTGTAAAAAGATAGACTATTTAAATAAAAAAACTAAACAGTCGAAATTGCTTTATAATTTTATAATTTTATTAACTTAAAATCTAATTAGCTTAAAATTATTTTAATTTTATAATAAAACCTTAATATAGTAAAGAATTAAACTATATAGTTAATACCATATAAACAGCTATTTAAATTTCGACTACCTGGCCTATTTAACGTTATTATAAACGCTGACTTAAAAGCTAATAAATTTTTATAAAAAGTATAAGCGCTATAAGATTATTTACAGCAAAACGCCAATTTAACAATAGATTTTGCCGCTATTTAAACTAAAAGGCATTATAATAGTAAGCATTAAATGTTAGAGTTTTAATTTAAAAATAAAGTGCTGTTACGCTTGCACGATAAATACCACCTACCCGGCCGACCTTTTTATAAATATTTATAATAACAGGCCGGACCTTAGACTGTGCTATAGAAAATTGGCGATTTAGCTTATAAATTAGACTTCCCAACCTATTACCGCATATATCCAGTTGTTTCGATAGCTTAATTAAAGCTAATACGTAGCAACAACGACTTTTTTTAATATACTGCGCCTCTGCCAAACCTTATTAAAGCTGATTAACACTTTAATAACGACGACAAAGCTAACAAAAAAGTATATAAAGTCGAAATCGTGCTATATTATTGCCTAAATCGAAAAAAAAATAGATTCGACTATTTAATTAAATAAAAAAGCTAAAGCTATAAGCATAACTAATAGCACTTTAAAAACTATTTACATTATTTGTAAAAGTTAATTAATAAATATTAAAAACGTTATAATTTTTGCTTTAAAATACCGTTAAAAATATATAAAAAAAGTATAAAAAAACCTAAAGAAAAATTGAAAAAAAAGGTTAGAAAAAAAGCCGTAAAAAAGGTTACGCCTAGCACTAGGCGCAGTTTTTATAATTATTGATTTAAATTAAAGCTATTAAAAGCAATAGCTTTTTTTTCGTTTTTTTGGCACTTTAATAAAAGCTTTTAAAAATATTATATAAATAGTTGCAGTAAAGCTACCGTTAGATAGGTTAATAACTATTTATTAGGCTAGCAGCCGCTAGCTAGTTATAGATTAAATAAGCGCACTAGCGCGCACACTTATAGCTAGAATTTTAGCCAGGTAGATCCTCTACCTTTTTTTTTAATAGAACATCTTTTATTCTACTATTTTATTATTATTACTATGACTGCATCTATTACTTTTTAAACCTGCACCCACCTACTAAAAAAAAAGTTAATAATTTAAACTTTCTACGCCTATACAACCTTTTTTTATTTTTTTTTAAATTACACCGGTTTTTCTTTTTATTAACTTTCGATTACTTTTGTTATAAAAAAATAAACTTAGTGCTACTAAATAAACCTCCGTTTTTGCTTTTAATCGTATAACCTTTATTTAAAAAACTTGCTTTTTAATTAAAAAAAAAAATTAAAAAGCTAGTAATAGTTATAGTAAACGCTTTAAAAAATATATTATTATATATAATAGTGCTTATAATAATAATAACAATATCTTTTTAGCAAAAACTGCAAATAATAATGTAAAAAATGTTTATATAAATAATATCCAGACTTTTTATGCTAACAGTAATAAAAAAAATAACTTTAAAATAAATAAAAGCAGCGTTAGTTTTTTTAAAGTTATTATTAAAAATTTAACATAGTACCGAGCAGCATATCGCTAGGTTTTATTAGTTATATTTACATTTTAAAATAATTATTTTTATAGTTTCAGCTTATAATACAACGGTTTCCGGCTTTTTATAGCTTTTTAATTTATTATACTACTAGCAGGTGGTATATAAATTATTTAGCCATACTTTAGCCATGCTTTCTGTTTTTTTTAGTGCTGTTTTTAGTGCTATTTAATAAGGCAGACATTAAGTGTTTTAATAACATTTACTTTTTATTTTTTATTTTTTATTTTTTATTTTATATTTTAATACTGCTTATTAACACCTTTTTGCTTTATATAATAAAACGATAACGATAACAATAACGATAACGATAACGATAACGATAACGATAACAAAATAATAATTAAAATAATAATTAATAGCTGCTATTTAACAATAAACTTTTTGTTTAATATTTAAGTACTGCCTACACCTCGTATTAATTAATGCACTGTTTGCATTAGTTAAAAAGCTTAAGAAAAAGGATCGTAAAAGTTTTAAGTCGATAATACTAGCTAAGCAACCATTTATTTTAATAATCTCTTTTTCGTTTTTATTAAGGTCCTTTTTTCGTTTTTATTAAAGTCCTTTCTTCGCCTTTATTAAGGTTTTTTTTTCGTCTTTATTAATGTTTTTTTTTTGTCTTTATCGTTAGCTAAGCAACCACTTGTTTTAATGATGTTTTTTTTAAGCTTTTTGTTTTTATTATTAATATTACACCTTTTTTTATAACAGCTTTAGCTAGCACTAACTTATATTTTCTAAATTTTTAGCTTTTAAAGCTATAATAACTTTAGCTAGCATTAAATTTATAAATTTAACAGCGTTAATAACTTTTAGCTATTATAAATAATTAGCTACAGAGCAGTTAAGACTAAGGCAGTCTGCAAAGCGATATTATAAACACTTTAGCGTTTTATCGATAGGTTTACCGTATAAAAGCATTACAGCTAGAATAGCCAGGATTAAGGTGGTGGTAATGGTAATACACCTAGTATTAATTAATATAGCCTGTATTAATTATAGCTTATAATTTAGCAAAACTTTTATTAGTAAAAAAGGCTTTTATATATAATAAAAGGTAATTTTAATTTTAAAAAGCAATAATATTATAAATAATACCTTTTATGTTAAAGTGTATAAAATGTTTATAGTGAGGTTATATTAGGCTATAATAACTGCATAGCATATAAGCTTTAATTTAAAATAGGCTTAATAATAACTTGTTTTTTTATAAAATAATATAAAGTACTGTCGCATATAAATTTATATAGAAAATATATAATTTAGCTTATAAGTTTTATTTTATAAATAAGTTTTATTTTATTAATAAGTTTTATTTTGGGCATAAGCGCTAATGCCTTTGGCAAGCCCAAACAACACTTGTATCGAGCCTTATTTTCCCACTACGGTACTTAGGTAAGTACTTAAGTAACTTGTAACATTGTTATAGTGAGTTTAGTGGTGTACCTCACTATACGTATAGTGGGAGGATCACACGTTTATCTCACAAGGTTCATCGTTTTAATTTTGGCGGATGTGGCACTGATGGACTTGTATAGACCAGGCCACTCGAGGCAGTGAGCAAAAAGGACGTCACTCCTCCCACCTCCTCAACAGGTATGGCTGGAGGTGACATCCCTTTTGTTCACTGCCTTGCTACTATACGTTCCATGCCCGTACCCAAATTTTAAGCTAACAAACAGCGACCGGGACCGGCGAGGGGGCCACTCGCATCAGCCCTGTGTGACCCGACAGGGTGGTCGGCACGGCAGTGCACAGGTTCTTTGAAAGGTTTTCATCTCTGCTCTCTGGTTGGTCTTTCTAGGCCTTGCTTGACACTCATGGCAGCTCTTCGTCCTCATAAGGTAGCGACAGAAGTCACCAACAAACCATGGAGCTGATCCACGCGCTTCTCGGTGCAGCAAAATACGCTGTGGCCATCCTCTTACCGCTGGTGAGACCGTGAAACAGCCCAGTCGACTGACTGTATTCAGGTCTTTCCTGGCAGCTAACAAATGGTCATTTGCAGGCACTTTTCATCGGGACTTATCGGCTCGCGTTCCACCCACTTCGAGGATACCCTGGCCCCTTCATCGCCAAACTCACCGATGCCTACGGTGGCTACCAGGTGAAGCGCAAGCGGCTCCATCTTAAAGCGCATTCCGACCTTCAGAAATATGGTCCCGTGTACAGACAGGGACCTAATCGCCTTGTCTTCAACACGGTGGCGGCTCTTCGCGGTAAGTACCTACCTAACGCCCATTTCATGCTTCAGTGGCTTTTCTTTGCATCCCGCCAAGCAACTCATTGACAACGTAAGCAGATATAAGCCAGCATGCATCGATTTACAAGTCACATGTTTATACCTTCACGTCGTTCAGCCCTGTCCCGCATGTCCTGGGGACGGTGGACCCGGAACCTCACCGGATGAAGCGTAATGTCTACGGACGTGTTCTCTCTGGCCAGTCCCTGCAAAGATTTGAGCCGACGATGCGCGCCGAGGTCGATGTCTTTCTCCAACAGCTCCTCCAGGCTGCCGAGGCTGGCCCGGTCAACATGACACCCCTGTGCGAGCGGCTTGCCAGCGACATTGCCGTCCAGCTCGGCTTTGGGGTCGACCTTGCGTCGCAGACCGAGTCGGAGAACAGGAGTCTCATCGATATCTTCCTGCACATGAACACGATTCACAGTGTGTACATGGCCTGGCCCGCCATTCGAGCCTTGAATCGGATCGTTATGCTCCTCAACATGCCCAAGCTTCTCACGGCAGGGAGGCTCCTCAAGAACATCATCAAAAGGCGGGCTGCCATTGAAGAAAATTCGGGGAGGCACGACTTTTGGGCCGTTGCTTCGACAAGCCATGGCGAATCCGATTCGACAACATCTGACTCGATAGAAAAGAGCCAGGTATGGGCAGAGGCTTTGTTCTTCTTTCCCGCAGGCGGCCAGACAACCTCTTGCGCCCTGAGCGCTGCCTTCTTCTACCTGTCTCGCCACCCTCTCGTCTACGCTCGCCTTGCCGCCGAGATCCGCGACGCCTTCTCAGACGGGTCCCTCATACAGGGTGGGCCGCGGCTCCTCGGTTGCAAGTACCTGCGCGCTGTCATCGACGAGACGCTCCGGATGTCGCCACCCACAACGGTGATGCCCTGGCGCGAAGTAGGCCGCCATCTCTCGTCCAAAGAGCCCTGTGTCATCGACGGCCATGTTGTTCCTGGCGGGACACTGGTGGCGATCAGCGCGTACTGCCTGATGCACAACGAGGCGTATTTCCCCGAGCCGTTCGCCTTCCGGCCCGAGCGCTGGCTTGACGATACTGACTCTGATAGACTGGCGAGAATGGGGGAGGCTTTCATCCCCTTTTCGTTTGGCGAAACCATGTGTCTGGGCAAGACGATGGCGTACATGGAGATGAGCTTGGTCCTGGCAAAGACGCTCTGGTATTTCGACTTCAAGCAGGCGCCTGGAGAAGCAGGGAAGTTGGGCGGTGGTGGCCCAGGGGGGTGGGATGGGGGCCTGCGCGATCGCGTGGACGAGTTTCAGTTGTATGACGCCTTTGTGGGTGAGCATAACGGACCGAATCTGACCTTCATCCCCAGAGAGAGGTTCTAGGGCTCTCTGGGGGAGCACTCTTGGCGAGAATCCGAGCTAAAGAGAAAACGAGCAAACGGGGACGATGGCACGTTGGGTAAAGATAGACCTATGACAGAGACATGGGCGACACCTTGGACACCTTGGACACGTAGTGAAAACAATGAACGTGGATATATTCTGCCAAGCGGAGACTGGATTCACGTCCCCCCGATCCAAGCCTACCTTGGTATAGTGAACGCTACTGTGAGGCTAAGATGTATATGGGCAGCTAGAGTTCCACACCTCTACATGGTTATGCATTCTAACCCAGAGAGGCAACAGTACAATCGTGCGTGCGCCCCGTTCCCGTACGGCTGGAATCCGGGCTTGATCTGATAACTTGCAAGTTGGGAAAATTATGAATGTAAACTCAAAGTCGAAGGCAAAACATGGTGAATGGACAACCTTTTTACATACTAACTTAAAATGGCCATTGTGTCCGGTCGCGACCTATCGTGTGCCGTACATAAGACGCTATTCGACAATTTCGGCCAGCTACTGAGAGAGGAGGATGCCCAAGGCAATCATACGCGACGAGCATATTCTCGTTATGGCGAGCTTAGTTAATGAGCTCTGCTACTAAGACAGTGATTTTAATCGAGAGTTACCCGTCCAACCCCGACAGGAAGTATGGGCTTTTTGATACTTCATAACAATAAGAATCCATTCAAGCTCTCTTGTAAATACTATCTGCCCTCCTAAATAACATCGCCCAGTCTTGGTCATAACTTGTCTTCTTTATTTTTTTCATTACTTTTCTTATCATACCCCTCGGCCGACATTTCGTGTATAGCAGCCGGAAGCTCTTGCGGCGGGCTCGACGTTCCTGGCAGTTCATGAGACAACCCGTTTTTCATTTCAGGCATCTCCTGGGCCTCCTGCGGACTATGCATTTCGTGTACAATCACTGATCCTTCGCTTGAGAGCTCTGCTTTTTCAAACCCCTTATCTATCTCCTCTTTAGCATTGATCTGCTTAGGCTTCAGGCCGTTCACCCGTTCCCAACGCCATGAGCGGTACATGAAATAGAATAACGGGGCAAATACAAAGAGAACAACAGGGGCAAGAATGATGGGCAGCACAAATTCTCCATCCAAAGATCGTTTTATCGGTGGGAATCTGTGCGTGAAATGATTTGATTCATACGAGAGCGAACGGTAGGGTCCTATGTGCATTTTGATTTGATGCCGAAGTATGAAGGCAGAAATCTGTCCCCGGGCGTCCTGATTAGAACGTCTCATTTCGAATCGAAGATTGGTTGAGGGCAGATAGGCTACATACAGCAGTACTCTTGTCAACTCTAGCCAGCCCTGTGAAGTACCGAGTGCAGAGTGACCAACGCTGTGTATCGTGAATCTCTGTTTTAAATAGAAAAGACAAGCTGGCTGGCTCGTCACTGAGGGGTCTCTGATGTCAATGAATCAATTAAATGATGATTCGGAAAGTATCCGGGAGATTCGTCGAGAAACAATCTCATATATGTGAGGATTTCCAGCGACGCGCGTGAGATTGAGATTGAATCTATAGAGACACATGCAAGTTTATAAATTCCAAGCATTCATCCTTCAAGGAAAGGACTATGATAGAGACCTCGCGCCCGAATACCACCCAGGCCTATACTATATTTGGGACATGCTAAATACGGCACCGACGCATTTGAAATCATAGATTCATGGCGGCTGGCGGTTGCGCAGGCCGCGTACTATACCACCGCGGAATGACAGGAATGCAACATTTTACCTAGAAGAGGAATACTTCCCATGCACATGTGACCTACCTATAGGTAATTATAGAAATTGCAAGCATTATGTTCGCAGCGACGATTGTACATACTTACCTACATGAGTATCTAGTACGTACTTATACAAGCTTATATACTTGCATCTTAGCTCGCGATAAGTCCGCCACGATGAGAAGAAGCCAATCAAGTTCAGTGGATAAACTTAGCAATGTTAGGTACTGACAACTGTAGATCAGGCAACAGAGAAAGCCCATACCGGACTAAGTTGGATTGGTACGAATCAATACGGGATGTTGCACAGAGGGAAGCGATACGTTACCCAGATGGATTATTATATGACCTCTTTTAACTTTATGTGTCATCTATAACGAAGAGGCGTTCCTTTCCTACTACCTACTACAACTCCACTTGTCTTGTCCTATAGATTACATTACTACCCTACACAACTCCATTGCTCACCCATGTTGAGCTAAAGTGCACCCGATTCGCCGAGCGTCTCCCCAACCCGCCAACTGCGCATCTTGATTCTCACCTTGACGTCCACGACTCAACACGAGGATCGATGGAGCAAGAGCTCCCTTGGGCTGAGCCGGCATGGCTAGGCTCCTTAGAGTCACCATACTACAACGACTCTCACCGAAAGCTTCAAGCTTACGTCAGGAAATACTACGACGAGAACGTCATACCCCACATGCAGGAATGGGAGGAGAAGGGGGACTGCCCACGGTCAGCGAAGGCAGCCCACCTCAAATCCGGGCTGGAACTAGTCGGGATCCCGAAAGCCTACCGGCCGGCGGGGGCTGACACGATCGCCGGGACCCCGATCGACGACCTGGATGCGTTCCACCGCGTCATCCTGTCAGACGAGGCCTGGCGCGTCGAGGGCGGCGTCATAATCGCCCTCGGGGGCGCGAACTCGATCGGCCTCCCGCCCATCCTCAACTACGGCACGGAGGCTCAGAAGAAGCGCTGGCTACCGGGTCTCTTCACGGGCGAGGTCAGCTTCTGTCTCGGCATCACGGAACCGACGGGCGGAAGCGATGTGAGCAATCTCAAGACGACGGCCAGGAAGAGCGCCGACGGCACGCATTACGTCGTGAGCGGCGTGAAGAAGTGGATCACGGGCAGCCAGTGGGCGTCGCACATGACGACGGCCGTGCGAACGGGCGGGCCCGGCATGGCCGGCGTCTCGCTCCTCGCCATCCCGCTCTCGCTGCCGGGGGTGTCGGTGGACAAGATCGCGAACAGCGGGCAGAACGCGGGCGGGGCCAGCTGGGTGCGCATGGACGACGTCAGGGTGCCCGCCGACCACCTGATCGGCGCCGAGAACGCGGGGTTCATGTACATCATGAAGAACTTCAACACCGAGCGCTTCGTCATGGCCATCGGGTGCAACCGCAAGGCGCGCACGTGTCTGTCCACCGCGCTCGCCTACGCGCACGATCGGGAGACGTTCGGCGCCCCCCTCGTCAGCCACCAGATCATCCGGCATAAGATCGTGACCCTCGCCCGCGAGGTCGAGGCCCACTGGGCGCGCATCGAGCAGATCGCGTACCATGTCGACCGGCACGGGTGGCAGAGCAGCGACATCGCCGGTCCCATCGCCATGGCCAAGATCTCGGGAGGGCGCATCCTCGAGCTGGCCGCGCGCGAGGCGCAGCAGATCATGGGGGGTGTAGCGTACCAGAGGGGCGGCCCCGGCGGCGGTGGGCGCGTCGAGCAGATTACTCGGGATCTCAGGATGATGGTCGTCGGCGGTGGCTCCGAGGAGATCCTGGGGGATTTGGCATTCAAGGAGGAGATCAAGACGGCGAAGAAGAAAGCCAGCGCCAAAGCTAGGTTATAGGCCGTCGCCGCCTCAAAAACACGCGGTAGGGAAAAATTTAGCTCGGGGATTTACTTAATGGTGAAGAGCTCGGTCCGGAAGACTAAACAAGGGCTTTTGGATGTGCATATAGGCTTATTCAGGACGGTTCAAAACGTCCAACAGGTCAGGGACCGGATCATACCCTAGCTGATACTAGATAATTCATAATGATATACGTTTCTATACTTCGCAATACACGACACCGGTCAGCCAAGGTGCGTGGCAAGCAGTTTTCCCACCTTGTCTGCAACGCCCCAACTTAGCTCGTAGCCACGTCCCCCGAGACCATAGGCATGGATAATGCACCTGTTGCCCTGAGCAATCTCCCTCTCCAGCCGTATGCCCCCTTTCCGCATCGGGCGTCTGCCGACGATATCCCTGATGACGGTGAACTTGCCGTCGGGGCCGAGAATCTCAGGATACATGGCGGCGAAGTTGCTCAGCAGCTTCTCTCGCAGCTCAAGAGACGGGTGTGGGTTCCAGTTGTTCGGTATCCTGGTCCCTCCGATAATGGTGCCACCTTCGAAGCCACGGGGGACGTTGAATGTCGGCATGCCATCGGCGTTTAATTTCGTGATCGTAACGGAGCAGGGATTCGCGACGAGGCATGTTTGACCTACAGGAGTCCAAATATTGAGCGCATGTTCACGTTCCAAAGTACTGGCTACTCACCTGTCGTGATGAAGACATCGTGGTCTCCGAATCCAATACCCGAAGCGTTGATGAGTGCATCTACGGGAGCTATGTCGTTCATTTCAAACACTTCCAGGGGGTCTCTGATTTCCCTTTTAACTATACTCATGTCAGCGACTATAACTCGGTTGTAATGCCTACATGGACACGATCCCGCAGAGAAAAGGAAAGCTAGATGACTCACTGATCTTACCACCCCTAAAGGCAAACCGTCGCAGTAGAAACGCACAATATACCATAGGGTTAACACACCACGTGTCATACTCGTATCCCATTTCCGCGCCCTCGGGCAGCTCTTCTTTAGTGTGAAATCTGAACCCCTTCATACCGAACTCGTACCGCGCCCTATCCTCCGTGAGGGAGGTCTGAGCGAGCTCAGGCGCCTCGAAATAATCGTATGCCTTCAGAAACGTGATGCCGGCCTCGGGATGACGGCCATGAAGGGTGTGCATCTCCTCCCACGTCAATAATGCCAAGGCATGTTCACGTGCCTCTTGGGAGTCGGGCGCCGCGCCGGGAGGCGGCAGGATGAAGCGGTTATGCGCACCGCCCCACGGCGACGTAAAGTTGATCTGCGCCGCGGCGTCGATGGTCTCGAAGCCGCTGGGAAAGTCCTTCGCAACAATCGTCACGCTGTGGCCCGCCTCTTGAATGCGCAAGGCGCAACTGAGGCCCGTGACACCGGCACTGTCATCAGAGATTAGCTACTGCAACAGGAAGTTGGGGAAACAATGAAAAGGCAGGGATACCCTATAACAACAATCTTCGCCATTCTGGAGTTTCTCCGGTATATGGTTTGTTCTGGGAGGGAATACAACGCGCTCCGAATTGTTTAACGTTTCTCCTTAATATGCTCAGAAGGCAAAGTACTGCTACTGCTGGTGTTCGACATACGACTGCTGAGCACATGTAAAGTGGACATTTTGAGTTTCATGTTGGTATTTATAGCAAGGCATAAACACTGCTAGCAAAACATTGTTAGGACCATGCATCGCTAATAAAGATGCCTCGGAACCTTCCGACTAATTTGATTGAACCTAGGGGGTACCGGTATCCGAATGTCGGAGGTGGGGTTGATCGGCACCTATTAGCATATATATTCGGGACGATTTCGCCCCGACTGTTGTGTAATAAGAGTCAGTCGCTCGAAATACAGCTTGTGTAAGGCGCTCGATCATGTTGACGATCACTAGTCAAGGTATATGAACCAGTCACACCGTGCTCCAATATGGCCGTAGTCGCTAATTAAAGATACTCCAGGCAAAGAGCACTAGAGGCGCCATTCGTGACACCAGGCAACCCCAACTCCTCCTAAATGCTGTGGCTTTCCCCGAACTTTCGCCCAACAAAAACCAGCTCTCCGAAAATTGGTGGGGCAATAACTTTCATTTACTCCACCCAGTGTCGTTCGGTTCCCTACCAGGTTTCCTAGTGTAATGGTTATCACAGCGGATTCTGATTCCGCTAATCTGGGTTCGATTCCCAGGGAGACCTTCAAAGCTGCTGTTGTGGCTATTCTCTTTTTCTTCTTCGGACTTTTTTCTTTCGTGCAATAAACAACACAAGATTGAACTATACACATGTTTCGAACTCCCCGGAGAAAAATAGAATTAATGAATGAAACTTCCTGTGTACCTATATAAGCAGCGCCATGTTTTTATACAACAGCCATAATAAATAAAACCGAGAGCAAAAACATAGCAGAGTTATCACGCATTCTAAGTTTATATATATTTAAGCTGTTGTATTCGGCAGTACTATTTTGCTTCGCGGGAGCTAGATTAAAAAAACTTATCGCATTATCATTAAGGGGTAACATAGCCGCTTCACGACGTACATTATCACAGCAATTTATTTAACCCACGCATAATTCAAGTAAATAGCGCACGTAAAGCTTAGTCGCTTATGCTATAAAACGTACGTAAAGCTATTCTTCACGTATAGTTGTAAGTATTATCGAACACATTAAAAATGATCTTGCACACAGTCCATACATAAGGTAAGGAGAAGGAGACCTCGCAGTTATAAAGGATAGGACGGTTGGGCCGGACCGAGAGAAGTGATCGTTTCATTCTTGAATCATCTAACATCCGGAGACGAAGCCTTTTATAATATCCAGCCAAACAAGCCAAGTCACCACTCTGTACGATGGTGTTAATGGGTTCACTCGCGGGTGAAGTCTAGTTGACTCTGCTCATATCTAGAATCCTTCGTGTGTATACACCGTAGAGATTCATGTGGATACGATGTTCTAAGAATGAAATCATCATTCGAAAAACTGACGATATCTCCCAACATGAGATTATCACACAGCTGCGCCACGTGTGCGCACAAGACCAGGGCTACGCTCACTTCAGAAGGATTTCGGCTCGGCAATTCAGTATACAATCCCAAGACGTAGTAAATCTACTATCATTATACAAGGCGCCCCTCCAAGAGCTTGCGCGATCTCTCCTAGCAGGATGCTGACTACCATGTCTGAACTGAAGGGACAGCACTTACATAACCGTGTTTACGAGAGTCCGACACTTATAAGCACAGCACAAAGAGGCAATCATTTTCAAGGGGCAGCTGCTTACTCCTTCGCTTCCTCCGTTATTGGTTGGCTTGGACGAAAATCTTGCCAAGGCCACAAAGAAATTGTTGATGTCGAGCTTGTAGACGGCGGTGGTGAGCCTGCCAGCGATGTTTAACTGATAGATAAACTAAAGATAAGCCGGCCTACTTAACGAAAAGAGCCTGCGACTCTTATAACGTCGTCATACACGTTTCCACGTGGCATTCTCTCATACAAGACCAACAGTCATGTCTTCCCACCTTGCCTCCCTTCTCTCCAAATTCCATTCACCCATGGATCCGTTCCATCTCAAACCCATACTCCCCCGCCCTAGCTCTCAGGCCGAAGGGCTCCCCGTAGCACCTGGGACCCAGGTGCCGACGCTGCTGGGCCCCGTAGGCGTCTCGTCGATGGCGTCGTTGTTGCGCGCGCAGCCGCTCTTGGCGACGAGGGCGGCCGGGCACGCGACCTGCCTGAAGGTGACTCCCGGGTTGTCGGCGCCGCCGAACCAGTCGAAGCGCCAGTAGCAGCCGGCCTTGAGGGCCGCGGGGAAGCCGTCGCAGGCCTCGCGCGACGTCACGCCGCCGTAGCGCTCGCCCCAGCCGTTCGGCGGCGCGCCGTACTGGTTCGTGCACGCGTTGAAGAGGCCCACGCCGCCGCCGGGAATCTGCCGGGTCCCATGTTAGTGTGTAGTTGCGGTCAACTGCCGGTAGAGGAAGTATGTGACATGATATGTAGCGTTAGGGAGGAAAAACTAAAAGGGAAAAAGAGACAGCTAGACGCTTAAGTCCTGTCGAGATAAGGATATAGAGCAAAGTAGTGGCAGGGGCGCATAAGGGACGGGAAAAAAAGTACTTAGACTTAAAGGAGGAGAAAAGAAAGGGGACAGAAATTATCAATTCAATCACAAAAGCGACGCTTAGAAAAAAGAAAAAAAAAAAATCTTGCGAAAAACATACCGCAAGGTCAAAGTGATTCTGCCCCAGGTCGCCACCGGTATTGCTAGCCTGCACGACCATCTTCTTGCCGGCGACGGGCCCGCTGGTGAAGGTGAGCTCGTAGCAGGCGCAGCACCAGGTGGTCTCTGTCTGGCCGGCGATGCGCACGGCGGCCCAGCCGTAGCTGAGGTCTTCGCTGACGGCCCAGGGGCTCTGCGCCGAGCACATGTAGGCGGCGCCGCCCGAGTCGCACCCGGAGCGCGTGGCGCCGTTGTCGTTCAGCGGCGCGTCCGCCTTCGAGCACGTCCCGATCAGCTTGCCGCTGTTCGTCTTGGCCGTCCACCCGCACGACGGCTTGCAGCAGTCCCAGTAGCGCGTCGTCTGCCCCGTCCCCGACGCCCCCTGGCTCGACACGGGGTTTGGCGAGAGCGAGAGCGAGAGGAGGCTCAGGGCGAGGCGGCTCTGGTGCTTGAGATGCATTTTTATTATCGTTTTTCTTTTATCTTTCTTCTCTCTGTCTCTCTTTCTCTGCTTATCTCGCTATATATTATAGGTAGACGGGCTCGTCTCGCTTCGATATCTTTCCGTTCGTCTGTCTACGCTGTGTGAGTGATGGGACGGACGTCGTGAGAAAGGTAAGTTGGTAGCTACCTGGCAGATAAGTAGGCATCAAGCTTTCTCAACATACAGAGGCAGATCTACACCATATGCATAGTGGGAGGCGACCGGGCTATAAAGGACGGATAGAGCTCTCCTTAATCAACACTATGCATGCTCCCTTCCCGTCCCAGTTCAGCCAGCAGCCATAGTAAAATATATTACGCAAGGAAACCAACAGGCTTGAGGAGCCAACGCGGCACAGCGCCAACTTCTCCAAAATCGCAATATAGATGAAATGGATGTTGTCACGACCCGCGACGATCCATGAACTTTCCCCTCCATCGAATCAGAAGCAAGTCACACCGCGCTGCCCCCCCTTCGCTCGCGGCGTAGATCTATCCCCAGTTGCGCGATCGTCGGGGCGGGCTATATAAACCGGCACGCGGCTGCTGGGAAAAATGGGAGGAGGATATCTATCTCTATCTGGGAAAAAGGGCGCGCAGATGGCACGCTGTATACCGCGGATCATGGTACTGGAGCATCGAGAGATTTATGTATATGAGAGCGGAAGGATCGGCCACTGCTATTGGCCAGGGCGATTCGATCGACTTCATCTAGCCTCATTCCCCGCGTTGCTCACCCGCGCCTATATGAGTAAGTACAAGTACGTAGCTTGGCTTGAGGTTCAGTGTTCGGGCTCTGTCTACTGGGTATCAAGAGACGAGCAGACAAAGAGACAGACAGACGTCAGAGTGCTGGGCAAAAAGTAGCTTTCTCGCTCCAGAGAATGTACGGTATACAACAGGGAAGCAGAGTATACGAATGAGGATATGAAATTCATTTTATTTTAATTCTTAAGCGATACATGTAATAGGCATCTGATTAGCTAGTTTGGGGCTCCCTTGCGGGCAAATAGGAGAAATGTATCCTGTACCCAATAGGTAAGGTAAGTAGGAGAATACCGAGTGAGCGCATCCATCAACTCTCGCTCTCAATGCCCTGCCTGCAGTGAGGAATCGATCGATCACCAACCCTCGTCGTTCCGGCGTCGACGGCGGTTCTCATCATATTCGCCCTCGTATTCCCCACGCTCCTCGCCGCGATTGTCGTTGTCTTCGCGGCCGTATTCCCGTCTCTCTTCGCGGCCATAGTTGTCAGACCGTTCGTTCTCGCTCGATCGTAGGTACTCGTCTCTTTCGCCGCGGCCGTAGTTGTTGTCGTCCGATCGTCCGTATTCCTGTCTCTCTTGACGGTCGTACTCGGATCGCTCTTCTCGGCGGCCGTAGTCGTCGCCTCGGCCTCCATAGCCTTCATTGTCGTCGCGCCGTTGATTCCAACCGCTCGACTCTTCTTGCCTGTACTCGTTGCTCTCGTATCGTCGCTCGGTGCGCTCCTCGTAGCCGCCGCCATAGTTAGTGCGGGTCTCGGTCTGCTCTTGGTAGCGGGAGCCTCTGCCGCTATCATCTTGCTCGTAGCGGTTGTATTCCGTGCGCTCGCCTCCACCCGCGTATTGGGTTTCGCTGTAATTGGCCTGGCCGTAGCGATCGCCGGAACGGCCGTATTCGGTCCGACTCTCGGTGTAGGAGCCGTCGTCTTCCTGTCGTCTGCTCCCATACGACTCCTTTTCCTCGTTTGAGAAGGCGCCTCCGAGTAGTGAATTCCCAATTTGACTGAGGAGTCCGCCGCCGGAGGATTCATCACCACCGCCTCCGCCGCTGGGTAGCTTCACTTGGCCGCCAGTCTGGGACTCAACAACACCTGAGATACCACCAGTGATGCCTTCGAAAATGGCTCCGGCAGCAGCGCCAGCGATGCGGTCCTCAATGGTTCCGCCACCCTGGAAGTTCTTGTGCATACCAAGGGGTTTTCCACAGCCATGGCCGGAATCATGCACGCCTTCTTTGTGGTTCTCGTTACGCATGACACCTTCGCGAGAGAGCTTTTGACGGTACTCGTCTTTGGCACCCTCGTCCATCTCATTCCACCATTCCTCGACGCTACGAAACATCAAATCGCGACCCTCTTCGGCGCCATCCTCGCCCATGTGGCGCTGGGCAGGATGATGAAGAACACCGTTAATGATCCTGTTCAGGACACGGTCAATGTCGGCATTCTCGTCATCCCAAGCCTCCATGAGCTGAGGGGTGACCCAGGCGACGACCTTGCTCGCGGTCTTGCCCGCAATTTCATTCAGAATCTTATACAAGTTAGTAAACGTCAAACACCAAAAAAGAATGGAAAACATTACGTTGGAGAAGTGGTCCTTGGACAACATCGAGTGGGTAGGATCGGAGCTCTCATCGTCATCGAACACAATATGCTGTTCATTCTCGCTGCTCTCAATGATCTCGTTGGAGCCAGTGGCCAGCTCGTTCTTGACTTGGCTGATGATGGGCAAGACAAAAGGCGCGATGATGGTGAACACCCACATCGATAGCTGATCTTCAAGCTGCTCGACAATCTGGGGCAGGATGGGGATCGATTCTATGGCCTTGGCAATGCCCTTCATGAGGTCGTCATGGAACTCGATGGCGGGCATGATCTGCTGAAAGACCTGCTGCGCATAGCGAGTGAACTCCTCAGGCTCCCGAGGGGAGATCGAAGTATTCTCCATTTGGGCGGCCTGCGCGTTGGACTGAATTTCATCCATCTTCTGCTTCTCATCGTTGCCACCGAAGACGCCGTCCGGGATTTTGTCGAGTAGGTCTGCTAGGATGCTGGTATCGTCGTTAGAGTGCTCCTGAAGTGTTCCTTCGAGCTCTTGGATTTCGTTCTGGGTCAATTTGTCCGAGACTATATATTGCTCGTGTCAGAGATACCCCGGTTTTTAATATAGGGTATTGAGATACCGCGTACCTTCGCCCGTGACGGAATGAAGAAAGTCGACTCCACCGAATGTTCCTGTGACGAGCGGCCAGACCTCGTGTCGGGCGCCAGGGATCTGCAGCTGGGTGCGGCTTCCAACATGAGGAAATATATCGCGTTCGCCCATCTCGATGAGAGCGAGCTCGGTGTAGTTACTGTGAGCTAGGAAATCTAGGGTTCTTTATGTGAGCAAGATCAGGCAATGGGAACCCCGGGCATCTCTATCTCGTACCTTCAAGGCAGTGAAGACCAGTGCCTAAAAGTCGAAGTGCCTCGTAGAAATCGGCCTTATCCCGGTTCCGTTGGTAGTTGCGGGCGAGCTCGATGCATTTGCCGAAGAGGCGGCGGACGTGAAGAGCGGACGTCATGATATTCACTCGCTCGTTGGCAATATAGTTCTTCATACCAGTCTCTTCATCGATGGCAAGCTCGACTCTCTCGTTGACAGGGCCACGCAAGGCTCTATGGTACTGGCGAGCATCCTCGTTGTCGGCGTAATTCTTGGGGTTGTCGATGTGGTCTTCGGGACGGTAGCAGCCCAATCGGTCGGCGGTCACTTCGAATTCCTTGGACCCGAAGCCGAAGCTCATGAAACCTAGAACACAAAGGAGGAGACGAATAGCCTCGGCCGAGACCGACTTGACAGTTCCCACGTCGATGGCTTGCGAATAATCACGAAGCCAGTTTCCGAAGTACACACGTGAGACCATGAGCTTGTTGAACTTTTTGCCGCCCACGGCGCGGGCCATTAGGATGGTGAGGAGGGTATCTTCAATATCGCCATGGCGCCCTGCCCCCATCTACACGTTAGTGCACATGTAAAGAGGCGGTCGACTGTGTAAATAAAACGTCGTGGGAGTAGATGTTACGAACAATTCTGGCCTTCGACCTTGGAGATGCCTGCGATGTTACCAGCACCGAAGGCAAGGGCCGGCCGAGCAAAGACGAGCAGGAAAGCCAACCCCAAGAGGCTGGGGTAAAGCTTCGAGGAGATCATATTTGTTAACCTTCAGTTCGTGTCAAGATGATCTGATGCTGTTGAAGAAAGTAGGCGAGGCGTTGGAATGAAATCAATGCCCAGAGGTGTCATGAATGAGAGAGTAGAGTTGAGATGGGGGCAGTTCAAGGTACACCGCTTAGGTATGTTGATAAAGTGATAAAGTGATAAAGGGAGAAAATCTCGAACACCTCGAACCAGGAGCTGGAGCTGGAGCAAACGTGTGACGTTGTTAGCGTGCAGGGATTAAAGGAGAGGTAGTGTAAGAATAGGATTAACGCGGTAAAGGAGGGGGAGGGGCAGAGGGGCAGAGGGGCAGCAGGTCAATGCGAGCTACAGGCTACAGGGAGTGTAGGTAGGTAGTAGGTATCGATGATGCTGTCTGTGCTACTAGCCTGGCCCCCTATCCTCGCTGTTGGCTTGTTCGTGTACGAAGTAATGCCTACATAGGCCGATCAGATCGACGTCGGATGGGGGGCTTGAGAGGCCATCTGAGGCCGAGATTGGTTGATCCAGGAGTCTGCCAAGAGAAATGCTGGGTGGAGTGTGGACCAGGTAGTACATAGTGTGTGTGATTACGAAATAGTGTAGTTAGCTATCGAATAGCACTGTCCTCGTAGGGGGCAGTCACTCATTCGATCGTGGATGACGGATGAAACCTGATTTGTTTACTATCACCAGAAACGTCCCATGGTTGGTAAAGTACCTAGCTTTATACATCCCATCCAGTGTCGGTGCTGCGACGCATAAAAACTCATGGTGTGACATGCTCCACTTAACCGCTGTATGTCTTATTCTATGAATGGACTGGATTGGCTATATGTTTGGTTAGGTGTAAGAGAGAAGGACCCAAAGCTCGTCGACCGAATTTCAACACAACGTAATTATTCATGGACGTATGGTTGGCGGTCTACGATATCAGCGTCGCAGCGAAATGATGAAACCTCTTGTTTTTAAAAATTGACTTAAACCGCAAGTACCGAGCATAGCAAAGTCAAGAGCGCTCATTCTATTGCTGTCTTGAAGGCAAAGTTGGACACACGGCTAATAGGGTCAAGATAAGTATAATGGATGTGTAGCAACTACCACTACGTCGAATGCAGGAATAAAAAATCACGGTATAAATGGGAATGGTAATAGAAGTACCTAAAGTGAAGGCGCTGTACATCGCAGTTTCTGAGGCTTTGGTCAATGCATGCAGTGCAAGGGATGATGGGAGCCGCGATCGATTTTCATGCGCGGGACGGAATCTTCAATGCGCGGAAGGCTGGCGTAGCGGATCAACTCGGCTCCGCAGCCGACGACGCTACGGCTTGCAGGTGGTGCGAGCGGCATCTCCCAGAAGACATGGATGTACCTAGGTACCTAGGTACATCTTAGATCGACTCTCTTCCTTAAGGTAGAGACTCGACAATAGGTAAGTGGTACTTTTGCGTTACCTAGGCTCGCTAGGTCTGATCATGTATGTAACCCAAGCTCTGTCTTAAGATACGCAGCGCGAGGCAGACTCTGTCACGATTAAAACCACGATCACACCCCAGGGTCCTGTATCAGCTTAATGAATGTTGCATTTGCCTATCGTTGCGTCTAAGCCCGAATATCATTCACCAATAGGACTCTAATGGTGTGCCTGCTTGTTTATGTTCGTATGCGCCAGGTAAGCCCTACCGAATGCCTAGGGCCTCTTCGACCTTAGACAACGCGTTTCCTACAAGTAGACAATCTGTTTACATGCACTGGTTGTTACCAGTCTTGATGTAAGTAGTACCTACCCAGCTATCGTCTCACCCTCTTCATATCAAGATATCGGCCGTGTTATGGCTCCGTTCATGACAGGCAGCTTTATAACCGGTAGGTAAGCGTGACTTCAGTTATGGCTTCTTAGACGTTGACGTAGTATAAGGTACGTACGAGTGATGCTATAATTTAAATCTTCGGAGTTAGGTAATACAGTACTAGAATAGGTGTGGTCTATTGCCATGGCGTGTCTAGGTAATCGGACGCGTTACACGCGCAGAAATAGGCCGAGGCTCGCACTAATAGAAGTGTTAAGCAAACGAGATTCGCCTCATCTGCGTGCCTAGATCTATATCTATGTCACGCACGATAGATCGACTATTACAACCTGCAAACCGAGCTGTAAGCATATTTTATATGTTACTACGAGTTTCAGGCGGAGATAGAGCATTGAGCGACCAAGTGCATTACACAAAGCACGGATAGGCTTAGTCTGGGCGATGGGAGTCAATGTTAACGACCCTCAGTTGAGGGCTTGCTCGAGTGTTCTTCAGTTTGCTGACAATAGAAATTGTGTTAGGTTCTCTCGAGGCCCGAGGGGGTACTAGCTTGGTGGCACTTTGAAGACGTAATGTTCCAAAGAAGACATGAACGAAACAGGAACGCGACGGCTGTCATTTGGCGGATGAGACTGAGACTGGAAGTGTAAGTGGTTCCGTGTATAAGCTGGTGTTGGCGGTATGCTTCCAATATTCGTACAGAATATTTAGGTAGTGTTGTGCAATGGGAGATGCCTGAGTTCAGGTACGTGGTGAATCGAGGTTTTCTCAGGGGAAAATGTGAGGTCTCTAGCAGGCAGAGAATTGCAATTCAGTTTGGCTACCTACTTCCTCTCCCTACTGGAATCTGGTTAGTTGACGATGGGCTAAGGCGAGGGAGAAAATAGAGGGTTTTCAGGTGTTGGGAAATGGGGAAGAGCACTGAAAACTGGCGGTAGAAACAAGCTGGGGGATGCGTTTGACCCTGAAAGCAGCTGGGCGGGGGGGAGAAGGCCTGGGCGGATTGCCCGGCAATTACCGGGGCTGTTCTACGGCGTAAGGTTGCTTGTTGAGTGACACTGGATGGTACAGAACAGAGGTACTCGTGCGCAATCAGGCCAGCCGATGACTGATCTTGAGGGGGGTAAGCCCTGCAAGGCCTGATTTTGCACAAGCCCGGGGTACCTATAAGGTACCTAAAGTACCTACCTAGACCTCTGGCTGCACCTTTTGCCTCCTGAACCCGTCTGAGCACGCCTGGACCAATCAGCTAGCGGATGGCGCTGTTGTGGTGCGACCCTATTACTTCGATATTGGCCCAGGTGTGCCGAACGGCATGTGCATGTACCTCCTACAATGGGGGTATATTGGGTGAAGGTGAATGTACCTTGCCTGCTCATCGAAGTCAGGTACCTACACGCGTAACATCTCGAAGCGCGAGACTTTGACTTACACTCAGATACTATGCCTAAGTCCTTGTTGCACGGAGTTTACTGGTACATAAGTACAATAGGTATGTAGCTGTGCATGTACTGGAAAATGCCTTAGGGAGAGGCAATACGTTTAAATATGGTCGATGAGGAATTTATAGAGAAGTGACGGTGTTACTGAGTGCGTACCTCAAGAAAGTACTCGGATAGAAGCGCGATCAGGAAGAACAAAAGCATCGGAGAAACGTCCACTATAGAGAGGGGGGTAGGTATACCCAAGTTCGCATTGCTCGAGGCAGTAGCTACCTTACCTAGTTAGCTGCTGCTGCTGCTGCTGCCGTGGCCCGGGTGGATAGATGCTTTGCGTGCGCAATCAGTCGATGATTATTTTCTTCTCATCTTATTACGGGGCTGCTAGTGATGCATTTTGATCAGCTCAGCACCGACTCTGGGCAAGAGGTTGATGGCTACTTACTTACCCAGTGCTTAAAATCTCTTCTTGACCCCTCTCAAGCCGCAAAACCATGCAGACCCCTCCACTTTTTATAAGTCTAGGTATGTACCTCACCATTACAACAATCGCGGTCATCCAAACACGTTAGGTAAACCTTTACAAGTCAACATTGTTCAACATACTTCTTTCTACACATCGAGTCAAAAGATCATTACTTTGAAGATCGAGATCAAATTTCTTGCCTCTCAGATATACGGCCCCAACGAGGAAATAACCGTTCTACATTGCACTAGTTAACTCATCAACAGGTCACTGCAACATGACAGCTAGAGTCGCGGGGGTACGAAGTACATACCTTCTCTGAGAATCCAAGTACTTTTAGGTAAGTACATATAAGGTACCCACGGGTAAGTAATCAAATCTGCGTCTGCTGCACTATTGGAGCGGGGGCAGAGCTGGCGAAGCGAGAGAAGTACAGGCAAATGTACGCCGGTACCTAAGCAGGCAGTACGTCGTAAGGTAGGCGCATGTCAAGGTAGGTGGCCTATTATAGGCTGGAAGCCTTAGTGCACCACAGCCCACCAGTCAGTCTAAACCTAAACGGGAAAACACCCACACGCTCTTCCTGCATTTCTGCACTGGGATATTAGGTACTTACTGCCTGCCTTAGTAGACGCAGTAGGTACTTGCCCACGGTCCCTGTACCTAAGTACCTATCCCCCCCCCCAGCGCACCCACCCGTCAGTGATCTTGCGAAATCAGCCAGCTGGGCAGCCACCGTATTTAGAGGACAGCCCCTCCCGCTTCAGTGCATCGCCCCCGTAAACCTTCTTTAGTTTTCCTGCTTCCCGCGTCTCTCCCTCTCTCCCAACCCTCTGAGTGCGCCCACAGTGCTGTATACCACCTGAGCGATTCACCATCCACCACCAAATCAACCATCTACGATACCTTACATCCTTCTACCCAAGCAAGCATCCAGCGACTTGAAACCCCGGCCGCCAGCACGCACACAAGCATTTGCTAAGACAACGCCACAATCTCAGCCGGAATTCCTCGGCCGACGACAGCGCGCACCCGCGCCCACGCACAGCGCAGCGCCCAAAAAAAGTACCAGGCCAATTCAACCCTACTCGATACTTACTTTACATACCACCTACAGGAGCACAAGCAACGCAGCCAACCAAGCAGCCAGCCAGCCAGCCAGCCAAAAGCCAACTAACCAACCAGGGCCTCCGCGGCCAACCTAAGCCGCGAATCAGCTGCGAATCACCCCCCGTGCATCACCTATAATAGTGGTCCAACCCCCTCCGAGGCACCGTGCCCCCTTTCCCCCGGCACTACAACTTAATGGCTCGCCCCAAGAAAACAGACGGCCTCAAACAGCCTACTGTCGCTCCCGCTCCCGCCATGGTCCCAATGCCCGCGATGCAGATGCAGCAGCACCAGCAGCTTCAGCACCAGATGGCGCCCCAGCACCAGCTGTCCCAGGCCATCGCCCAGCAGCCGCCCATGCAAGGGATGCCGGGTACCTTGCCGCCGCAACAGCGCACCATTGGCATCGAGGAATTTGTCCGAGTTCGCGACAGTGTAAGCTTCTCTCTAGTCTGTCTTTGTCTTGTATTATTTTATTTTTTTGATGAGGTTCTGCTTCTTTTTTGGGGGGCTTCATTTTCCTCCTGTCTCTTCAACACTGTACTACCTATCGGTTATCTGCTCGACTCTGCGCCTAGTGGGCGGTTTACCCTTCCTCGAGCCAGGTATATCGTCAATCGACTCTACCTGTGCCAATTCCCTCCCCAGCTCTCTCATCTCGCCCCCCTCATAAAACTATCGTGACCTAGTCACACCTGAGCCCATGAATGCAACCAGCAATCAGTATCGTCTCCATAACATGACACGATGTACTGGTGCTACCACCATAACGCCAATATCGGCATCGTTATGAATAATCAACCCAGCAGAATAAATGGGTCGCGACTGGTGCATTGCAGGTGCACTGTCGATCTTTTACATTTCTCGAGAGATTGTCAGAGACTTTACACGTTACGTCCACACATCGTTCGCTGCTGTCGCTGAGATGCCAGTGGTGCAAATCGCTCATGTTAATGAGGAGCCAACTAGGAGCTGGGCTATCGTGGGGAGGAATATTCAAGCTCGAGTGATGCATTGATACTGATGAAATGAGATGGCATTGCCTGACTCAACTATCGTTGCCTACATATATATGTACTCGAACACACCTTCCGTTCTCACTAGACACTTGACCAAATCGAGCTCGTTTTGGAGTTTCTCGGTACAATATGCTGACATGGCTCCAGGTTCATCAACGCTTTAATACGATTACTGCTCTGATGAAGAACTTCTCCGATGATTTCGTCCGTCAGACTAATCTCCTGATTGGGGAGCCTGCCCCCTTTGACAATGGGGCCGGTGCAAGCATGCAGTCTCTCGTTGCGACGTTAGATGGAATCGGCCAGCTTGGTGATCTTCTGGCCCACGCAGAGGAGAAGAAAGAACGGAAGAAGCGTACTCACGACCCCAATGCTCCCAAGCGGCCTTTGACTCCCTATTTCTTGTACATGCAAACGGCTCGACCTATTATCGCCAACGATTTGGGTGCTGATGCGCCCAAGGGTGCCGTGCAAGAGGAAGGCCAGCGCCGCTGGTCTTCCATGTCGCCGCAGGAGAAAGTGGTAGGTTTCCTCATCCGCCTCTGGGACTCTCCTTTTTATATTCTGAGACGCAGTTGACTGACTGCGTTTAGGCCTGGAACAATGCGTATCAATTTAACCTTCGCCTGTATAATGCCCGTGTTCATTCTTACAAGGCTGGAAATCCTCAAGCAAGGGATATGACTGACGGCGATGCTCTTAACTACGCTGACGCCAACGGTATCGCTCAGGCGGACGTTGTCGCTGACGAGACTTTAGCCCCCAATGACCAAGAGGCCATAGCAGAGCAGCTGCAGATGGTGGTCCCCTCTTTGACACAAGATGATGATAAGACGCCCAAGGGCAAGACGACCAGGAAGCGAAAGAGCACCGCTGGCGATATCGACGACGGCGAGAGTAGCGCTGCTAAGAACGCGACACCCTCTAGCCCGGATAAGAAACGCAAGCGGCAGTCGAAGGTGCCTGATGTCGAGGAGCCCAAAAAATCAGCGCGCAAGAAGAAGAACTAGAAGTGATTTGTCCTTCTACTCTGTGTTTCGCTTGTCATTCCCTCCCCAGTCATTTAACTCGTTCAGCTTCATGATACCTCGTCATTGTTCCAAAGAGTTTTGGGGACGGCTCCGAGTGGCGCAGGCGCTTCGCATCTGCCGCCCTGTGCTCTGTGGTGTCCTGTCTCTACCTCATTGCTTTACTTCGTTTACTGCGGCTGTATGAGATACGAAAATTTTACAGATGGGTTGGCTTCGGCTGACGAGGTAGGGGACAAGGCTACTTGTCCAGTGGTATCCGGTGGTTTCCAGGATTGTTTGTGGGTAGTGAGGCGTTCGGGTCTGGATGGTCACGGCACGGGGGCTGTATTGAAGTAATTCGCATTGTGCATGAGTATATCATGTGTATGGATCCTGTTACATAAGTACTTAGTTTTTGGTCATGCTTTCCGCTGCGAGTTCAATTCAATTCCAAGCAGGTGAGCCTGGCTTTTTCAAATTACTGTCGAAGTGCTTCTACAGTTGGTATTGCTGTGTGAGATTTCTTTGCGGATTCTTCTGAGCACGCGACGTCCATTACTTCAAAGGATTGGAGCGTAAGCTTGATATGCTCGCAGGGCTTAGTACGTTGTCCTAAGCACGTCTTCCTAGGTAGCCATGTCTGAATACCTATACGTATCTGAGCTGGGTAGGTATCTCATACCCAACATACCTAGGGTATTGAAGCATGCTTACTTTTACCGATGATACGTCTTACCTACCTAGATACCTAATTTACCTTGCTAGGTATTTACAAGGTAGGCCTACCTTACCCTCTCCCACTACTTTAGGCGGTAGGCTCTGTTACCGCGCTCACTCACTGTTACTGTTACCAACGAGATGTTCTAGAAGATAGAGGTTGGTAGGTGTTTACGGATAGGTACTCACCTACCTGAGAGAGCCACCACGTAGATGTACCTAAGGTTAGGTACTTTACCTTATGTTAAGGGGTACCTATGAGTTACCGGTGCGTTAAAGGCAGTGTACTAAATTCGGACCTGGTAGGCATTTGGCGGGTAGTATACCTACAGGTAGGTTAAAGTGCGTGGTGGGTAAGGTACGGCTGTCTGTTAAGCCAGCGGTGTACATTTCAGTGAGGGCCGGCGGACAGTACGTTAGGCACCGTTTATCTAATGTATTGGATTCGTTTTATCCCTAGGTATCTACTCATCTCTCGGTTAGGAAGCATCCAATGTCTTTAATGTCTGTATTGTAGGGGGCGAAGTAGCCTGCCACTATTCAGGAGGTTGGAGACTAGCCAATCATCTTACATACTTTCTTGAGGAGGAGCCCCAGCGTTTTACTTTTCTTTGTCAATATTTCGTACTAACCGTAGGAACCTCTCCCGTCCGGAGTAGGTATTCGCTCTGAGCATTATTTAATACTTTTCACTGCCTGATGGGTTACAATGTAGAAGTACCCAGAGTCGGTCCTTACCCGCCGACTGTACCTACTACCACTTGACCCAGCAATATGCGCACTCACTCACACACGAGCTAAACCTGGAGATACTAATCGGAGGCTCCTACTAGTAACTTCGCACCTACTGGCCTTAGTGTTTGTGCCTGAGTGGTTAGTAGTACCACTTATGAAGTATCCGAAGCTATACGGGTCCAGCTACCTTAGGTGGAAGGTCAGGAAAGAGGCATGTACTGTCTGTACGGCGAGAGCAGCAGGAAAGTCGCGACATCCCTAGAAGCTGAGCCAGTAGACGCGCTACCTACACCGTAGCTGGCCGACCTGCCTCGAGTACAAAGGAGGTACGCAGACTCACCTAAGACAGCGCTTCCAGGGCTAGTATTTCTTCTACCTTACGTTTACCAGGGAGGGATAAATATTTCAGCATTAATAAAGTAAGTTAATTGTACCTTGCAGTTCAGCGAGTTTCGTTCTTGCTATTTATCTCGGTATGTATATAGGCTACGTAGGTAGTACCTAATCGCTAAGTAAAGACTGTTGAGGCCTCAGATGCCTACATGTAGCTGTCAGTGAAATCTGCACTTCTATCCAACCCCGTACCTACATAGTACTTAACGGGCCTAAAAAGCTATGACTTTCATCTTTGATAGGGATGGAGTATAGAGTTGACTAAGTTGTTTGTTCCCTTTCTTGCTAAGAAAAAAAAACACTTGTGACGACGCCGGGGTGAGCCTGGATCCGAGTCGCATCATATATACAAGTCACCCGATACTCGGCCCGTCCTGCTTAACATCAGAGGTAGCCGTGGAAGAGATGTAGACGATGCCTGCGAGACAGACAATAAACCATCTAAGGCAATAAATATATCGCACAGCAGACATTATACCTAACAGCCTAGGTAGCAGATTGGTACTTGAGGGAGATCAGTAATCTCATCATCTAATAATGTTGGTATGACAGGAACTACATTATACTCGAGTTGTAGGTGCTAGTACACTAGATACTTAGCTTCCACTACCGCCGTCGTGCCCCTGGTGTCACAGATCGACAGGCATATAAGATAGGTGGCTTATCTCCCTGAGGTTCCGAAGAAGGTATGTAGGTAGCATATACTGATGGTGTAATATTCCACTCCTATTCCAATGTACAGGCCAAGCCAAATAACATCGACACAAAAGCCCCTGGATCTCGTCACTCACCAGTCCATCCCCTCCATCCATCCATCCATCCATCCATGCCAGTCCAAACCTCAGGATTAAAGCAAGCCAATAACACACCCTCCGACCTATGTACCTACCTACCTACTTACCATCCAAGCACCCCGCGCTCGCCTCCGCGTCCCTAGGAGGCAGGTACTTCACCTAATAAACGAACCAATCCTGGGCGAGCGGCAGGCGGTCCGCGGGCTCGGCGGTGCAGAGCATCCCGTCGGCCTCGACGGTGTAGCGCTCGGGGTGGACCTTCATGCGGGGCATGGCGTCGTTGAAGGCCATGTCGCGCTTCGTGACGGTCCGGCAGCCGCGGACGGCCTCGACGCGCTTGCGAAGCCCGTAGCCGGCCACGGCGCCGTTGGCGATGCTGGCCTGCGAGACGAAGAGCACGCTCGTCTCCGGGACCAGCGGCGCGAACATGGGGCGCGCTATCACGGGCTGCACCGTCGGGATCGAGGCGTTGGGGTCGCCCTGTAGCGCCAGGGGACGGAGAGGCCGGGTTGTTAGTGGATGATATATAAATAGATAGGTGACTAAAGGGAGAGATAAATGAATTGGCCGTTTGGGGGAGACTTAGGAGACAGGGGTGTGTATCGATATATCATGCCGATCGATAATGTAGTGGTGGATGATGAATGTATAGATAGATTCGCCGTACGTTTATGTACGCACATATACGAATATAGAGGGAAGAAAAAGAGGAGAGAGGAGAGAGAAGAGAGAAGAGAGAGAGAGAGAGAAAGACGTACCATCTGCGACCAAGCAATCAAGCCGCTCTTCACGACGGTAAGGGGCTTGACGCCGAACCAAGCCGGGTCCCAGACGACGAGGTCGGCGAGCCTACCGACCTCGACGCTCCCGACCAGATGGGCCATGCCCTGGGCGCGGGCCGGGTTGACCGTGTACTTGCTGACGTACCTCTTGACGCGGAAGTTGTCGGCGCCGGAGCCCTCGTCCTCGGGTAATGGCCCTCGCTGGACCTTGTTCTTGTGGGCCGTGTTCCAGGTGCGCAGGATGACCTCGCCGCAGCGGCCCATGGCCTGCGAGTCGCTGGACATCATGCTGATGGCGCCGAGGTCGTGCAGGACGTCCTCGGCGGCGATGGTCTCGGCGCGGATGCGCGACTCGGCGAAGGCCACGTCCTCGGCGATGTCGCGCGACAGGTGGTGGCAGACCATGAGCATGTCGAGGTGCTCGTCCAGCGTGTTGCGCGTGTAGGGGCGCGTCGGGTTGGTGCTGCTGGGCAGCACGTTGGCGTGCTCGACCACCGAGATGATGTCGGGCGCGTGGCCCCCTCCGGCGCCCTCGGTGTGGTACGTGTGGATGGTGCGCCCCTTGAAGGCCGCGATGGTCGACTCGACGTAGCCGGACTCGTTGAGCGTGTCCGTGTGGATCAGGCACTGCACGTCCAGCTCGTCGCACACGCCCAGGCACGCGTCGATGGCCGCCGGCGTCGTGCCCCAGTCCTCGTGCAGCTTCAGCCCGCACTGCCCCGCCAGGATCTGCTCGCGGAGCGCCCCCGGCGCGCTGTCGTTGCCCTTGCCCGTGATGCCGATGTTCACCGGCAGCGAGTCGCACGCCTGCAGCATCTGCCGCGTGTAGTGCGCGCCGGGCGTGCAGGTCGTCGCCGACGTGCCGGCGCTGTATCATGTCTCATCAGCTAGCTGACACTTGAATCGATGATAAACCGCGGACTTGGACACAAATCGTCCATCTCGCGGTCATATTCATGCCTATGTCAAATAATGGAAAAGGGGGTTTGTTTTAAGGGGGGAAAAGGAGAAAAGAAAAAAAAGGGGGGGAAACACAAAGGCGAAATAGAAAAAGGGGGGAGGCCAAATCTCACCTAGGCCCAACACCGCCTCCCAGCAGAGTGGTGATGCCGGAAGCGATCGACTCGAACGCCTGCTGCGGACAGATGAAGTGAATGTGCGAGTCCATGCCGCCGGCCGTGACGATCTTGCCCTCGCCGGCGATGACGTCGGTGCAGCTCCCGACGACCATGCCCTCGGACACGCCGTCCATGACGTCCGGGTTGCCGGCCTTGCCGATGCCGACGATGAGCCCGCCCTTGACGCCGATGTCGGCCTTGTAGATGCCCGTGTGGTCGACGATGAGGGCGTTGGAGACGACGAGGTCGAGGCAGTCGGCGTCGGCGCACCCGCTCATCTGCCCCATGCCCTCGCGCAGCGTCTTGCCGCCCCCGAACTTACACTCGTCGCCGTACGCCGTCAGGTCCCGCTCGACCTTGACCCAGAGGTCCGTGGCGCCGAGCCGCACGCGGTCGCCCGTCGTGGGGCCGAACATGGCGCGGTACGCCGCGCGGTCCATGGTGAACGGCCCCGGCTCCGGCAGCAGCTGCAGCTGGGGCTCGTGCGCGAAGCCGGCCTCTTGCAGCTTCGAGACGATGTCGCCGATGCGCCCGGGGTCCACGACGCCCGACGCGAGGTTGTTGCCGCCGTAGATGGCCCGCCGGCCCGCGATCTCGACCAGCGTGACCGTCTTGGTGTCGCCGGGCTCGAAGCGCACCGACGTGCCGGCCGGGATGTCGAGGCGGCAGCCGTACGCGAGCGCGCGGTCGAAGGCGAGCTGCGGGTTCGTCTCGACGAAGTGGTAGTGGCTGCCCACCTGGATGGGCCTGTCGCCGCGGCTCGTGACGGCGAGCCGGACGCGCCGCCGGCCCTCGTTGAGTGTCACGCGGCTCCCTTCGCCCGTCGCCACCACTATGGCGCCCGGCACTTTCTCGACCTCGTACGCCTCTGCCGGCGCCGCTGGGAACGTCTCCGGAGACGGCACCGGGAGGAAGCTGCCGTACAGCGCCCTCGCGAGGTCCCCGTCCTCGGTCGCGATCGGGTTGTGCACCGTCACCAGGTACGTGCCCGTCGGGAACGTGCCCTCGACCATGATCTCGTGCAGCGTGCTCACCACCGACGGGAGCACGTGCCGGCGGCCCAGCATCGTCGACCCGAGCGTCATGAGGTCCGCCACCGTGTGCTGGCCATCGCGGATCAGCTCCTGGAGGTTGTTGGCGATGAGGGCCTGTGACATATGATTAGCCTGTCTGTCCGTTCTGCCCGAGAAGTTGTCCGAGTTGTCCCTCTTCCTCCCTTTCTTTTTTTTTTCTCTTTTCCCTTTTCCTTTTCGTCCTCTGTCTCCTTCTATTGGCGCTCTGTTCATCCTTTCAATCGCCGACCATCGATGACCGATCTAAGGTTGAACGAGATACCAAATATCTCAGTGGAAACTAGCTCGTCCCTTTCTGCCCTTCCCCTTCTGTCTCTGTCTCCCTATCGTATGCCGATAAATAGATACTGGTTTGGGGGTGGGAAACTCACCGTAGCTTCCGTATGGTTGAGCTTGACTCCCCGGGCGAGGCGCCTTTGCGCGAGGAGACCCAGCTGGGATATGACGAGCTTGTCGAGCTATAGAAGAGAAAAGGGTTGGTTTTGGAATTAGCCTCGTGACTCTCTCTCTCTCTCTCATTCTCTCTCTCTCTCTCTCTCTCTCTCGTTGATATTCATCTTCCTCTTCCTCTTCCAACGCCTCCTAAACCACATTCTAACTCGACTCTAATCCGCCAAAATATCGATCCGCGCCACAGACGGCCACAAATCAATTTGTTCATCATTCTGGCCGTCTTCTCATCTCGAGAATACTTGCGCCCAGCCAGCCAGCCACGTGGAGCGGCATGGCATACATAGCCTGGCGTAGTACGGCAAAGCGCATATCGCATCCACCACCAGAGTTATGAAAACAGAGACACAAACGTCAAAGTCCCACAACGGAACACACGCAAGGGAGGGAGAAAAGGGAAAAGGGAGTGAAACCCACGAACCTCCTTTGGTACAAGATGCATCGCTGTGTAAATCTAACCTCCTCGATTATTTTTAAATTTTTATTTTCTCAATATTCGACCCCAGATGCCTGAGATCGATGGATTGGGAAGCGTCGTCCGCTCCCTCAGTCTCACAACGAACGTTGAGCGGGAAGATAAGATGTGAGTGTGTAGGTACTTGAGTAAGTACCTGGTAGGTTACCTAGCAAATAGTATAAAAGCGTAGGTATTTCAGGGCCCGCGATTCCCACGCTCCCAGCACGTAAAAGTCGATGAAAAGTAAGTAAATACTGAACAACCCTATGAATGGAAACGAACAAACAAACGAAAACGTTCGATGCCTCCATCCCATCCCATCCCATCCCCATCTATTCGTCTAATTCATTAATCGAACCAATCCGTCCAACCATCCACGCGGAGCTTATCGCTCACAGCTCTTCCCAGCCATTATCCCAGTACCTACCTAATCCATGGCCCTGCATATAGGCAATCTAGGTATCTACCCCGCAATGAACTAATAATAACACAGACACATCCATTGGATATTGGCCAACCGTACTTAGATAAGGGAACAACTGCTCTATATATACCACTTACTTATGATTATTAGGTCTGGTAGTTAGACGGGATCGACTTAGGTGGTAGGTAAGGTAGGTAAGGTACGGTGTAATAACCCTAAGCAGTACAAGTACAGGACGTGCCACAGGTATGTACGGAAATGAGGTTACACATACGAACGAAGTGCCAGAGGCAAAAGATTCGCCCTGGCGGGGGTAAAGGTGTAGTAGGTAAACGGACATCGAAAGATGCAAATATTGGTACTTGTACTTACTTACCTCTTGTACGTATCTACACATCAACTTCAAGCACGGTCCGTAGATTATGTAGTAGTTATATATACAAACGTCCATCACACTCTCGTCGATATGTACAGTACAGAACCCCTTTTATCATTTCAAGAGCAAAGCACCAAGGACAGTAAAATAGGATAGAATACCAACATCACACGGATGGATGGATAGATGGGATATATGGAAAGACGCCCAAGTCCCAGGTCCCAATCCTAAGCTCTCCCCTCAACGCCCTTCCTGTCCTGGCCACGAGGCGAAGTGCAAATATCGATATGACGACGCTTAAGGAAGTCCTAACTGGACATCTAACCCTAACCTACATATAACTCTCTGGGTATTTACTCCGACTCCGACTCCGACTCTTGACATCCGGAACGCCTGCTCCCGGTAGTAGGTAATCACGAAAACCACCAAAACCCCCATCATGTCATCACCTTACCCTCGTCCGTCCGTCGGCAATGATGAACCGGAGAGGAAGAATATGCTCAGCCCTCAGCCCCCGGAATGACCGTGAGAGAAAGAAAGGAAACTTTCCATTTTATTTTATCTTGATTTATTCTTTCCTTTTATTCTTCCTCGACTTCGTCATCCCACGTCTGTCGCTCCTTCTTGATCCGATCGGCCATGGCATCGGGCTTGAAGATGGTGCTGTCGGGGTCCGAGGCGCGGGGCACCTTGCCCAGATTTTCGTCGTCGAATACGGTGCCGATGTTATCGATCCACCGCCGCCGCCGCTCCATCAGCGTCTTCGTCACGTCGCCGATCCCGGGTCGCGCCATGCCGGCTCCCGCACCACCCGCCGGATGGCTGCCGCCGCCCGCGCCCCCGGGTCGTTTCGACTTCTTGTTCTTGCCCATGGTCCGCGTGCGTTTGAGGTACGCGCCCTGTACTTGAGTATCCAGATCCTCGAGGATGGTCTGGTATTCCTGGTGGGCCATCCTCTCCTTCACGAGGTCCGTGAGTCTGGCCTTGCGGGCGCCGTTGATGAGAATCTGTTGGCGCAGGCGATCCTGGAGGAGCCGTAGGCGCGCCGCCACTTCGTCGTCGAAATGGCCGTCGTAGTCGCCGTCGAAACTATCCTGTGGAAGGAAACCGATGTGTCGGAGCTCCTGCTTAATGCGCTCGTCGACTTGTAGGTGGTCGAGCTTCGGATGCGTGGCCTTCTTCCAGGCTTCGCCGGCCGACTCCGTCATGAACGTGGCCGGGGGGATGCTCTTGCCCTCCTCTCCCGGTGCGCCGCCACCCACATCACCGTTCACCTCTTCTTTTGCGTCCGAATCGCCGTTGACTCCGTTCGTCATGGGCTTGTCTTCGCTCGGCTGGGCCCGTGCTTCCGGGCGCATGGCCTGCAAGAGACGCGACAAGACGGGACCAACCGACAGCTTGTCCGTCTCGGCCACGTCGTCGTCCATGTTCTCGATAGTGCCTCGCGGCTGGTTGGGCGCCAGCTTGTCCCTGCCCTGATTGGTCGAGTCGATGGCCATGGCGTTGTCCTCCTCGGCCCAGATCTCGCTATAGTGTTTCTTGCCTCGTCTCGGCATGATAAAAGGGGTGACGCGGTCGCCGCGCTCTCGTAGGAAGGTGAGGTCCTCTTCGGCAAAGGGACGGAAGTAGGGTTCTATGTAGGTTGAGAAGGTGCTGAAACTAATCTGATTCGTCGGCTTCGCATTGCTGAAATCCTTGTCGGGGGGATCGCCGGCAATCTGATCGGCCAAGTCGGTCTTGGGGAAAACGGCGACCGAGTAAAGCGATTTCAATTCCTCGACCGACATCTCCGGCCTGGCGTCGCGGATTTCGTAGACGGTGGGGTCCGGAAAGGTGGAAGGGTCTACGCCAAAGGTCTGGAACTGGGGAGCTTCGCGGGCGGGCGGCGCGTACTCGTCTTCGGAGGACTCTTCTCCCTCCTCGGCCTCCTCGTCGTCGTCCTTCTCGAGCTTCATTTTGTCGTCGACATCCATGGCGCCCGAGGTGGGTTGCGCGACGGGAGAAAGCGAGGAACTGTTGGAATCGTTGTCGCGAGATAGTTTGCGAGGTTTGCCGCTGCTCGAGTCACGTAATGGAGAGGATCGTTCTGTGGAGGTTAGAGTCAATGAGGGAGTTCCGGAACAGGGTGACAGCAGCAGAGATTGGGAGTGGGATGCATTGTGAACAAGAGACTAGGTACAAGGGAAAGATGAGCTGAGCGACGGTGTGTCCAGGCGGATTGGGTAAACAAATGGGTGATTAGGCGGGGAGAGTAAGTAAGGTACACAGGGTGTATTGTAGGACGCAGGGAGATAGATAGGTAGGGGCGTAGGAAAGGGAGGTCAATAGGTTACGGATAGGTAGATGGGTCGATATGAGGGTCGAGTCAAAGATAAGTCATGGCCGAGACAATCCAACCCCGGGGCCACCCTCGGAACGGATCCCTACAGCCATTCGACGACAACCATGGCGCATCTGTAATGTGTAGGTACACCATAACACATACAGACAATCCATATACGTGTATGTATGTATGTATGTATCGAATTGAATACGCACGCGGGTTGTGTATATATGTATATATGATGTATGGATAGAAAGACAGATAGATAATAAGATAGACAGATGATGTGTGCCGGCTTACCTGTGTTCTGGTCGGCCGGGGCTAGGGTGTCGTGGGCCTTCCTCTTCTTCTTGTTCAGCTTCTTGCTCAGGTCCTTTCGCTCGTCGGGTCTGCTCGCGGGCGGCAGCTCGTTGGCGTGATGGCCCTTCTTCTCGGCTGCGGTCAGGCGCATGCCCTTGTCGCACCAGCTACCGCGGCGTTCGACGAGGTCGTGCAGCTTCTCGAGTCTCAGGAGTAAGGCGTCGAGGGTCTTGGAGTCGGGGATGACGGCATTGGACGTGGTCTGCTCTATGATATCGTCGTAGAGCGTGTCCCGCACGTGCTCGTACCTGATGTCGAATAGTTCGCTCTCGAGCAGGTCGACGGGAGGTATGGCAGCAGCGGAGGCGGCGTGGCTGTTGATGTTGGTGTTGTTGGCGGTAGTGGTGTTGTTAGTGCCACTACTACTGTTGATGTTGTTGTTGATATTATTGTTGTTGTGGTTGTTGGTGGTATTGTTAATGTGGTGGTGGTTGTTGTTGAGGGCGTTGTTGTTGTTGTTGATGGTGTTGACGGTGTTGCTGTTGTTATTGCTAGTGGGAAAGTTGGACATGGGGGTGGTGTTGCGGCTACGCTGTGCTTTTCCGCCCGAAGCCTTCTTGCCGGTCCCCTTCAGGCCCGGCGCTGGAGGCATGACGGGGGACCAAGTCGATGGAAAAAGGAAGACGAGGGCGAGGACAGACGTGAAATAAGAAGTGGAACACAGCGAGGGCGGGATCAGCACCAGAGGGGGAAGGGGAAGAGGGAGGCGGACAAGGGAAATAATAGAATAGGCGATCTCTCTCTCTCTCTCTCTCTCTCTCTCTATCTCTCCCTCTGTCTCTGTCTCTGTCTCTCTAGTCTCTCTCTATCGCTCTTTCTCTCTCTCTAGTGTCCGACTGGCATCTATCTCAGCATTCACGGAGCCGTCGACAAGTGGCAGATGCAGGGGAAGATGGAGCCGGATTACGTTGGATGGGTTCGATGGCAGTAGCGGAGGCAGTGAACGAGGGACGCCGTCGACACGCGCGCTTGGCCGGCATTGGCATACATGAGATGACACGAGATGACCAGGTTAGTAATAGCGATGGTCAGAGTGATGGTGATAGGTTAAGTGGGAATGGGTGTTGGTCCAGTCCAGTCGCCTCCAGTGGTGATAGTGCGGAAAATAGCAGCGTGGAGAATGGCGTAGTCTGGGCTAGGCAGGGCCGAGGTAGGACTAGGCCGGTGGATAGCCGCGCTGTATGGAGACTTGCTAGTGGGGATCCATCCGCTAGTACACAGTGCACACATGACATATCGCTCGAGGCACATATGTACTTTTATATGTATAAGTTACCGAGGTACACTGATACTTGACAACAGCCAGCAACGAACTGCTTCCAGAACAAGTATGCAGATGCTCCGTGCAGGCAGTGACTTCAAGGCGCGGCAATTATATGGGAATGTAGGATATACCTGTTTCTAAGAAATATATATGAGTTGGTATGTTACCCCAGTACGTGTGGTTTTTTTTATTCGTAATTGTGCAAAACATCTATGGAAAGAAGAGCAATAGTGTCAATGAGCTATGAAGTCACAGTGAAGCTTGATATGCCACAGCGCAGGAGGCCTCAAGCAAGGTATAAAATAAAAGATGCCATGCTTCTAGTTCCCCGGCCTCATATAAGTAAGTATAGGCAATCAATCACAGGCAGTTAGTTAACTGTCCAGCCAAACACCATCCTGCTTCTGCAGTGGCGTACGGCTACAGTGCTATATAGTCCATAGTTCTATTCCGAAACAAATAGCCCTCTATATGTGAAGGCGAATCTCCCGCATCCTGAGGCCACTAACTATCATGCCCGACATCCGTCCAGCATAATCAGTAGTCATCAACCAGGTTCTCATGCCGTGGCACGGCCTCAATCAAACATCCCTATGTGTCCACATGCTTACTTACGATGCGTTGTCCCGTGAGGCCGGCCTCCAAAAACGCGCGCCTCACCGGGCCTCGGGCCTCGGGCCTCAATATCGACCCTCAAACTGTCGACCGATTCTTTGAGGCGCGGGCCTACATTGAATGTCGGCAGATGCGAGCGAGAGGCGCCGTGGTCCGTCCCTCTGGCTAGCTCAGGTAATCTCAGTTAGGTGCGGTTTAGATATCTGGGTAACTATCACGGCCGACTCCGATTCGTAGTATTGACTCTAAGACTACCAAAATTTCTCAAAACTTTCCAGGAAGACACGAAAGTATCATCGCCAAGTATTAATTTATTATGCTGTCAATGTTGTTGCAGGATGGCCGTTAGTATCGGGGGTCTCGGGGTGCAGGGTAACTGGGCCTCAAGTGCTTCGACCTCCCGTAGACTTGATAGGCCTCACGAGAGCCTCGTCGCCCTCATAGGGTTGTTCGGCCTCTCTTGTTATCTTTAAATACCAGACAACAGGCAGATAAGTAGCTATTGCAAGCGACTTGTAGATTCCCTAGGTATATAAAGGCTTGCTGTACTGTCCTGTTCAAACCTCAAACCCGGCAATTATCCAATCCTCGCCGTATCAAAGCATGTATTCACCTGGCAATCCATCGTCACGTTCCCGAGCAGCTTTGAACAAGCCACACAACTGTTGTCATATCTACACCTTCCTATACTTTGTTGTCCCCTGTTCTTCACGCCCGTATCTAGTTCGTATAGAGCGTGTATACATTAATCATTAACAGCGCCGCGTATCTTCCGAACAAGGAGAAATCATGGCGTCTGGACAGTCAGGGGAAAGGTTCGCACTCTACCAGCCCAAGCCGTCGAAGACAAGACTAAGTACCCTGAGAAAGCAGTGCCCCGACTAGACTCACGGCCTCGGCTCTGCGGCAACACGACTCCTATCAAATCGCAAACCAGCAACACGAATGCCCCGGACACGACCCCGGCGCCCGCTTTCTCAGTAAGCTGGAACAGACCCGGACCGAGATGGCACAGAACCATTAACTAACCAAAGCGGCCAGTTCTCTCCCAGCCGACATCCGACTCCAGCACGATTGTCGAGGGGCGGGAGGCGTGGGCCAGGTCGCAGATCAAGGCATTCGAAAGAGCCTTCCACGCCGGCGTTTCGAACAACATACGCCACGACTCGCCTGTCCCCTCTTAAGCCTAAGACTTGTTGTATACCTGCATACTTATTTGCTTGCTTGCTTGTTTATGGGCGGGTTTCCGGGGGTGCCCCGCCCACGAGGAGTGGCGGCGAGGTTAAGGTCGTTCGTTGGCACGAGCACGGGGGCCGAGGGACCTTGCATCGACTTAGCCATTTTACATGCATCTTCGCGGCATGTCTGCTCTCAGATTTCGAACCTCAGGGTTAGAGGACGAGGGGGAAGGGAAGGGAAGAGGAGGTTCAAATAGGACACGTGATCAAACGACGGAAAAGCAAATTGCAGTGTAGTAAACCGAGTGATCATCCAGTAATGAAGCTTATCACGGAATAATAATAGAAATTATTTATCTAAGGGAAGCGCCGTTGTCGCTTATTATCAAGCGATAAAAGTCGCATGAGGTTAGCTACCTTAGCTGGTGAGGTCGCTGCATACGGTTTTAGATATCAAGAAAGTACCTACTTCCTCACTTAATATGTAACAACTGCCTGAAAAAGTCCGCTTGAACAGTTTGAGGAGGATTCAGGAGACTTGTTGTTGTGATGTGACGTGCTTGCCCTTCCTCCAGACAGAGCTTAGATCCCCTTTACGTGAACCGTATCATCTACCCAAAAAGATAGGATATCTCATATGTCTATAAATATATTAGATCCAATTGGTTTTTATTTCTAGCGTATTCAACCTCTACCGAACCTGTCTTCGCCATTCGCGACATCGTACACGAACTGTTTATCTCCTCTCCTAGAATAATAATACATGATGCTAGGTATAATACAACACCAAAACATGCCCCTACTCGCGGCAGCATCGGCGATAACCGAGCAGGCAGTTCACATAGCTACTCCAGCTGAAATCTTAATCGACATCATCACTATAGCCCGCTTCCCCTTCCCCTACCCCTACCTCTTCCTTATCATGCTCACGCTCACCGCCCCCGGCCTCAATCTTATCCGCCTCCTCCCCCGCGACCCCTCGATCTCCGAGTCGAGTCTCCAGAGCAGCAGGCTTGAGAGATCCGTCCTCATTGACATCCTCCTTCAAGTAGAGCGAGAACACGATGACGAGGTACACGTCTCCCGTCGCCCGGTTCCGGAGCACGTACCTATTTATTAAAGGAATGTGAGCTTCGCTTGCTGGTAGTGCGGCCTATGTATGATGATGATGACGATGACGATGATGGTGATATTACAACCAAGGCCAATTAGACGCACTGCGCCAGCGCCCGCCCTTACGCGCGCGCTTTCCTTTCTCCGCCCCTTGGCTTGCTTGCTTGCTCGAATCCGTAAAAGGAAACTGAGGAGGGAAAGGAAAAAGGGAAAAAGGAAAAAGAAAAAAAAGAGAAAAGAGAACAAAAAACGAACCTCAGCCCCTGCCCGTCCCAATACCTCACGACCGGCAGGCTGAACCCCGGCAGCCGCAGCGCGAGCCCCGCGAAGTCGAGGTACGGGTTGAAGAAGTCGACGCAGTACGACGTCCCATAGCAGAATTCCCAGGACTGCCTATTCCGGTCCTGAAGAGCCCATTTCCTGCGGTCCGCGGCGGCGTCCGGCACGCCGAGGGCGCGGCGCGCGCGCAGGCCCTCGTCGTCGCCGCCCTCGTCGAAGAGCAGCCCGGCTCCGCCGTTGTTGTTGTCGGGGTCGTTGGGCTCGTTGGCGTTGTTGGCATCGTAGTCGCCCTTGCCCACGTGCACGACGTTGAAGGACGAGAGCCCCGGCCCGTATAAGTATGGTTCGTCCGCGTACGGGTCGCCCTCGAGCCCCGGGTCGATCCACCACTTCACCATGTTCAGGGCGTAGCTGAAGCCCGGCGGCAGGTGGTCGCGGATCGGGCGGTCCAGGTCGTTCCCGAACTGCAGGTCGTGCCCCGAGACGCCCGTATCCTGATCTTGGGAGGATGCGTCGTCATCCTCGCCTGCTTCCCGAGAATGGTCCGGCGCCGGTCCACGCCCAGCCTGACCCCGCCTGGACCGGGACCCAGATTCAGATTCGAATTTAGATTCAGAACCGGAAGACGGACCTCCTCTCCGCCGGGCCTTGCCGGGTTGCTTGAGCGTGAATCGGATGGCGATGCTGTACTGGTCGTCATTCCTATCATGCGGCTCCAGCGAGAAATACGGCGACGTCCTCGGCGAGTTCCGCGGCAGGCCGCTGTAGTTCTGCACGCGCACGTTGAGCTCGGCGTCGATGAGGGCGCTGCTGACGTGGACCGTCTCGTGGGAGTTGACCGGCACCACGACGTGGCCGTTGATGTCGTAGTCGGATCCGGTCGTCACCCGCATGATGTACTTCTCCGCCATCTTTGCGGTGGCTTGGGTGCTTGGCCTAGAAGGCGTAGAGTGTCTGTTGTGATTAGGGAGCTAATTACCGGGTAGGTATGTAGATGAATGGGGATTAATAGTTGGCATATATATGTCTTCGAGGCAGGACGAGCGCGTATATATGTAGGTGTGCAGCTTCCAAAGTCCTCGTCTCCGCTGGGTGTCTTGGCTTTGGTCTTGGTTTCTGTCTCGGCGACTTATAGAGTTTCCATAGACGGTTGATGGTAAGTAAACCTTGGATTGTGATGACTTAAGCCGAATATCGTTAATGAAAAAACAAAAACAAAAATTTATGTGTATTCGATGTTTCGATGATCTTAAGTGTAGAATCGAAAATGTCATGTGGAGAAATAAAGCAGGGAACGTAACGCTGGCCGAGCTAGAGAATGTCTTGCCTTGAGAAAGCGAGAAGTTAGATGACGTCGGCGATAAAGACCGAATTCGACAAGGATTACGTGCATGGACCACACCCGAATCTCCTAGCGTACAATGTAGGTAGGTTTGTACAGACGTACTCATAAGATTGTAGTCATGATTTATTGATATTTCGTTATGTTCTTTATGCTAATCAAGCTGGGGGATGGCTTATTTATACTTCTACTCCCGCTCGAAGTATTTGACCCAAATCTGAAATCAAAATATTATCTACACTATCGGCCTGAGATATTGTAGGTAAGCGTCAACAGATTTGGCTTAAACCGATCTCAGATAAACCTTGGCATTGAGATAGGATCAAGATACTCTTATCTTTGCGGTTTTTATTCTATTCCTGCTTTTGTGGCTTTGGTCAGGCGCTTCGTCTGGTATGTTCCTGCGGCATGTGGCGCAATCATGAAGGCACAAGAAATTGGTTAATATCGACCCTTTCGAAGAAGCTGATGTGGCCAGAATCAACCCAGTACTGTGCCAGGCGATCATAGGACACTAGAATGAGCTGTGACTCGATATACTCGTCTGGGGAAAATCAGCCGCTATCGATCATTGAACAGGGGGCAAAGAATGTATCTCACCGCTTGCAAAGCCGAACGTGGCGACATGACCTTGGCTTTTCACAATTCTGGCGCCCTCAAATGGAGGTCCTTGCGCAATACCAACGAATCCGTCTTCCCCTAGATCATTTGCCAAGAACGTGTATTCGCCTCTGGGAACATTTGGATCTCCCGTGAGCTTGATGGCTTCCAATCGGCCCCGGTACACTTTCCGTGATAGAAACCGTGCATGGAACTCTTCATCGCTCTCGTTTGAAAGTCTCACAAGAGGCTCATGATAGCCTTCTTCATCGACATCGGGTTGATTGATAAGGAGGAACTCGCAGCCATGGACATTGTAGTCGCCAACCCAAATACCCCTCCAAGGGCGCGCTGGGGTTGGAGTGCTGCAAATATCCAGTCAGTCCTCTAGTAAGTCTGCGAGTGCATTGATGGAGGCGGGTGGGAGTGGTCGTTATAAACGCTCGATCATGATGACGCGATAGCTCAAATCGGGGTTTTCAAATTTCCCAGAGGAATGGAATTAAGAAACGGAACTGGTAATTACTTACTATAATACCGGATCGAGCGTTGAGTATGTCACAATCTCTTCGCCAATATGAAACCCTATTGTCGGTGGACCTAATTCCATCCACTGACGGATTCGAAAAGTCATATCAGAAGCCTCCGAACGGTTGACCGGCCGCCATCTCGACGAAGTAATTACGTCATGGGTCGGGCCCCCGGCCATGTCTGCGGGATGGCCAAGAACTCGGTGAGCCGCGGGAATGGCCGGTGGCGGCCATACCAGACCATAGGGGAACCGGTTCTCCATATGCTCAGCTAGGTCACCATCTTCGAGGGGCTTCGCGAGCACGAAAGTGCTGAATCTCGGATCGGATCCGTGGGTGGGCCGCATGGGGTGCTCTGGGTAAAAGCGCCGCGCAACTCGGGCTTTTGAGTCCGGCGAGGATAGCGAGATGCGCATAAGATTTTCCAAGCTGTCGACGTTAAACTGGATAATCGGTCTGTCGAGATGGAGCTTTACATCGGGCTCAAAGTGATGAATACGGACGTCGGGACGAGCGACCCAGGCTTCGTTTCCATCTCGAGTCCGTGTGGCAAGAAGCTGGTAGCCTTCGATGCAGCCCCGGCGTTCATCGTATCTGGCGATAATCAGGTGGCCGGTCAGTGAGCGGTCACAGAACCATATCTTGTATTTTGTCAGGAACCAGTATTGATTGTGGGCCTCGAATAATTCACGCCAGCTCTTGCATGGATAAGGCGATTTGATTTTGTTCCCTGGTAAGTGCGACAACACGTATCGACGCCAGTGTATGTCATTCGCAACATGGTGGAAGAGCTCCCGACACACGAAGGAGAGCACAACCAATTCGTGTGGTGTAAGATGGGAGAATATGCTATCAATGAGCTCTGTTGGTAGCGTGAGCAACCCCGGGTGATGATGAGAGGTGGCCGCAGATGGCGAAAGAGTAATAGAGCTCATGCCTAAAGTAAACCACGTTAGTTTTGGTAAGGGACGTTTCGGTTAGAAAAATAGTCGATTCCTTATGATGAAACGCATGGCATAAGATAATTAGTGACTTACCGGCAGTGGAGCTGTCCATTGCAAATTCCTTTACGACCTTGCCAAACACGACACGCACAACGAAGGCTGTGAAATCGTAGTGGGAAAACGAAGGCGTAGTATATGTTGGACCTGGGTCGGCCGTGAATCCGTGATGAATTAGCGGAATCGGATGTACTTAGGGGCGCCGCGACATGCTTCGGTCTCAGTGACAAGATGGTCTACGCTGAGCGAGCTGCACCAATGACAGGCGGCATGACTCTGCTGAAGGTGTCAGAGAATGGGCGTAGGATTTGTCAGGCCCGTTGACTCTGTTCTAGGAGAAGGCGACATGTGGTATCGACCAGGCATGGGGCGGGCTGATTGGCTCGATACGACCAGGTCGAGAGACGTGGCAGAACAAGATCTACCGGTGTCACGCGGTATCGGAGGGTAGCCCAATGCGCTCTCAACGGCCGCGAACGATGCTTCAAGACCGGGGCGTCGTGGGTCGAAGGAGTCGACGGTCCACAGAGCAGCTCTCCCGTACGCCCAAGGCACCAACTAACAGCTGACCCGAACGACCTAGATGGGCACTAAGTCGTAGTAGGGGGGGGATGGGGGCGGGATGTGAGGAGGGAAGGATTACGTGGTAGTGTCTGGCCGAGCGGAAGCAGAAAGGAGCGAAGTAGAATAAAAGCAGGATGAGGACAGGATGAGAATAGGATGTACAGGATGAGCCGAAGCAGGATGGACCTGGACCGAACCGAGCGGAACGGCACTGGCTGGGCTGCCGAGGACGGCTCACCTAAGTTGTCACGGTGGTCCAGGCAGGTTACGTATATATGATGGACAAGACGAATCGGGGAAGACACACAGCGAAGAGCGGGATATGTTGGTATAAGAGGAGGGATATCCCTGGTAGGAGGAGGAGCTTCGAGTACGGAGCAAGTTGTAGTATCGGGAGGTTAAGGTACATGTATCATGTATATAGGCTACCAGGTATAGCTGTACATAGTCCAGTCCAGACTGACTGCCCAGTACACTCAAGAAGTACATGAAGTACGTAGGAGGTACTACTAAAGAGCTACGAAATATGCCCGCCTCAGGTAAGGTATAAGAGCTGGCGGGGCTGTGACCAACATAGAAGGTGCCACGAAGGGCCTAGTGAAAGCCAAGCTCACGTCTTGAAACAAACTCGGCTCGGGAGTTGCATCTTCACACCAGAACTTGAGGCACCGAAGTACCGAAGGTCATACGAGCAGATGCATGTTACCAAGTACATGTATCCAGCATTGGAACCGATGGCCGTGGTATGCGCCGAGTTAAGAGGAACGAAGGACTTAGACACATATAACTTAGTACTTGATATATGCAGGCTAGGTGGTTCGGTACATACGTACTGTGGACGGTATGTGGAGAACGAGGTACCCACCTGGTGGTCAACTGCTCACGGAAAAGCCCACATCGAGGAGTGTTCTAAGTCTATCACCTTCCCATTCCACCCGACACTATACCTGGATATAGTAGGTTATGCCATCGGATACGGGCTCATAATCTCGGGTGATCTCCCGTCTTCCAGGATAAGGATCCCGTCATGACCTGACCCGCGCCGGCCTGTTTTTCTCTTGGACCGAACAACAACAGCAACGTCGGCTTGGGCTAGTTGTAGTGCAGTTATTTGCGCGGCGGATCTTGTTTCGAATGTGTCCGGCGTCCGGTACCTTATCCAGCTTCCTATTCATACATAACATAGCACTGCTAACATGGTACTGTTAACATAGTACGGACAGTACTGCTAACAGACTAGGTACTGCTGATACGACCCCCGGTCTGTGGGTAGTTGCTGGTACTATCGACGTAACCTAGCCAACTCGACGAATGTTTTCTTCAGAATCGAAATAGACGGTACCATATCGCCGCATGCCGCATGCCGCATGATCGGGACGGACGTCTTTTGGGTAGTATCGCAGAACGAGCGCACATGCTTACGCACCCAGGCAGTAGGTAGCTCATGTAGCCATGCTACACTAGATGGGATATGCTAGAAATAGATTTAACATATGTCGCTAATGCGATGATATCGACGCTAAACTCGGATGTCGGAAAGATGATGAACAGAGATCTGTGGCTGCTTCACAGGGCCGCAGCATTGCTAGCTGGGCAGCAGGGACATGAAGCCAGGGCCATCCTAGACGCGCTTCTCCTGCAAGTCATATCGGTAACCAGGGCCGAAAATGGCGCCGTGTTAAATACCTACTTACAGTACTTCCTCAGGGGAATGGACATGGGCAAAATGGACGCCGAGCTTCTGTTACGAGGGCATAATATGCGACTGATTGATGATTCACATAGGAGGTAAACATGAGTTGAAGTTCCTGAAGGGACTGAAGTATGTATTAGGAGGTACTTACTTGAGTCTAAAGTGTACGATAAATATACACGTGTAAGCAGTCAGCCAATTGAATCATCGCCCTACACGTGTACTTCGTACATGAGGGAGGCAACTCACAGAACGAATGCACAGACCACAGACCATGCGCATTAGCGTCGGCGCCTCTAAGACGGGGTTTACCTCAACTGTTTACATCATTGATGTCGGTACCTGTTTTCCATCACGGACGCGTCTTGAGGATTTGTGAAAAAGCACCTCACTGTCAACAACATACCAACAACCAAACAACTAACCAACTAACCTAACTGCCGAACACATCATACCATACTCGACTTTACATCATTCTTATCGCCGGCGGCAGCTCTCACTGTCCACAATGTCTTCCATATTCTCCCTGTTGCCAGACATACTGCCCATGATACTGCCATCTGCGATAACCGTCGTGAAAGCTACCGATCTCGAATCCCAGAGGCAGAAATCCCAGGACGCCCCCATGACCCGCCAGGGCGCTAGTGAGTAATTTTCGGAGTCAATTTCTTCCCGTTCGGGTAGCATAAGAGCTCCCGGACTTGTCTCGGGGAGTATGTTTCGGGAGCAGTAGAGCGACTCAAAAGAGTAATTACTGACTCTGACTGTTATAGTCATCGGCAAGAGTGACAGGATGTGTGCCACAGGTACGTTACGCACGGGCATAGACATGCCACCCCGAAGACCCCTTCGCATCACAGCTACCTAAAGTACCTATCCAGCCGAGCCAAGCTAAGACCAGCGCGACTCAGTAATGCGGGCAAAGCCTCACTGTTCCTCCGCAGTGCATCATCATGGTGAACAAGGTGTGTTGCGCCATGTCGTGCCGTATTGCGCCTTCACGCCCACGGACCACTCGTAGAATGTACGTCCTTAGTCCTAATATCTATAATCTAGAAACCATCATATACGCCGCCTCCGGCAAGGGCGTCCTCGTGACGAACACGGGCCACGGAGAGGAGAACCTGAAGCGTCATGAGATCTCGGCCGGCGATTTCGCCTTCATCCCGCCGTGGACGGAACATCAGGAGATCAACGAGACGGACGAGGACGTCGTGTGGATCCTCATCCGGAGCGGGCCTGAGCCCGTCGTTGTTTACTTGACCGGCTGGGATGGCGACCAGGCAAAGGCAGACTGAAGCACGTAGGATTTTCTGCCACGATCCGACGGCCACGAAAATGACCATGTTAGATGATAGGTATGGGAATATCTTGCTGTGTCTACATTTCTCATTATCCTATTTATATACACGGGATGACCTAATTAGGCAGCTTCTGCTACTTGAGTTGACCCCGGGCGCAATAACGGCGAGTCACAGCCGCGAGACTGGCCGAGATCTCCTTACTGTCGAATGCTTGCGCGTGGTCGAGCCCATGAAACCATACGACCTCGAAACCATTGCGCTGGAAGCGGCTTCCAAGGCGTGCAGCTTCTGGATGTAGTGTGTCACCAGAGCCGCTACTATCGAATATCTCGCCTGCGGACATCCAATCTTTGTCGCCAAGGAGGTACCGCAGCACCACCGGTGTATTCACGATCAAATCCCGCTCCGCAAGACATACGACCACCCGTCGTAGCTGTAGTTTCTTCGACTCAGCCGTGTTATTCGCCCTGCTGTGATCAGATGGATTCTCCAAAATCTGCAGCAAGTCCTCTTTCCAGGCGATACCATCCTTCCAGAAGAAATGTCGCCCGAGGCAATGCGCCACGCCCGGGTCCATGCTAGCATAGTACCACAGTAGATACTCGTTCGCCTTGCGCGGCTGGCGCCTTGTAAAGTTGTAGGCGACATCTGGCAGATGCAGCAAGATACAGACTGGGTCAACGAACACGAGGGATCTGATGCGTGGGCCAAGATTCGGCGATTTTATCATATGGGTTGCGAGCACTGTTCCATACGAATGGCCAGAAACGGCGAACTGGTCCCACCCGTGCACGTCTAGGAGGAGCGCGATCTGGGAAAGAAACTGAGCCTGATTTAGAGGTGCCTTGGTTAATCGTGTCGAGACCGGGAGATACTCCAACGCGATCACGCCGATCTGGTCATCTTCGGCGACGGCCTCGTTGAGGCTTGACAAGTGCGACGTGTATGGCCAGAGCCCGATGCCGATCCCATGCAGGAAAACAAGTGGCAGCTTGTCCTTGGCCGTGTGCGGTCGGTACCAATAGCTCAGTTGGGACGCGGAGCGCTTCTCGGCGAACAGAGACTGCAGGCGCACCGGGATCGCGGAGTGGGAATGTGGCTTCGGCTGCGCATAATACTGGAACCCTCGGCGGGACAGCAGAAAATGTGTGCCGAGATCAACGACCCCAATAAGGAAATACCACACCACACTTCTATAACGCACCTCGACCTCGTCGAGCGTCAGACGAAGGCACTTGGCCGGGCCCTTTCCCGGCTGTAACTCGTGACCGATGCGTCTCTCCACCTCGGCGAGATACTCATCCATCTCCTCGAGCTCTGCCGCGGTCTCGTTCCCGGGATGTCTATCGAAGAACCCCCACGAGAGGAACTCCTTCACGTTCTCCTTGCGGATGGCAGACTCGTCGGCCCCGAGGAACCATGTCCGCAGATAGCTGGCGGTGTCCGGGACGTTGTCGAAGCAGCGGATGAGCAGCGCCCTCCGCTCAGCGCGAGGGGCCAGGGGCGGATGCTCCGCAGCCTGCGTCAGGCGGCGGTTGTAGGGATAGTAGATGAACAGCGCATACAGGACGTCGAGAATAGAGTATCCGATCGCGAATTTGCCGCTCCAGTGCGATGTCGCCTCCCTCGCTCCCTCGGCGGCAATCCGAACAGACAGATAGGCGAGACATATCGGGGTCGTGTACTGCAGGAGAAAGATGCTTATCCGGATGAATATGTATTCCGGCAACGAGGTGCCGATCATCGCGATATTCTAGCTATATTTTTATATGTCCCCTATTGTGTCCCTACCTGCTCACTTTTCGGAGGGATGAGAGTGTTAGGAACCTAACGGAATGGTTGGGAGACTCGACAATCCTGCTTTGCGCGAATAGGTATGGTAACAGGGTAGTAAGGTGAGGTAGGTTAGGTACTTCGTATACGGTATACTGGATGGATGTACGTAAACCCCCTCCTCCGGAGACACTCTGGCTGCCTAAGGTTTGAGGATGCAGACAAGAGGCTGCTTCGCTGCTGGGGGAAGAACTGGAACTGAGGATCAGGTATTTATTCATCTATACATCATACATGTAAGGTAGGGAATTATCGTGTGACGTCGTTCGTCTGTGTTGTTTAAGCGGAGACCGACTGGGAAGCATTGTGACTGGTGAGCTGTCCGATGTAGTAGTGGAGACTCAGAGCCTATCTAACCTAGGTAGCCTATCTGACCCAGCCTATCTAACCCAGCCTATCTAACCCAACCTAGACGCTCACCTTGCCCCCCTTTTCCAACTAGACGATGTTGATATTGATAAGTATTTGTCTAATATGATGCTATTTCAACGCCGCAACTCTTGCACGGGCGTATTGGGTTACGAATGGGTAACTTCTGGTGGTATCTACAGAAATTAAACAATAGACTAGGTAGTACTCTAGACACTGCAGGATGCTTGCGTGCGACGCCTCTCCGACTCTCCTGGTCGGTTTGGAGATCTATTGGCAAATGTATAGAACCCCAAGCTTGAAGAGTCTCGCTACAAGTATTACCTAATAGTGTAATCGCCAGGTTCTGGTATCAAGCAAATTGAATTCCATAGCACACTCCCCCCTTTTTGCCCTTTTCCAATTTATCTCGCGTACGTCTGGTATTTGCGACGACAAATCGATAGCCAAGGGGGCTCATGACGCCAGAATCATGGCGTGAGATAGATTAGAAGCCAAGGCAGAACCTGGGACAGTGCTCATCGGTCAGATATCGCTTCTACTTAACGGCGGGAGCCCAACCGCAGGTCCGCCCTCCTCTAGAGCTGGACTAGAGTAGAGTAGAGTAGAGTATGAGTTTTCCACTCTAGAGAAGCAAAGCGATCAACCAACGTGGGAAGCGGTGGCACAGACATCTAGCTCCTCGAATCCGTGTGACTCGGCTTGTGGCGTATGACAGATAGATGTAGGATAGCTGTTGGGGCCGGTAGGTTGGTATAACGTAGGCGGACATCCAGATTCGAAGCGGTGCAGTGCAGTCGAGAACCACATATTCGGAGCCCAACTAAATTGGAGAAGCTGATCGCGCTCGACGAACCTCCCCTTCCTCCCACCCTCCCGACTCTAAGAGCTCATGGGAGGATGTTGGAAGCTCATCGTTGAACATCACATCGCGGGATGGATGGATCGGTTATATATATATTCGCTCACTCACTTCGCATCCCTCTCATCTACCACCGCCGACGACGACGGGAGGCCGTAAGGCTTTACTTCGTTCCCGAGCACGAGCCGGTCGAAGAGGACGTACGAGGTAACGATGAGTATGGGCATGCCGATCAGGAAGCGCATGTACTTGGCGGCGTTCTGCTTGTAGGCCTCGCTGGACGTGTCGACTATGGCGCGCGGGAGCGGAGGGTTCTTCGAGCGCGGTGGTATGGGCATGCGCGGCATGCGCGATGCCGGGCTGCTGGTGGGCGCGTTGGCGTTGATGACCCGGGGCTTCATTATGGGTTTCGACATCTCGGGAATTGGAACGTTGGATTTGGATGGGTTGGGCGGATTTGTACTCTGGGGCTTGGGAGAGGTAGAGAGAGATGTCAGCTTCTGGTGTTGATTCAATTCCAGATTGACAGGGGACGTACGAAGTAGGTACGAAGGTCCGGGCCAGAATTGATGAGTAGGCTTGGCAGAGCCCTCATAGTGCGAATTAAATAATCCACATACGGCTTATAGCCTATACTTTCTTAATCTGTAAATACCCCGCCGGCTATATAAATACTATAAGAATTAAAGTATTTAATAATTTTATTAACATTATTAACAAATTTATAATAGTTAAAGAATTTAATATTAGTTAATATATTTAAGCGTTAACCTTTTATTTTAAAAGCTTTTTTTGTAAAAATATATTAGCTAAAACAGGTTATTTAAATGCAAGCTTTAGCCACCTATTATAAAAAACGACAAAGCGAAGGTATCAGCATAGCAAGGTTATATTATATTAATATGTTAATAATAAAAAAACCAAAGGCTATAAGCTTTTTTTAATAACTTTTTAAAAAGATAAAATCGTCGAAATTTTTATTAATAATAAAACTTTATACAAATTTTTTATATAAAAATTAGCTAATAAATTTAATAAAAATATAAACGATTAAAACGTTTTTTAAAAAACCGTTTTATAGCATATAAAATTTAAAAGTTTTAAAAACGTTAAGCTTATTATTAAAGCCGGTATAAATAAACAAAATAAAGCTAAACGTTTAAAGTTTTATTTAGCTGTTAAAAATTAGCAACTAAATTAATAAAAGTTAGTCGTTTAGAACAATAAAACCTTAGTTATTTTAAACGCTTTTTAAAGGTTTATTAAAGTCTAAAAATAAAGCTATAAAGCCGAGGTTAAATTTATTATTTATTAGCGCTAAAAAAGCTTTAAAAATTTTATATTTTAAAACTGCTTTTGTTAATATAAAATAAAACCACATTATACCTAGCTAAAAAAAACAGCTGCTATAAAATTAAAGTATATAAAAATAATTAATAAGTATAATAAAAAAGCTAAGCTAAAAACTAAAGCTAAATAGAAATTAAAAACTAGTATAGCTAGACTTAGCTTAAAAAATAAGCTAGATTATAAGCTAACTTAGTTTTTTATTGCTAAATAAAGCGCTTAAATATAAAATCTAAAGCGTAAAAGCAGAATTAATTAAATATAATATTAAAAAAAGATTTTAAAGCCTAAATTTATTTTTTTTATTAAAAAATTATAAAAAAAATACTTTAGCTTTGCTTTTATTATATAAAAAAATAACGCACTGCTTTACGCCTTGCAGTAGTGCCGTTAATTTTAAAAAAAAATTAAAATTTAAATAATTAAATAGCCAGCTAACTTATTAAATCTTTTTATAATTAAATAAGCTTAGTTTATATTAAAAGCATATACTTTTAAAGTTAATAAGGCTAAAAATAGTGCCAAAATATATATAGCGTAAAGCAAAGCTTTTTTAGCATATTTAAAAAAAAAGCGTTACCGGTTAGTTAATTAAATACGCGGTTATATTTAGTAGACCATCTATTTAATCGGCAGGAACAAATATAAGCAAAGCACCTAGCTGCTAAATTCGTTAAAAAACAAAAAGCTAAGCAAGGCTTTTAAAGCTAAATAGGTATAAAAAGCGGAGGATTAGCTTTAACAGCACGATGTAAAGCTTTTAAAGCATTTAATAGTTTTTTAAAACGGCGGCGAGATTATTAAAGTAAAGGCTGCAAAAAATATAAAAATAAAAAAAAAAAAAAACCAAGGTTTTTTTAACTAAATCGATTTAAATAATAAGTCGGACTTATAAATAGTTCGGCAATAAGTAATTTGGGTTATTAATAGCTTTATAAAGCAAAAAAAAGGTTTAAATTAGGCCGCCAGCGGTTTAATAAGCGTTAAAAAGTTTTAAAAAAATAAAAAAACGTTTAAATTAATAAATTATTATAAAATTAGCTAAAACGTTTAAAAATAACGAATTAGCCGGCAATTATAACTATAACTGCAACTGCAACTATAACTGCAATATATTTTACCGTTTTTTTAATTAAAAATTCTACTATATAAAGCGTTAAAAAGCTATAAAATAGTAAAAAAGCGTTTAAATTAATAAATTATTATAAAATTAGCTAAAATGTTTAAAAATAACGAATTAGCCGGCAACTATAACTATAAATATATTTTACCGCTTTTTTAATTAAAAATTCTGCTTTATAAAACGTTAATTATGCTTTATTATTATATATCTAACGCTTTTTATTCGTTTTTAACCGTTTAATGGCTTTATATTTATATAAACGACTTTTATTTTTATTTATAAATCGTTAACTTTTTATATTAGCTTATATATTAATTAATCGGTTTTAATATATAGATGCCTTTAATAAGTGCTTTTATTATTAGTTATTAAAAGGTGCGAAAAGCGGTCGGGCTAATTAAAGTTTTAAAATTATATATAATACGATTTAAAAGCAACAAAAAGCATAGCAGTTAGCTTAAAGTAAAACATATTTATAAAATATCTTATTAGTTAAAAAACCTTATATAAAACTAGATAATTAATAGATAAGTGGCACTTTTAACAGAGCAAAAAACGCTAAATGCCTAGCCTGCGCGGTAGTATAAGTAGACATTTTAATTAAAACACTACATTAGTTACGTTTTATCGGCTAAACAATTAAATCTTTATATAAATATAGTGTAACTATAATATAAAGTGCAATATAATATAACTGCAGATCTGTTAATAAATTAAAAATATTAAAAAAGTTATTATTATTAATAAATAAAAAAAAAAATTATAAGTCAGTAAAGGCTATAAGCAAATATTAGTTTTATAGATATAAAAATAAAAAAATAAAGTCTAACCAAATTTAATTAAATATTAACAGTATATACTTTTATATATAAATTTGTATATAAATCTACTTATTTAAATAATTTAAAATAAGTCTGGTTGACAGAATCTGCACTGTGAGGGCTCTGCCAAGCCTACTCATCAATTCTGGCCCGGACCTTCGTACTCGAGGTAGGTACTTTACTTTACGGGATGTAGCTATCATAGCTCTTCTTATCGATAGCGATAGTCAAAGGTCAACCCCACCATCCCGCCTGGTGTCTGACTTGGCGGGGCAGCGAACTCGCCGCCGGTGACGACAAAAAAAGTCAGGATCTCCCTAATAAGTCTCTCACACGTATAAGTGTCCCTTATGTCCTAGATTTCTACCTCACGGACCCTGAGGTCGGAAGTCGTCCCGCCCTTTTTATTTACACGTCACAATGCCTTACGAGGTTCTCCTTGGGCAGCCCTGCTTTGCGGCTTGGCAGTCCCAGAAGCTGCTGGATGGCATTGCCAAGGTCAGCCATACCAAAGTGAAGAGCATCACGGGATCTTGGCTATATTACATCCACCTCGACAGACCCAGAGATGTCGGTGAGATAAAATCCTTCCTCGGCATCTCCGACTCTCACGGAGCTCCCCAGCGAGCCACTGGGACCAAGGATGTCTACATCACGCCCCGGACCATATCGCCCTGGAGCTCTCAGGCCACTGCCATTGCTCAAGTATGTGGATTACAGGACGTTATCCGAGTTGAGAGGGGCCGTCTAGTTCAGGTTGAATTCCACACCCAGTCGGAAGAAGACGAGATCTCCTCCTTCGTGGACATACTCTACGATCGGATGACGGAGACTTACAGCTCATCCCAACCGCGTCCAGAGAGCACCGTGTTCTCTGAGAGTGCCCGTGGCCCCCTTGTCGTTGTAGATATCTTCGCCGATTCTCGTGGGCCTGTTGCAGCATTGACCGAGTACAGTCGGGACAATGGGCTGGGTCTCGACGATAGCGAAATTCAATATCTGATCGAGGTCTTTCAAGACCTAGGACGCCCACCCAACGATATCGAACTGTTTATGTTTGGCCAGGTGAACTCCGAGTATGCTTTCAACCCTCCCTGTTGCTGTTGAGTTAGCCACCATGTCTAATCAGTCGGGCTTGACAGACACTGTCGACATAAAGTCTTCAATGCCAACTGGACAATTGATGATAAGCGTCAGATCGGCAGCCTTTTTGAGATGATAAAGAACACGCACAAGAAAACTCCCGACTTCACTGTCTCGGCCTATAGTGACAATGCCGCTGTTTTGCAAGGAGAGATGGCCGGCTACTGGGCCCCTGATTACCAAACTGGCACTTGGAAGCTCACGAAAGAGGTGTTACATATGCTTGCGAAGGTTGAGACGCACAATCACCCTACCGCTATATCGCCTTTCCCCGGCGCGGCAACTGGATCTGGAGGTATGTCAACAGTTAAATGCCTTTCCATTATAGGCCACGAATTCCGAGGAGACGAGACGTGACGTGTCTTATATTTTGTGAGAGCAGTCTGACACGAGCTATAACACAGGTGAAATTCGCGACGAGGCAGCTGTGGGAAGAGGCTCAACTACAAAGGCAGGCTTAGCAGGCTTCTTCGTTTCTGACCTTCGGATACCGGGGCATGAACAACCATGGGAAGCGGACATTGGCAAACCATTTCAGGTAAGCTTAAATCAATTCTACCTTCAACTACCTACTATTTAAGAATATACTGATCATTTCTTCAAGTGAGTAGTCAATGTGTTTCGAGGCACTATAGCGGCTGCAACGCTATGACACTAACAGCAAATAGCTACGCTAGCAGTCTCGACATCATGCTTGAAGCCCCTATCGGCTCTGCAAGATATAACAACGAGTTTGGTCGGCCTGCTCTAACAGGTGTCTTCCGCACCTTATTGACGAATGTCGATGATGACTGGAGAGGTTTCCATAAGCCCATCATGCTTGCTGGTGGCCTCGGATCTGTCCGGCCACAGCATGCCTTAAAGAATCCCGAAGATGTGCATGAAGGGGCTCATGTTATTGTCCTTGGTGGACCTGCGATGCTGATTGGTCTCGGTGGTGGCGCTGCATCAAGCAGTAATTCAAGTGAGGCCACGGCCGAACTAGACTTCAACAGTGTTCAACGAGGTAATCCCGAAGTTGAACGGCGAGTTCAGGTGTGTGCTAAAATGATGCTCCTTTTCTATATAACATCGCAGCATTGTCGAAAGGCAACTAGCCGATGATGCCGTATTCAAGGCTGTTCGCTGAACATTGCGCTAATGCTCCTCAGATGGTCATCAACACATGTGTTGCTCTTGGCGAAGAAAACCCGATTGCTATGATCCACGATGTTGGGGCGGGTGGGTTGTCGAATGCTTTGCCAGAACTGGTGAAAGATGCTTTGGGAGGCGGCAAGTTCGAGTTACGTCAAGTTGCAAGTGCTGATAACAGCATGAGCCCGTTACAGATATGGTAAGCACCCTTAGCCTGCCCATTCTCCTCTCTCGTTACAGAAACTATCAGGAGTATACAAAGATTTGCAGCTGACGATGTGGTTATCAGGTGCTGCGAAGCTCAGGAGAGATACGTACTACTGATTAATAGGGACCGTATAAACCGTTTCATTAGCATTTGCAATCGCGAGCGTTGTGGCTTCTCTAATGTGGGAACAATTACTTCCAGAGATGGAGATGGAGGAGCCCAATTGATTCTGCAAGACCGCGAAACACCATCTCAGCCGCTACCGATCGACCTACCGATGAACGCTCTCTTCCCTCCTGGTCGGAAACAGGAACGAACTGACAAGACTACCACCCGATCCCTGAAGGCGTTTGATTCGGCCTCGAGTCTCAAGGAAAAACATGGCAGCTCGAGCCTATCAGAAATAATCACACAAGCTACACGACTTGTCTTCTCCTTGCCATCAGTGGGCTCTAAAATGTTCCTCATTACCATTGCGGACCGATCCGTGGGAGGCCAGGTAGTACGGGATCAGCTCGTTGGGCCTTGGCAAGTGCCCGTGGCAGATGTGGCTGTCACTCTAACTTCCTTCAGCGTCGATGAACAGAGTCGACATGGAGAAGCGATGGCCATGGGCGAGAAGGCGTCGCTGGCGCTAATTTCTCCAGCGGCATCCGCACGAATGGCAGTCGTGGAAAGTCTCCTAAACCTTGGTGCGGCTCACATCAAGAATGACCCCAAGGTCAGAGGAGACTTGCGCCGTGTAAAGCTCTCAGCAAATTGGATGGCCGCTGTCAATCATCCGGGTGAGGGCGCTGCTTTGTACGAAGCGGTTCAGGCCATTGGTATGGATTTGTGCCCTCGATTGGGCGTGTCCATCCCCGTGGGTAAGGATTCCACATCGATGAAGGCCTCGTGGAAAGATAAGGAGACGGGCGAATCAAAGAGTGTCACCGCGCCAGTCACAGTTGCGATATCCGCGTTTTCTCTTGTCGAGGATGTTAGAAATACTTGGACGCCACAACTTCGACGTGTTGACGATATTGGCGAATCTATTCTCATCTTCGTTGATCTTGCTCGAGGGTTTAGAGCTATGGGCGGGTCAGCTCTCGCTCAGAGTCTTGGGCAACTTGGAAATGAGGCCCCAGATGTTCGCGACACGGATATTATTACGGATTACTTTGATGCTGTATCTCAGCTGCATGAGGAAGGTATCGTTCTGGCGTATCACGATCGATCGGACGGTGGCCTTCTGACTACGGTCGCGGAGATGGTATTTGCTGGTCGGTGTGGTGTAGAGATTTATATCGATGAATTGGTCTCTGGCGGTTCCGAGTCAAATGTCCTAGATGCGCTATTCAACGAAGAACTTGGTGCTGTATTCCAGGTGCGAAAATCAGACGAAGCCCGATTCAGACGGTGCTTCGCGACCTGCGGACCACCCCCCGGGCTCCTCAAGAAGATTGGATTTACGCGATCGTCAGCGAAACAATCACTCACCGTGAGGTACAGGGGAAAACCTCTTGTCGATCTTGACAGAGCCGAAATGCAGCAATGGTGGTCAGCAACTTCTTACCATATGCAAAAGGCACGAGATAATCCGGAGTGCGCCGAACAAGAGAATACTGCCCTTCTCGATGATAAGGACCCAGGAATATCATACAATCTTCGATTCGACCCGGCCGACGACGGCCTTTCGGTTTTTGCCAGCTTGAAGGGATTAGTTGCTCCCAGACCCCGGGTGGCTATCCTCAGAGAACAGGGTGTCAATGGCCATGCAGAAATGGCCTTTGCATTCCGCGCCGCCGGCTTTGACGCGATTGATGTCATGATGACTGATATTATCGATGGTAGAACACTCGATGACTTCAGCGGCCTTGCAGCCTGTGGCGGCTTCTCCTTTGGCGACGTTCTTGAGGCCGGTCGCGGATGGGCCCTTTCCATATCCAGAAATGAGAAAGCAAGGGCAACGTTCGAGGCCTTCTTCAAGCGACCCAACACCTTCGCTATTGGCGTATGCAATGGCTGTCAGATGTTTACTCGGCTCAACGAATTCAACCCAGGGTTGATACCTGGGGCCGAGAATTGGCCAGTCTTTGTCCACAATAAGAGCCAGCAGTTTGAAGGCCGCTTCTCCATGGTGAAGATTGGTAATGGCGCACAAAACTCAGTCTTCTTTAATGGTATGCAAGGCTCATCATTGCCAATTGTGGTCTCCCACGGTGAAGGCAGGGCCGAGTTCTCATCGCCAGCCAAGCTACAGTCTCTTGTGGATGAAGGATCAGCTCCCATCAGATACATTGATAACTATGGGGCAGTTACGGAGAAGTACCCGTCTAATCCCAATGGCAGTCCTCAAGGTATTGCTGGTGTTGCTAGCCGTGATGGCCGTGTACTTGCCATGATGCCACACCCTGAACGGACAATCATGGCAGACGTTGCAAGCTATATCCCCCCAAGACAGCTGAAGGAGCTTGGAAACTATGGACCATGGATCAAGATGTTCCGCAATGCTAGGAAATGGATTGGTTAAATGGGATGAAGAGGTTGAGACAAAAAATGTTCACGGCGTTCTGAGGTTGTATGGTTATCTCCTTGCACTGCACGGTTATAGAAATTCTTAGTCTGAAGTCCGTGATAGCCGTTAGTTCACCAAGGCCTCTTAATGAACAGTCCATCACAGCAAACATGGCGTACCTTCCTTCCACTCTGCCGTTTACTCTACTTACTTGTTTATACCAAGCCATCAACACCTGATGCACCTTGTACCTAGGTACATATCCAACTTCTACCACCAGGTAACAAGAACGCAATGCCCGACTTCCTTCACACTTTTTCACACACTTTTTAACTCAAACTACATTTTTGGTCGTCTTCAGTGCATGTTGGCACACAATCCACCACCACCACCATGCAGCCTGGAACCTCTCAACAGGGAGACACGCCGCCTTCTGGCACCCGGAGCAGTAGTTTCAACCTATTCCTCAAGAAGGCATTTGCAAAGAGAGGAAAGACGTCAGACTCGACCCCCGCAACGCCAGAAGGTCAATCAAGTACTGGTGCTGCTGCTGCTGGTTCTGGCACTGGTACACAACGCACCCCTAAACCACAACGCAGCTGTCTCCTCACAGACGTAGACTTGAACAACAATGTCACCGCACTGCAGACGGCTCTCACTGAAGCTTGGCCACGTCGCCATCACAGTCGATACAAAAGCGTGCGTGCACTCCTTGTGTGCTGGGCTGATGACGTCTGCACCAGCAGATCATCAACTGCAGCACCTTTCACCTCCCGGATCCCATCTGTTGCAGGCAGTTCAACTCTTGGCCTGATGAGAATGAGCGGTGGAACAAACAGGATCACACCGTACAGAGCCACAGCCACCCACGGACCTGTCCGGATGAGCTCTTCACCCTCAATGAGACAGGATGCAAACCAGGGCCCGTTCACCACCGCAGCCCGCCTGCTGGCTAGTGTTCTCGAGCGTCGCTACGGCATCCAGTCGCAGGTCTGGATGATCCCCTCCCTTGACAACCCGCAGGACATGCTCCTCGGCAAGATCAAGCTGTTTGTTGACAACTACGGAGGCCCTGACAATCTCTTGGTCTTCTGGTATGGCGGGAACGCCGAGTTCATCAGTACCATGCCCGCCGAGGGTGGTGCACCCGGAGGTGGTGCTGCTATTACTGGAGAGCTTACTTGGTATGGACTGTATGTATCTTCGCTTTCCTTCTGTCTTTCTCCCTCCCCTTTAGTGCTATCTGATGGCTGGGATTATGATCAGCCTTGAAAGGTCTCACTTTGAGAATTAGGGCTTCCGGACGGCTTCAAATTACTGGCCTCCTTATGGAAGACCTGACTATTGTCCCATTCTTGGAGGGGTTACGCTAACATAAGCATCGTATCACAGAAGAGACGAGCAAGGAATCAGTGCCAGAGCCGTCAGCAAGGCCCTCGCTGTCACGCGCGCAGACGTCCTCATGCTAAACGACAGCCCATTCGCGCAGCACGTGTACACAGGCCACCTCTGCGGACCCGGCAGCTTCGAACTGCTCGGCTCGGGATGCACGAGCCCAACAAGGCCAGCAACGGGCGATGCTGCCAAGGCAATCCCGGTCGCCCCGGAAGCCTCGTTCACGCGGACGCTGGCGCTGATGCTCGACTCCCCGTTCCTCGCAGCCCACGGCGTCTCTGTGATCGAGCTCCACCGCAAGCTCATGGACACGATGAATCCCACCCGTAGCTTCGTCCCTGTTGATAATAGGATGAGTGGCCGCAGTAGCACGAGTGCTTCGTCCCCTACCTCTCCTATTACACCGACCAGCGCCACTGCTAGAACCAGCGTCGGAACCAGTACCGCGGCCACAGGCACGAGAACCAAGCAGGAGCAGCAGTTTCAGCTTCAGCCGCAGAAGATAACTGCAAATACAACGAGACCTATCATCGGAACTGGCACTGCCACTGCCGCAGGCACGAAAGCCCAGCAGCAGCAGCCGCAGAAGAAGAAGACTGCGAATACAACGAGAACTAGTATCGAAACCAGTAGTGCCACGACCGCAGGCATGAGAACGGGGCAACAGCAGCAGCAGCAGAAGATGACTGCGAGTACAACTAGAACTAACATCGGAACTGGTACTGCTTCGGCCGCAGGCATTAGAGCCCAGAAGCAGCAGCAGCAGCAGCAGAAGATACTGCCAAACCTAGGCGCGAGCAAAAGCACAGTCTCCCTCGCCACGACGCCCACCAGCCCCGACACGCCCACGCCCACGCCTACGCCCACCACCGGCGCCAGCGCCAACACCAGCAGCAGCGCAAGCATCCTCCGAACCACGCGCAGCAGCTCCCACCTCCGCCCGCCGCCGCTGGTCGTGTCGCGCACAGCGCGCCCGACGCACATCCCGGCGTACCCGGTGTACTGCCAGATCGCGCAGGCGACGCAGCTGGAGCGGGACGTGCGGCGCAACATCGTGCTCGCGCGACCCGACGCGTCGCTCGAGCTCGAGGCCGGCCGCTGGAGCTACGCCCCCCGCGCTCCCGCCGAGGAGCCGCGCGTCCGCATCGAGGTCCGCCTCGAGCGGCCCTTCCTCGACGTCCGGCGGTGGAAGGAGTGGATCCTGCGCGCGCCCGCTGAGGCCAGGGAGATCGAGGCTAAGATGGTCATGGGCGGTGGCGGCGGCGGCAACTTCTAGGGGGGTGCTTAAGGAGGTTTGGTTTGGGTTGGTTTGGTCTGGCTGCATTGGTTTGGTTGGTTGGCTGGACTGGCTTGGTTGGTTTGGCTCCGCGGAAGGAGAGAATGCATTGCATGCCTTGATCATGAAATTCTGCCTACCTAGATATTAAAACGGGGAACGCCTACACGTCCACGTACTCTGGAGACCTAACTTTAGTAGGTACTTTATAGAAATTTAAATAAAATAGTTAAATAAAAGCACTTTAAGGGTTATAATAGGTTATAAATTTATTCGCAAAAGGTAGTAAAAATTATTATAACTAAAAAAAAAAAAACTATTATATAAACATAAAAAAAACAATAAATATATAAAAAATAACGCGTATAAATTAATGTAAGCTTTATAGGTCTAGCTTTTTAAAGTATAATATGCAGCTTTAAAAAGTAGCTAGTAAGATCACCTTATTTTAATTTTTTTTTATTAAATTATTAGCTGTTTTTAGCGCAAACTTAGCATTAATTTTTAACTTTTTATTTTATTTTTTAATAAAACTTTATTTAATAATTAGGATTTAATAAATTTTTTTATTAAATTTAATTTAATTTTTTATTTTAGCTTTTAGGTTTTTTTAACTTATTTAGCTTTAAAAAAAGGCCTGCGCTACATTTTATATATTAAAAAGGTTGCCTTTTTAAAAGCTTTTAAATTAACTTATTTGGTTTAGCTATTATAGCAGTTATAACATTTGCTTATATTTAATATTACTGCTATTTTTTTTATTTTTTAAGTGCAATAAACAAAGGTCGAAATATAAAATTTAATTAAATATCCCCGTTTTAACAGTATAAAGTCTTTATTTATAAAAAAGCTATTTTTAAAGCTTGTTTTTTTAAAAAACGTTTTTATATAAAATTTAAATTTATAATATTATTATATATGCTTTTATAAATAAAAATCTTTATTTAATATTTAAGCGTTTAAACTTTATAATATATTTATTTTTAAAAAAGCAGCCGGCGAATTAATATGCTTTTAAGTTTTTTTTTTTTTTTAAATCCGGTGTTATATTTTATTTATATTAATTAAATCTAAATTAACAGATTTTTTATACTATTTTAATTAGGGCTTATTATTTAATTTTTTATATTTTATAATTAAAAGTTAGTTTAGCTAGCTTTTTATTAATGCTAGCAATTTAAATTTTAAACGGCGAGTTTTAGATTTTATTTTAAAACAGGCTTTTTAATTTGTACTATTAGATTTTTTAAATATAAAACGTAAAGGTTTTATTAATTTATTAGCTTTTTTAAGCTATAAAAGCTTTATTAATTTATTTAGTTTATTTAGGTTTAAAAAATAAATATGCTTTAATATTTATATAAATAATTTAAAAAAAAGTTTAAAAAATCCGTTTATTTAATTAATAATTCGTATTTTAGTATATTATTTAGTTTTATTTTACAGCTATTAATAATATTTAAGCATTTTTTAGTCTTTTTTAATAAAAATGTTAATAAAAAAAATAGCTTATAAAATAAAAATTTTATATATATTACCGTTTAAAAACCGTATATATATCCGTTCGCCTAGCAATATAACGGTAAGCCGATAATTTTTTAAAAAGCCGATAAGCCTGATAGCCTCTGCTAATAAGATATATATATACTATATAATATATTATAAAGTTTTTTTTTAATATAAAAAAAACTATTAAAATAATATGCCCGTTTTTTTTTATAGTTAATTATAATTATAAACTAATGCCTGCTATAAAATATTTTATATATAATTATTTATAGCTTTATTTGCTATATAAACTTTTTTTAATAAAAATTATATTATTAAAAGCTTTTTAAAGTATTTATATTGGTATATATATTAAACGCCGTTTTATATTTAATATAATAACTATAGTAAGGTTTTTATTAGCTATACCGCTTTAAAAATATATAAATATATATAGCAATATTTTTTTTGCTTTATTAGCTATAGCGCTTATTTTAAATTATGCTATTTATTATTTATTTGTTTTGCTTTATAGCTTAGTTTTTAATATTTATTTTATTTAAGTTTTTTTAAGCTTTTATAAAAAAAGTTATAGCTTATATACTTTTTAAGTACCTGTTTATAACGTTATAGTGCTATTAAAAGTTAAAAGCAGCATATACAAATTTTTGCTTATCGAATTAATTTAAGCTTTTATAGTACACTATTATTAAATTATTTAAATAAAAAGCATTTATTAATATTTTTACCGCGCTAAGTAAAAAAAGTTCTAATTAAATCGCTTTGTATAGCTTTTTTTATTTAAAAGCTAAAAGCTTTATAAAAGCTTTTTATTGCTAAAAAAGCTAATATTTAATAATTTTGCTAATATATTTAAAAATATTTTTTATAAGCTTTTTTTTATTTTATATACTTTTAACCTTATAATACGAAATAAACGTTTTAAAACGCTAAAATATTAAAAAAACGCTTGCTAAATATATAATTCCGGACTTATTATAATATTTCTAGTAAATAAGTTAAACGCTATAATATATATTAAGTTTAAAAATGCCCGCTTTTTTTAGCTATTTAATAATAAATTAACTAAAAATAATATTATATTATAGGTTAATATTATTACTTTTTATTATATAATTTATATAGTAAATAATTTTAATTATTATATTTATTATTAATAAATAATAATAAAAATTAAATAAATAAAAGTCTATATAATTTTTAAAAATTATATAGTTTATACTTTTTTTTAAAGCTGTTATTATTAATTTTATAAAATTATTATTTATTTAAAATTCTAGTTTAAAAGTTTTTTTAAACTATTTTTTTAAAGCTATTTTTTTTATATTATATATAATTAATTTTAGCTTAGCCGTTATTTTTTTAAAAATTAACGCTAACTTTTTAACATATTTAAATAAAATATTAATTAAAAAGTCGATATTTTTTTATTGCCACTTTTTAGCGTAAGCGTAGCTATTTAAAAAAAAGCGGTCGAAAAATTTCTTTAAAATATAATTAACGTCGGTTATTTTTATATAAAAAAGCTTATTTTTTTTTAACATATTTATATGCTGGTTGCTTAATACTTATAGTTTATAGAATTTTTTTATACCTATTATATCTTATATATATATAGCCTTTATAATAATATTAAAGTTTTTTATTGCTTTTTTAAATGCTATATTAAGCAGTTTTACTATTAATAAAAATTTAAAAAAAAAAAGCTAAAAGTATATAAATAATATAAAAAATAAAAAATAAAAAAAACAGTTTATTAATTATAATATTAATAAAATCTTTTAATAGTTTTTAATTTAAACTATTTTTTTTTATTTAATAATAATAAAAGCTATTAATAAAAAAAAGTAAAAAGTATAAAAAGTATTTATATATTTATATATAAGCTAAAAAAATAATAAAAAAAAAACTAATAAAAAAAAAAGTAAATAAATTATTAATTTATTTATACTATTTATATTTAAAGTAGTTATAGCTTTAAAAATGCTTTTTTTATATATATTTAACTATATTAGTATATATAAATTATAAAAAAAAAAAAAAATAAAAAAAAATAAGTTAAAATAATATAAGTTAAAAATTTATTTATATATTTTTATTATTTTTTTTCGCTTTTAGTTAACTTTAATTTTAAATTTTCTAACTTGCTTTTTTTTAGCTTATATTTATATATTTTTATTAAATTTATATAATTAAATTTTTTAAAAATTTTCTGCTTTTTTTATAATATATAAATAAAATAAGCTTTTATATATTCGGAGTGCTTTATAGCTAAATATAAAGTTTAAGCTTTATGCCGGTTGCTGTTTTTATTTATAATGGCTTTAATTAACTAATAAATGTTTATAAAGCCGCTATTTAGCTAAAGCTTTTTATTTATTTTTATAAATTATCGGCATATTAATATTTTATTAAGCTTTATTTTTTTTACTGCTTAATAAACTTATTTTTTAATAAGGTCTAATTTAATATTTTATTTATATAGATATTATAATATTATAAGTTTTTAATAGGTTTTTTTTTTTTTATTAGTTATTTTTTTTTTATTAAAATATAAGCTATTTTTAGCATATTTTAACACACTTTTTTTTTATTTTTTTTTTTTTTATTTATACTGTTATTATAATGTTAACTTTAAAAAATAAGTCGTTTGCTGCTAAAACAATTAAAAATATTATAAATAAACTAGTACTAAATTCGACTTGTCGGCTTAATCGGTTGCTTTAATAAATTAAATTTAACGACGTTATTAAAGTGTAGCCTTTTTTAAAAAATATTACTATTTTATATTTTATTTTAATTTAAAAATAAATAAAATAATTTATTAATTTATTATTATTTTTTTATTAACTTTTATAGCAGCTTTTATTAAATATATATATTTAAACTTTCGAAAAAATTGCTTATAGCACCTATATTTGCTAGCTAGTTTAATTGCTTAATTTTTTTTTCGACTTAAATATATTAAAACTTATTGCTAATTTTATTTATTATTAAATTAAAGCTATTAAAGCTTTTAGTATTTTTTTTATCTGCTATATTTTAAAGCTTATAAAAAAAGTTTTTAAAATAAATATATTTTTTTTTTATTATATAATTATCGCTGCACTAAAGCTTTTTATATTTAATAATTCGGGCGTTTTAATATAATTTTTTATAAAACGTATAAACGTTATTTTATATAATATAATAGTTTTAGTAAAGCTAATATATAGCTTTTTTTTAAATATATTTTTATTTTTAGCATATAAAGCGATTTTTACACTAACTATATATATAGCGTTTAAAGTTTTTATTATATTTAGCACTTTAAAAACTTTTTATTAAAATAATTAAAAATAAGTTTTTAAACTATAAAAATTTTTTTTTATATTAATTTTAAATTTTATTTATAAAGTACCGAGTTTTTTAATTAAATATTTTAATCTGCTATTTTAAAGCAGATTAAAAAAAGCGGGCATAAAAAAAAGTTTTATTAATTATAATGTGTTTACTTTTTATTAAAGTTTTATAATAAAAAAAAAAAAAGTTTAGCAATATTTTAGCAATATATTTTATAATTAATTTTTAAAAATAAGCAAAAATATTATAAAAAAAAATTTTAATTGCTTTTTTTTTTTTTTAATTTTAAAATTTTTTTATATTTTATTATTACTGTTTTTTTTTTATTTTTTGCTACGCTATATTTTAAAAACTAAAATATACTATACGCTTTTTTATATATTTTAGTTTTACGCTTTACTATTAAATCTTTTTTTTAAAAAAACTTATATTATATATTTAGCATATAAAAAAAAAAAATCTTTATTTTTAAATATAATTATATTTTCGCTATAAATTAAAATAATTATTAATATAATTATAATATAATTTTTTGCTTTATTTAATTTATTATTATTATAAGTATTAGTTATTAAGTTTATTTAGCTACTATTTTAATGCCGAATTTTATTTATTTTTTTAATATAAAAATATAGCATTTTTTTTATAACCTCGCCTATTATTTTATTATTAATTAAAGTTTTACTGTTAATATTATCGGCGTGCTTTATATTATTTTAAAAGTTAAAGTTATTTTTAAAGTCGCTTATAATTTAAACGTTATTTTTTAGCTTTTAAAGCTTTTAATATTTTTTTTTATTTTTTATAAAAGCTCGAAATTGTTTTAAATAAAATAAGCTTTTAAACGGCGTTTTATTTAAGTTTATAAGTTTATATCGGCCGTATTTTTTTTAAGTTTATATTTAGTATAAGCTATTTTATTTATATAAAAGCTTTTTATTATTATTTATTGATAGGAACTTTTAAGGGTCTTATAAATAGTCACGGTTGCCACTGCTAAGTGGATTATATGACTATTTTTTGGATTGACAGCCGCTAGCTAGCTGTAGATTAAATAAGCGCTTTAGCGTGCATATAGCTAGAATTTTAGCTTGGTAGATTTTCTACCTTTTTTTTTAATAGAATATCTTTTATTTTATTATTTTATTATTATTACTATAACTATATTTATTAAATTGGTACTTGTTTTTCCGCCAAGACCTGTTAAAGCCGACTAATATTTTAATAATAACGACGCTAACAGTAAAGTCTATAAAGTAAAAATGATTTTATATTATAAACTTAACTGTAAAAAGAACGGCTTTAAGTATTTAATTAAGTGGAAAAGTTAGGGCTATAAACATGATTAATAGCACTTTAAAAACTATTTGCGCTATTTTTAAGAGTTAATTAATGAGTACTAGGGTTGTTATAGACTTAGACCTAAGTTACCTTTTAAAACTCGGAAAGGCAATGCAAACGCTGGGACTAAAACCGCTGAAAGTATATATTGCGGGCGATTATATAAAAAAAATAGGTCTGCAGAAAAGCCTGCTCTGGCGGGGAAACATAGTTTGCAAAATTATTAATAGATCGAGGGGTTAATAAAGTTATATTTAAACAGATGCAGGGCTATTAAAGGCAATGGCTTTTTTTTTTATCCTTTAGCACTTTAATAAGAACTTTTAAAGGTTTTATAAATAGTTACGGTTGCTACTGCTAAGTGGATTATATGATTATTTTTTAGACTGGCAGCCGCTAGCTAGCTATAGATTAGATAAGCGCTTTAGCGCGCATATAGCCAGAATTCTGGCCTGGTGGATTTTCTATCTCTTTTTTTAATAGAATATCTTTTGTTTTATTATTCTATTATTACTACTATAATTATATTTATTATTTATATTATTATTAAGCTTTATATTATAAAATAAAATTAAAATATTTTTTGTTAATAAAAGTCGGATTTTATAAGCATTTTATTAATTTTTATACTAAATAGCAGCTTTATATTTTTTAATAATAATATTTTTAACTTTATTAATATTTTTAATTTAGCGTTTAAATTATTTTATTTTAAATATTAATATATTATTAAGACTATATGTTTTATTTTAGTTTAAAATTTTTTATAAAAATATTATGTTTTTAATTAATATTATTAAAAGTTTTTTATAAACGACCTTATAAGCATTGCAGCCGTAGTAGCAAATAAAAGTTCTGTTTGTTTATATAATTAAGCTTATATACGTTTGCTATACCTTGCTTATACTGTCGGTTATTTTTATAAAACCTTTTTTTAACTATTAATATTTTCTTTTTATAAAGCTTTATATTTAAAAATAATATATAAATCTTAAAATTAATTAATAGTTTAATAGTTTAGCTATATTTATAACTTTTTTTTTAAATTTTATATTATTATCGCACTTTATTTAGACAAAAACACTATATTATTAAACGATTTATTTTATTATAAACTTTCGCACGTTTGCTAATATAGCCGCTTTTAAAGCTATTATTTTTAAATATTTTAAAAATTTACACTAGGTTTTATAAATATATATAAAGCCGTTCTAAGTAAGCATAGTTTAAATATTAATAATTTATAATTTAAAAAAGTTTATTAAAATATTAAAATAATACTTTTTTTTTTTTTTTTTTTTAAAACTTTTAATATTAAAAGCATAATTTAACTGCTTTATAAATATTTTAAAATAACTTTTTTTAAAAATATAATTTAATAATTTATTATATAGTTATATTTTTACTTTTATATATAAATTCTATATAGCTTTATTAAATAATTACTTTTTTTTAAAACTAAGTGTTAATAATTTTATACAGCCAATCTTTTTGTATTAACCGTTTTTAAAAAGCGTTATACTGTATAAAATAATATACCGCCTGTTTTTAAAATTTCTACCTTTTTTTAGCCCTAACAACCAAATCCGGGATTGCCTTGCTAATAAAATACTAAATAATTTATTAACTTTTTTTTATTTAGTTATTTTTAGGCAATAAAATAAACTAAAAGCTATTAGCCGTATTACTGTCGATTTTTACTATTAGCTACTGTTGCTGCTCGGCTGCTATTATTGTAATATTTATACGGCCGTTTAAATATGCTATAAAAGTTGCACTTTTATTTTATATATAAAAAATCTATTAATTAGCTTTTAATTAAGCTAAAATATTAATTGCTATAATAAAAAGCTATAAATTAATAAACTTTTTAATATCGCTTTTTTATTTTTTATTTATTTAGTTAAAAAGTTTTAATAGCTTTTTAAACAGCCTATTTATAGCGGTATATAATTTGCTAAAAATATAATAAATATCGAAATCGAACATTTTAATATATATAATTTACTTTATTAATACTATATTTAAAAAAGCAGAAAATCTATTATTAAACTATATAATAAACATTTTAACGTTAGTTTTAAATTAAAATTTAACACTATATAAATAATTTTATAGTCGGCAAAATAATTTAACTATTTTTAAACACTTTTTTTTTATAGCGTTATAGTTTAATTTAAAGCTTTTTTAGCATTTAAACTTATATTTAGCTAGTCGAATTTTTTTTTTAAATTTTTAATAAAAAATCGCTTTTTATTTAACTTTTAAAGCGTTTACTTTTAGCTAGATCTAACTTTTTTTATAGTTAATAATAATAAATACTAATGCAGTTATAAAAATATTTTTTAAAATTTGCATTGCTTACTTTTTAACTCGTTTAAATATAAATTTTTAATTTTTTTTAGCAATATTATTAAAAGTAAAGCAATAATTAAATATGCTTTTATTTAAATTTTATAGTATATTATAACTTTAAAAAACGTGCGGACTTTTATAATATTTTTATAAAGCTTTTATTTTTAAATTTTAATTACCTTTGCATTTATAGATTTTCTGCTGTACGTGCTATATATATAGCCTACGATTTTAGCTATAGCTTTACATTACTTATTTTTTATTTTGCTAGCTATAAGCTTTATAAATTTAAAATTAAAAAATATAATATTAATATTTTTTATATATTTAAATATAAAACGTCGAATTTTTAAAATAATTTTTTAATTATTATATTTTATAATAGGTTTTTTAATTGCTATATTATTAAAAAAAAGTTTATATTTTTTAAAAAATATATTATATAGTATTTAAAATAGCATTTATAAAAATTAAGTAATAAAATTCGTATAACTTTATAGCAAAGTGGTTATTTAAAGCGGCTTTATAAAAATAATAAAAATAATAAAAGTTCGGCTATATATTAATAAAAATATTTAATTATATTTAAAAAATAAATTAACTATAAAAAAAATTTTATATATTATATATTTTTTAATAAATTTATTATAATTATAAAAAAACCAGCATTTTTAATTAAAACTTTATTTAGTTTTATAGCTAAATTAATTAATTAAAGCCTTTTATTAGATTTTTCGACAATAAATTATACATTATAATATAATAAATAAGCTTTTTTTAAAACTCTATTTTTAAAATATATTTTAAACATTTTTATAACTTTTTTTTTTAGCGGACCTAAAATTGGTATGCTTTTTATTTACTATACACTATAAAAAACTATTTTAATTTTATATAAAAAAGTAACTTTATTGTTTAATTATTTTATTTTTAAAAAGTTCTAAGCTAACGCTATTTTTTATCGGAATAAAACTTTTAAAAAAACCGCTTTTTTAAAGTTTATAAGCTCGGTCTGTTTAAAATCTTTAATAATAACTTTAAGCTTTTTTATAATTAACTAGGTGCTTTTAAATTATTTTAAAATTTATAATTAAATATTAGTATAAACTTTGCTTTAATTTAACTTTTTTTTTTATAGTTTTTTAAAACTTTATCTATTTATATAAAACTTTTTTAATTAAAAGTTTTTAGCAGTGTTATGCTATTTAATAGTATATTATTTTTAAAATTAATTTTTTTAGCTTTATTTTTATATATTATGTTAATAAAAATAGTGCAGTTATTTTAATTAGCGCTTTATTAATATATAAACTAGTTTAATTTAGCTATAGCTAGCTATTTTTTTTTACATTTTAAAGCATATTTTAAATAGCTATTTTTATTACGTTAATAAACTTATTATTTAATAGTACTGCTTTAAACTTTTTATCGTTTATTAAACTTAGTTTTTTTAGCATAATTATTTAAAACATAATATAAATACTATTATAAGCTTTAGCTTTATTACTAATGTTAATATTATTTAACCGCGCTATAGGTCTAGCGGCTATTAGCTTTACATTATTAAAATTATATATAAATATTATAAATATATTTAAAATATAAAAAATCGGTTAATTATTTTTTTAATTAATATAGTCGACGTTATTAATATATAAAGGCCTACTATTATTATTTAATTAGTTTTTATAAAGTATGTAAATAATATTTAATTTTTTAATAAGTCGACGATTTTTAAAAAATTTATATTAAAGATTTTTTTTATAAATAATATTAACATTAAAATTTTAATTTTATTAAATATTATATTGTATATAAAGTATTTATTATTATAATAAAAGGTTATTTGCGTTTTTATAATAAAATTTATTTTTAAAAGCAGTAAAAATATAGCTATATTATGGTTTATTATATAAAATAGCAGCTTTATTAATTTTTTAGCTAACTATATATATAATTTAATAACTTTATTATATGCAACCTTATGCTTATAGCTTATAAAACCTTTTTAATAAAGTTTTATATAGCATATTAAAATTTAATGTTTTTTAATATAACTGCTAATAAAAATATTAAATTAGGCTTTTATATTAATAATTTTAATAATTAGTTTATTTATTTTATTTTAACCTATTATTATTATAATTTTTAAATATATTTTAATATAATTTTAAATATTTTTAAATGCTATTAGTATAATATAAATTTAAAAAATTAAAAGCTTTAAATTTTGCTTATTTTAAATAAAAAGCTAGACGATTATAATATATAAACTAAAATTATCGTTTAATTTTTTATTAAAATGCAATAATGTACGACATAAATAAAATGATAATATAAATGAAATAATAACTTTTTAGCACTTTTATATATATAATTAAAATAACTTAACTATAATGTATTAAATTAATTAAATTTAATTAGATATATCTTTGCTAAACATTTTTATAGCGTTTTAATAAGTGCGCACATTATGCCCGGGCTCGCCGCATATTCCACATTATTATATGCGCGCTAGACCACCTTTTATACAATAACTACCTGCACGTACTTTTCGTAAAATCTGCGTATTTATAGCCTGTTTTGTTTTAATATCTTATTTTTTTTATATAATAAAAGATTTTTTTTTTTAAATACGTTTATTTTTTATATAGCAATATTAGCTAAGTTTATAATTAGCTATATAAAATATAGCATTTTTTTTTTTTAATAAATAAACTTTATATATAAATATAGTTATACTTTTTATAACTTAGTCAACCGTTTTTAAAATTTTTTTTAGCAAGCTATTTTAATATTATATAATTTTTTTTTTAATATAGTTTGCTTAAAATTATATATTTTTAATATTATATAAAGTTTATAATTACTAAAAAAAAAGTATTTTTTAGCTAATAATAATAATTTAAACGGCGTTTTAGTTAGTAATTTTATTTTAAGCTATAAAATTATATAATTTAAATTATATAAAACTAATTTAGCATTTTAAAAACCTTTTTAAATGTTCGATTTAATTATAAAAGCTTTATATATTTTATAAAATATAATAAAAAAATCTTTTTTTAAAACGTATATAATATATAGCCGGGCTAATTTATTAATTTTCTTTATATATATACATTTTAATAAACTAAAATAACTAATATTAAAAAGCTAAAAATAATGCAATAAATAAGCAGGCATATAAAAAATAATAATTTTATATTTTTTAATATATAATTCGAATTTAATAAAATAATAGCTTTTATAGCTATTAAAAATTAAAAAGCAGTAAATACCTTTTATATAATGCGCAGTATATTTATTAAAGTGCTAAATCTAATTAAAACTTTATTTATTTATTATTTAGCTGTTTTTTATTATTATAATAACCTAGTTAAACAGTAAATTGCTGTTTTTATATTATAATAAAAAATAGTTTTTTATTATTAAAATAATATATAAAAAAATTATAAAGCTATATAATTTAACACTTTAAATTATTAATAACTATTTTTAATTATTTGTATATATAGATTTTAGTTATTTATACCGGTTAAAAGTTATAATAACCATTTTAAACGCTATTTTGCTTATTATAAAGCCGGTTTTATTAAAGTTATAAATATTCTTTTTAAAAATACTAAATTTAATAATTATTAATTATATAAAAGCATACTATTTTTAATATATATTAGGATTTTTATAAAAAACTCGCTAGTAATCGATTTTTTAATAAAAATGCGTTTAAAAGTTAGGTTATTATTATATAAAGTTTAAAGCTTAGTTAATACCGACTGCGGTTATATCGCGTGCATATAAAAAAAAATTCGCTATATTTTTAATACTGCTTAACTAAAAAAAAACGATTATAAAACTAGGTCTATTATATATTATATAATAGTTTGCTTTTTATATTTTATTAATTTTTGCTGTAGTAATGCTATTATTTATTATATAAATATACTAAGCTGCCGATTATAAAAGGTTATATAAAAAATATTATAAATTTTTACTGCACAATTAACAGTTAATTTTTTATTTTATATAAAAGCTTAAAGTGTAAGCTGCACGTTTTTTTCGTTTTAAAAGCGCGTTATTATATGTTATTAAAAAAAATATAAATAAAAATAATATATATAAAAAAAAAAAAAATTATTAATTTATTTATGTTGTCATTTTATTTATATCGTACGTTACTTTATTAAAGCTTATTTTAATTATATTGCTTTTTTTTATTTAAATCGCTTTAATTATTTTAAAAACTTATTAAATTAAAGCTTTATTAAAACTAAATATTTTTTTAATTAAATTTTTAATTATAACGTCGGCTTTTTTATTTAAAATATTATTAATTTTTTTTTATTATAGCTTATAACTTTTAGCCTATGCTTTAAAAAAAAGTGTTAAAAAAAGGTAATTTTTAATAAAAGCTATATATTATTATTATTTAATTTAATTATTTAGTTTTTTATTAAATTTAATATAATTAAATTTAATATTAATAATACCTAAATTAAGTCACTAGCTATAAAAGCGTTTTTTTATTTAATATACGGTATTTTTTAAATTTTATATTTTAAAATCCGTTAGATTTTATTAATAGCTAAAACGTTAATTTAAAAACTTTTATTTTTTAGCATATACTTTAATAATGCCTTATTGCTGTTTTTATTTATAATTGCTTTTTAAACAAAATCTAAAGTTTAGTTTTAGTTAATATAGCCTTTTTAGCTATAATTAAATATTTCGACTTTATAATAGTTAAAAGCTTTAACTGCACTAACTTTTATAGCTATTTAAATAGCTATATTAACATTTATTACATTTTTAACATAGGCTTATTATTAATTTTTAAATCGGGCTATTTATAGCGGTTAATAATTAGTAATTTTAAACCTAACAGCTTTAATATTTAGGTTTTTAAATATTAGCTTATGCTTAACTAGCTATATATAAGCTCGCTATTAAAAATTTTTATTATTTGCTAATATGTTTTTATAAATCTAGCGTAGGCTTAAAATAATAACTTTATTTTTTTACTTTTTAAATTAAATTATTTATATTAATATTTTAATATAGCAGAGGCTGTTAAAAAAGTTACGTTTATTTAAGCACCACTTTTTATTTTAATAAATAATTTATTTTATAGCTATTTTTTTTATAAACAGGCAGTTAATTATAAAATGTTTTTTTTAAATATCTTTAGTATAAAATGCTGTTTTTATTATTAAACAATCTGTTTATAAGTTTAAAGCGCTTTTTATAACTTTAAAAGTAGCTACTTTATATAACTGCAAACGCGTTCGCTATAGGCGGTTTTTGCTAGTTTTATTAAATATTTTATTAATTTATATATTAAGCTTATATTGTTTAAAAATTTATTAAAAATTAATTAAATAGTATAAAATATCCGTACTGTAGCAATGTTTAATATTTCTAATTTAAAGGCATTATATACTATAAAAGCTATAAACAGTTAATAATTTTTTTAGCTTTTATAGCTATTATATTAATTTAACTAAGCTTAATTTTTAAATTATTAAACTTTTTAATAAATATATTAATTATATTTTTTTAGCCGATTAATTTCGCTAGCTTTTTTATTAGTATTATTTTTTTGTTATTAATGCTTACTATATTTTTAAGCGCTAGCGGTACACTAGGTTAAAATGCCGAAAATATATTTTAAAAACTTTATTAATTTTTAATAAATTTAAAATATATAGCTTTTTTATAAATATTTACTGTACGTTTATATTAATTGCTATAGTTTTTTAGTTAAGCTTTAAAGTTAATTTAGCTTAAAAATAACTTTTATAATTTATTATATAATAAAGCATATAAACTATTATAGTTTTTTATTAAAATTTTATTAATAATTTTTTAAATAATTAAAAAGTTTAATTTTTATAATAGCTTAAATATATAAATAAAGTTTTATATTTTTTTTTTTATTTTTTTAAGCTTAATAGTATATAATTAATAATAAAAAAAAATTATTTTAGTTTATTTATATTTTATTTTTTTAATAAAGCCTCTAAGTCTTATAGTAAAATAAAAATAAATCTGTTTTGTTTAAAGTTGCTATATTTATATTTTGCTTTTATAACTTTAACTATTTATTTTTAAAAAAAATAATTTTTAATTTTTATTTTAATAATCTTTTTAATTTTTTAAAACGCAGTATATATTAAAATGAATTTAACGGTTATATTTTTACTAATACTTTAACGATTAAACATTAGCTTTAAGCTGTTGATCTAATTAAAAACTTTTAATTTTTTAAATAATAGGTTAAAATACGTTTTTAGGTCTAATAATATCGTTTTATATTTAAAAAGTTTTATTTTATATTTTAAGTTTAGATTAATAAAAGCTAAAAAAATATTTGCTTGAAAGTAAAAATAAGTAAATTTATAGCTTTAGCTAAGACCTGCTTATAAATAGCTAGTGTTAAATATATTTAAAACTAATTTAAAGCTTATATTAATAAAAAAAGTTTTTTTTAATATAGGCTTTTTTTTTTTATTAGCAGTTAATTTAAGCTTAGTGTTAATAAAAAGTTTATAAGTTTTAATAGTGTTATTATTTTTAGTTAATACATTAAATTTAAACATTTTTAATTAGCTATTAATAAAAATTTAAAATATTATTTTTATTTATTATAAGCTTAGCATAAAGTTTTACTTATTATAAAAAAAATCTATTAATTATAAGGTATAAATATAAAAAAAATAAATAATTTAGTTTAAAAATAAATGTTAATTTAAATAATAATATATAAATAAATAGTTTATTTAATTATTAAAATAAAATTAATAAATAAAAAATAATATAAAATATATAAATATTTTTTAAATTTTTTTAATTAACTTAATTATAATAATTATAATATTAAAAACAATCTGTTAATATTAATAATTTTTTATAAATAAATTTATTTTTTACTGCTAGTATAATATAATATTTTATAGCTTTTTTTTAATTAAACCACTTTTTATATACTTACTTTTTAAATAAGCTAAATAACCCCGGTATTACCGGCCTAGCTAATATATTAACTATTATAATAAAAATTTTATTTATTTATTAGTTACTTTTTAGCTTTTAGGTTTTTTTTTTTTAAAACTTTATAAAAGTTTAAATAATTTAATTTTTTTTTTACCGCTTTGCAATAAAGGTTTTTATTTATTATATAAGTATAGCTTTAACTATATTAAAGCTAATTAATACTTTCGGCTTATTTGCTAAAACATTTTAAATTATAAAGCATATCGGCGTTTTAATATATATAATTTTTAAATGCTTGCACTTATATTTGCGCTAACTTGCTAAACACTTAATGTATTTAATAACGGTTTTAAAAGTTAATTTTATTATTTATTTAGTTTTATTTTAAATATATTTTACTAAAAAATTTATTAATTTAATATTTATTTTTATATTAATTTTATAATAATTATTATAATTAGTTTTAATTGCTTATAATTAATTTTATTAGTTTTTATAAATTTATAAATTCGAGTTTATTAATAAGGCCGACATAATTTATACTTTATTAAAAATACCACTAAAATAAAAAACGCTTACACATTTATATATTTTAAAAACCTAACTTTAATAAGCACTTTATAAAAATTTAAATAAAATAATTAAATAAAAACATTTTAAAAGTTATAATAAGTTATAAATCTATTTATAAAAGGTAATAAAAACTACTATAATTAAAAAAAAAAACTATTATATAAACATAAAAAAAATAACAAATATATAAAAAATAACGCGTATAAATTAACATAAGCCTTATAGGTCTAGCTTTTTAAAGTATAGTATGCAGCTTTAAAAAGTGGCTGGTGGGATCACCCTACTTTAATACCCAAGTACTTACCTACTTTGCGTCTTTGCATAAGGTACGCTGGGTATCATATACCTACCTACCTTTCTACCTGACTTAACGAGGTAGATGGTAGATTGTCATGTGTTTGTTTATAAAAGCTACGCGTTAGGCGAAGGGTTTCGGATTAAGGGGCTTTTTCTGTTATCTGTAGATACTTCGGTACTTTAAGTACTTAGGTATATAGATGAGACGTACTTTTGCCCCTCTACACCCCCTTTTCCCGCAAGACGGGAATGCGTTGAGAAGGATGGGCTATTCTCAGTAAATCTTGAAATTCGTCAAGGAAAATAGATAAAAAAAATTACACACACACACATACACACACGAAGGTGCAGGTTACCAAGCGCTGCAGCTGTGCGAGTAGCATGCATGCCTTAGTGGAATACTTCGAAACCTGTCACATCGTGACCGACCCCTCCTCATCCTCACAAGGGATATAATATTCATGCATCGTCACATCCGGCAGAGATATTTTAAGACTAGTCACGAGAACATTGTTTCGCCTCGATAGGACAACATCTCTCTCCTTAATCCTTCAATACTCTTACTTTGATTTGGCTCTTCGTTGCAATAATCCGAGCATCGATGCCTTCTTCTGACTTTATCAAGAGCGTATCGCGGAACAACACAGTCAATGAGGCTGTGAGGTCTAGGGCTGCATCCCCGAAGCCTACCCGGGAGGACATCTTAGGCACCATTGTCAACACCTGTTTTATAGCCCCGAAGCCGGCCAGTACTGATGTCAACATGCTTCCTAGAATATGGAGGCTTGTGCAAGGTGGCTCGGGTCGTAGTGACACACAAATGCCGACGGTACTCGATACTCTTCCGTTGTCGCCAAGCCTGGATGAAGTAACGACTAAAGGCTCACAGCGTGATCATGCCATGAGAATGCAAAGCGGTCAGGAATACACAGCTCGGGAGTTAGCACAAGAGGCCGTGAACGAATGGGAGCGAATCCGCCCGCTACTCCAGAGAGTACTCAGCATCATGGAAGATGAGTTCAACATGAAAGACGATATAATTCAAACTGTTATCGAAGCTTTGAAAAGGGGCGAGGATAATTCCGGGACAACGTTAGCGACGATAAAGGCAGTGCTTGGGGGTAATTACCTCTCCCTGCAAGCTATACAAACGCCGCTGGACGAATCTAGGAATATCATATGGAATATTAGAAACTCTATTTCGATGCTGGAGGACACTGTTTCCCTATCGGATGATAACAGTGCCCGAGCCACGAAGAGCTCGGAAGCAAGAGAAAATGCCGCACGCCACTTGAGAATATTTGAAATTCAATTGAAGAGCTCCAATGTTCAATTCGACGCTCTATGGCTAGCGTTTCTCGAGAAGTACGTCAGGGACGTGACCGCCGAGCTATTTGACCTGAGGCATGTTCTCCTACACCTAAGTTTACGCCCGCAACATGATTTTCAAATGACATGATTTTCAAATCGCTTACCGGTATCAGACCCAGGATAGATCCTATAGGCGCCCTTTTACGCCCTATTTCCCCATCCGATCGCGTATCACAACTACGACGTAGCTTCAACAAATTCGTTAGGCGTCTTTCCATATTAATGCACGAAAACACGAAGCCGTTCAAGGATGTCCCGGGCTCGTACTCCATTCGTCACGAATGCTTCAAGAAGGCTCGTGTGGAGCGGACTGGGATGTGGCTGATCAACGATCGAAGGTTCGGGGACTGGCTTTCTGAGAAGAAGAGGAGGATCCTGTGGTGTTGGGGCGGGCTTGGGACTGGTAAAAGCGTGCTTGTGTATATTTCCCCCCTGATCCGTTGGGGTCTTCGAAACTTGATCACCGATAAGTGCTGATGATTTATTTCAAGGTCCCGAGTTGTTGATTCACTAGACCGGAACGGAAAGGATTATGCATACTTTTACATGGGCTCTGGGGAGGTGCAGTCCGCGTCGGGATTAGTGCTAGCACTATTAGAACAGCTGTGTGATGAGCAAGCTCCTCTACTATCGTTACGTCGCCGAGATGGTGTGGGTAAGCGTCAGGACGGTTCTCCTGAGAGAAACTCGAATAGAAGCGATAATACCTTCCATCAACACGGAAAGCTTGATTCCTCATCCCGGGGCGCGGAAACGGAGTTATATCACAGGGTTGAAGGATATCGCAATCAACTATACGATATCCCTGAACCAGGATCTCAAGTAGTGGATGCGAATGTCGGAGAAACCCAGGTGGCAGAGAACTCTTTAGGATCGGCACCTGAAGAATCTTCACTCAGTTTATCAGTTTTACTAAACGAACTGCGCAACCCACGAAATTTAGGTGCGAATAGCACGTCGCAGCCGTTCATTATAATCGATGGCTGGGACGGCGACAACATGGACTCGGCCACCGAGTTTCGACAGGTTATCGAGACGCTTTGCTCAATACCGTGCAGGATACTGCTATCTAGTCGAAGCAGACCTAACGGACCCGTAACACCAACGGGTAGAGACATTACGGAGATAGGGATCACTCGGATGGGCCAAGCAGCTGATGCAGAGTTATGCGTCTCGAAGATGCTGCGGGACAGGGAACCACCGCTCTCGAATAATGAGATTGAGTCGACGACAAGAAGCATACTCGAAGCCTCGGTCAACGAGTAAGTAGGAACAATTGAGAACATGACTTAAATGCTTATTCTAACGGACTCTTAGATTTAATTTGGCCAAGATTCTCACACTGGCCGTGTTGCGCTCTGATCCGACGACCGTCGTTCAACGATTGAATAAGGCGCCTGACCAAATGCCACTGTTTACCATACTGGAGTTCTTGAATCTGGGCTATGTTTCTCAGATCATCATTTGTTTGCTACTAGCGATAGACCGCCCATTGACGTTAAAAGCATTAGAAGCTTCGCTTCCGATTTTAGTGAAGCACACATCCACGTCGGGCCACAATTTGGACGAAAGTACGGCCGCCGACGCGATTCGATCTTGCGAACCTCTGGTGACAGTAGATCCAAGCAACCAATTAGTACGTCTCAATCCAGAGATTAAGAATCACCGGCCGCTTATGTATGAATATTGGACCGATACAGCAAGTCAGTTGTGCTTAGGGGTCGTGAGAACCGCGATAGAATTTTTCACTGGTGGACAATCGCTAGACGGTCTTGTGAGGGCCAAATCGGACATCGGTCGCCTCTTTCAAGAGAACCCCTTTCTCGAACACTTGACTATGTGGCCTACGTACATTCACCGTCTAGCTTGTATTGGTACAGATAAACTGGACGAGGCCAGACAGCTCGCAGACACGCTTTTCGACCGGCCGGAGTGCCTCTTATATGCAAAGCAGTGCTATTTCTACCTCAACGAAGAATCTATTTGTTTTACAATGACAAGCGACAGTTTTAACACATGGATGAGGTCCATGGGAAGGCTACAACTTGCATCGTGCTGGGGACTGACTCATCTTGTTGAGCGGATTCTCGCAGACTTATCCGAACCAGTCACCGAGCACGACACGCGATCATCGACAGCACTGCACGAAGCTGCGAAAGGAGGCTTTTTGGACATTGCCAAATTGCTATTAGGGAGAAATGCGCCGACAGATGCTCCTGATTCCGACGGGAAAATCCCCCTAGACTACGCTTTCGAGCATAGACACCGCGACGTCCGCGACATGCTATTCGAAAGCCAAGTTATAAGTAGCTCGTACGCACAGACTAAGCTCATCAGGGACGAAATCGTATTCTCTTATTGCCAGGAACGGAGCGGCATGGCAGATGCGCGACAGCAATTTCGCGCGAGGGAGCTGACAATGCTAAGGGGGATAAGCTCCGATGATAAAAATCAGGGCAGAATAGCAATATTTCTACTCGAGAGAGGCACCGACCCGAACTGTGTGAACGAGAACGGCGTCCCAGCTATGCATCTTGCTATAGAGCACCGGCAAAATGACATGCTGGCCGCTCTGCTTGAGAAAGATGCCGAAGCTTCTACTAGAGTGACAAAGGGGCGATTACAGGAATCCGCACTGCACGTGGCAGCGCGTTCAGGCGCAGTCAAAGCGGTCGAGCTGCTGCTTAAAGCCAATGCGGACGTCAACTGCCTTAACTCGAAGCAGAGAACTCCTCTGTTCGACGCGCTCGAGGGGGGTGACAAGCAGGAAATTGAGAAGATCGTAAAATTACTGATATACCGTGGCGCCGACGTTGACAGGGCCGATGGCGAGGGCCGACGAGTACTACACGTGGCGGCGGAGAAGGGGCTCATCCTACCTTTGCGCATGTTCAGTTTCTGGGCAAAAGATAAAAATCCGATAGATAAGAACGGCGAGCGGCCTTTGAAGTATGCAGAGCGTAAGGGTCACGAGGAGGCTATCCAGTTTCTAAGCGGTTTGGCTTGACTTGAAGGCTTTGACCGACAGTAGGAAGGAGCATAGATTCGATGAATCAATCAGGCCAATTGCTAAAGAGCTTGTCGAAGCAGTCAAAGCTCTATTGACGTCTAGCCAAGAGTACACAGACCTATGGGACAATTTCAAGCTCTCCGGAAGTGTGTCGTGCTGCTGGACGAAGCAGATGTTTTTCTGGAACAGCGCAGTCTTGAGGACCTTGAGCGAAATGCGCTCGTGTCGGTCTTCTTACGGATACTGGAGTATTACGAGGGGATACTTATTCTTACGAGTAACCGAGTCGGCACTTTCGACGAGGCTTTCAAGTCGCGGATTCAACTTGCTTTACACTACCCTGCGTTGGGTCGCCGCGAACGTCATCAGATCTGGCAGAACTTCTTGGAGAGGTTGGAGAAAGTGAATGATGACTCTATCGATATAGGAGATCTCCAAGACCACTTGTTCGACTTGGCGGATGAAGAGATGAGTGGCCGGCAGATTCGAAACGCTCTCACATCGGCGAGGCAGTATGCTAAATGGAAGAAAAAGGCACTTGACTATGCGTGTTTGCAAGATGTGATTCATGTGGCTGGGCGATTTGACAAATATCTCGTCAAGCTTCATAAAGGTCTGACACACGATCAACTGGCCGAGGATGAGGGTTTGAGGTTGAGCTGAACAGCACCCCACGTAATGAGGCAGAGCAATCCCACCAATCACAATCGAGGCTGAATAGCTAGGCTTCAAGGGGCTGGCATAAGGGGCTTATGTTTATTCCCCCCCCCGTTGGCCATCATCTATGAGCTAATTCTCTTTGCTTCTCTTTATAGTCTTTCTAGAGTCACCGTCGTTCTCGCTGCTTCTCACCAATAATACGTTTACTTCGCCTTGCAATTCCTAAGTTCTTCTATTGGACTACATTATTTCAAAATATCTGTGAAGTGCTTAGATGTAAGTCTTTAAAATGGGGGACATATATGGTGCTTCGCGTTTCGCTCTGTGTTTTGAAAGCGCTTTATAAAAATGCGAAGCGTATGTTTTTTACGCATATATTTTACGCACACACAACTCGATACGTACCTATTATATCATTATATATCCTGTGCGGAAAAATGAAGAGAAGATTGCCCTGTTTCGCAGGATTCGGCTTGATATAAAATTTTCATCATGTAGGCAGCCTGAGGAGGGACGGTAACGTGCATTGTCTGGGTTCGAAGTGTCTAAAATTCCTGCGTATTCCTAGGGGTGTTCCTGGGTTCGGTCGTACGCGACGGGATCACCAGCAAGGGCCCTTTTGCTATGCCACATCTCTGCCGTGTAACAAGATCCTAGTCCAAAATGTCCGCTCGCGGTTACGTATAGGCCCTATGCACGCTTAAGTCACCTGTAATTATACTGTCTTGCAGAATGCACCGTGACAATGCATCGCCACATATTCTGCCTTGCAGGGGCCTGGTCCAATTATAATTGATGATTAATTAACAACCTAATTGATCAGTTGAATTAGCAAGGCAGTTTCGGGACCGTGGAAATGGTCAGGTGGCAATTTAAAATGAGGAGATCATTCACCTTTTCTTCTATTGCTAGACCCTTGGCTACCTTCTAAAACACATTTTATCAAACCCCAATGGACCCTCTATCTATCATTGGAAGCATTGCCGGTATCTCGACGGCCGGAATTTCATTATCCAGAGCGATTTATGATGTCATCTCGTCCGTGCGAAATGCGCCCAAAGAGGTATCTGACATTGCTAAAGGCCTATGTGACTTATCTATCACCCTGAAAGAGCTGCGGCGAGTATTAAATGGGGGGAGGGACGTTTACCGACGGAAGCTTATCAGGCGTTTGGCATCCGCTATAAGACGAGTAGGCCAGGTACAGGGCGAGATCAAAAGCCTTCTAGAGGGCACGAGCAGCCTCGCAAAGCTAAAGTGGATATTCCGGAAATCAAAGGTAACGGAGCTATTGTATGCGATTGAGAGCCACAAGACTAGCATTAGCCTAATACTGCAGACGATGATACTAGCTGTTCAGCTCAAGGAGATATCCAGGTAGGTAAATGCAATTCCGCTGACGATGACCTGTATTAAACAAACTTTGGGATTGCAGATATAACGAGAAGACACACTTCGGAAATGATTCTAAAGAAATTGAAGAGAGGCTGAATGACGTCGCACTTGCTCGCCAGCAGGCTGATAACATGGTCCAAAGATCGTTTCATTCACTCCAAGAGCCGGCTTCCGAGACTACTCGCCTCGTTTCCTCCCCCCCCTCAGATAAGCGTGGCGACAGCGATCAAGACGCCGGCTCCCACAATCAGCAGATACAAACTCGAAGCGTACAATCTTCAGACAGTGCCATGTGGCTATTCGACCTTGTTTTCTCGCCGGTGATTGAAGCCAATTCCGACTCAGTTGAATACGAATGCGATCAAAGATCCAACCATAGCATTGTGGCCACCCCTAAGGCATCGGAAGATTCTGAGGAGTCAACAGGGAATAGCTCATCCTCTCAAACCCTCAACCTACACTCCCACCCTTCGCTGAAGAAACTTCAGGCATTAACACAACAACCTCCTGAAGCCTCTACGGTGATCAACGAGCTTCTGTCGGAATGGACGACTTTAACTGAGGGTGAAATTGAGGGCGTTGAACAAGTCAAGCGGCGAGAAAGGATACCCCGTCACAGCTCGACCTCAGGTACAGCCGAAGATACGGAGATGATCCACTTCAAAGACGCCTTCGGACGAAAATTCAACTTCCCCTTTGAACTCGTCCGAGACTGGAAAGTGAGTGATGATTCCGTTCATGTTGTTGGACAGTCTAGGCGGCGCTATTGCTAACCGATAGATAACCAAGGGGATGGAGGAACTGATAAAGAACGCATTTCTGCACGTAGACAGCATCGGTGCTCAGGTCCAACATGGCTACTACGATATTTTGAATTCGAGGGAGATAATTGTGGTACCCAAACTCTGGAAATACTTCGTCAAACCGGGGGAAACATTCAGCATGCATATGTGGCCAATGGATAATTTGTAAGACCCTCAGAATCCGCTGCAGACCAGTGAGGACTACATCAACCGAATCCCACCCCTGCTATCGCCCCCGACCATGAAGGCAGCCGATCTAATAATGCTGGCAGTAAAATACACACAGTGCAACATTTGCGGCATGGTAGAACGACTGGCACTACAAGACGAACATAGATACATGTTAATCTCCTTGGTCACGAAATCGCTCTCGAGGTACCTCTTTCCCGAGGATTATAGGCAGTGGTATAGGGGTATACGGGTATAGGGGTATAGGGGTAAGGGCTCGATCTCCTCGATTCTTGAGTTCTCCCAAGTAGAGTGAGGAGAACTCCAGTACATATATATACATATTTGTGGTCGTCTTGCTTACATGATACTGTCATCCAGCCATTTTCCTCCCCCTTTCTTGTATTATCATTCCAAAGCTTCATATATTGAGGTGGCCTCTGAAGGTGTCTTCCTTCTTGTATTTGAAACGTCAACCCCTTGACAATTTATACCCTGTTGATCGCAGCAGCCGTAATTACAGTGTTAACCTAACTAGTAACGAGGTACATTTCAATGATAAATGTTGCAGTGTTGTTATAATGAGTGCACTTGACCGGTCAAGACGTCTCTTACTCATACACCCCTGGTATCTGGGTAAAACTACTCACGTCGTCATCTTGCTCGAATACCAGTACTCTTAATGTCTTTCGATCTGTTAGCTACCTATTAGCTTATTAAAGCTAACAAACGTCGGGCCTCCATGGTCATCTCGTTGTCTCCGGGTGTCTTGATATGGCCACTCGAGTCATCATAATGCCAGAGTACTAAATTTTGAGGTGTCTGAGGAGCTATTGGCGGCTCATCAGTTTGTTCGAAGCTGAGAAATGTCGAGACTTCGCTGTAGCCTCGATGTACCCTCATTCGAGCTGCCACTAGACCCAGTTCTACGCGACCCCACGTCTTGCTTGAAAGCCGACCAGGTAAGTGACTCCGAAATGACGAGTTATCACAGGTGAAGCCATAGGACAAGGAGTCATGATCGCCCTCAAAATCAATTTTGATCTTTAAAAGAAATCTTCTGTTCCAGGCCATGGCGGTTCTTTTACCCTTGAATATCACGGCAACAGAAACCTGCGCGGTTGGGGGACCTGAAGACGGTTTCTCAACTAGAATTCGATGGCAAGAAGGGCAAAGTGCGCAAGAATTTGTGACCGCTGATGGGCGCACGCCGGAAATGAGCTGGTTTGGAGTTCCGAACATATGGAAGACGTAGCTTCGGCCCCCTTCCCTTAGCCGGGTAGCGCAAGATCTTGGGCAAACATTAGAGGGGGCGAGTCGCCCAAGACGGGGAATATGAAGTCGCTGGGTGGCTGGCATGGTTTCGATTCGTAGATCTATCGGAAACTGGGACGAGGATATTCTACTGTACGTGTCGTCATATTCCGACTTCACCAACGGAATACACAGTCGACGGATTGAGCTTCCTTCTATCTTAGAGGTATGGATTGCGGCGGGTTCGAGAAAGCGACTATCGGCGCATTCCAGCACGGCCAGATATCGTTTTTGGTGTATATCGACCAAGAGTGGAAGTTGTATTGATAACCCAAAATTTGTCAGCGTGTAAACGGAATTGATGGCAGCTCGTGGCGAAGCCTGGGTCTTGACAATATGATTATTCGTGAATGCACTGGGCCATGGGGCCATGAGGCTTATGTAGCCTGGATCCCTCTCAACGCCCAAGGGTTCGGACGACCAAGCGAAAATTGATTGGTCAACAGATACCTTCATTATCTCCTCCTGTAGTCTTTGGAAAGCAGCGCTCCCCTCCCCATAAAGAAGAGGCATATTGATCTTGAAAAGACCTAGGAGGCAGTACGCCATATCCTCGGCCCTGGTGGTCCTCCTTTTCGAGGCCCAATGCATCCTTGCAGCAATACTTTGATACTCATAATCTTCCTTTATAATCAGGCTTTCTCGCCCGATGCCTGTTATGCGCGAAATGTCATCCACGATCTCTTCCTCGATGATTTGCATCAGATCTGTTGGTATGTAGAACCAATGTTCGAGCCACTCACTAGGCCACTCGCGTTCCCGGGACACTTTCTTTAGACACCCAATTATCTCCCAGTCTCGAGAGAAGAATACTAGACAGGTCGGTGCTATAAGTTCTTGTAGTGTCCAGCCCCTGGTAAACCATCTTGAACCCTGTAGGTTTCCGGAAGTGTATCCGCCGGATCGCCTTCCGGGGTCGTTATCATCAACCGACGCGACATCATCAAGGTAAACCAAGCAACACAAAGCCTTGCTATACCAGGCAAACATGGAATTGATAGCTTCCGAAAGCTCGGCACTGCTCGACTTGTCGATGCAATTGGTATCAACCCAGACGTAATCGATGTCGAATGATTGTGTCAGCTGGGCCACGTCACAGATTTTTCGATAGCCGGCCTTATGTGAAATGGATTCCCTGTCTTTCCATTCCTGAAACGACACCTCTTCACTTCCCCAGGTGTGGGATAGAATGGCATAGGCGGGCGGTTCTCGCCCCCAAAACTCCTCAAGGTCGAGAGAATGGACGTTGATTAGGCGCATGATGAACACGCGGGTGGGCCAGGCAGGCAAAGTCAAACAGTGTTCGAGAGACGCCCGAGAGATGACAAAGAATGTGCTTCGGACCAAATAACATATAGAATTCTGGTACGCGATACTAGTACTATATGTCATGGTTTTGTTCTCTGCCTCCAAGAACCAGCACCGCCCACCTGAGCGACGAGCTGACATCTGACACCCACCACAACCTCTTGGCACCGCGCTAGGGTGGTGGCTTAGACAGCTGACAAGGGAACAAGCCATTTGTGGCTGCGGAATTTCGGAAGACCTTGCCGGATTTACACCTTCGCGATGCCCTCGCCCATTACCTACAGGGAGTCAACTTCTCGTTGATTTTGATCGAGGTCGGGTGCTTTGATGCAAATATTCAGCACCTCCATTGATAGTCTCTTTGGAAGCGCAAACTATTATCTTTCTCTAAAATGGACTGGAGAGTTTACACTGCAAGTTTCGAAGTGATTATCATCGGCAACATATGGAGTGTCGTCGTCTAGTTAGTTAAAGTGTATGTCGAGGTAGTGGCGAGCAGGGGGGTTTCCCCGGCCCTCTGCACGGCCGCCCTTAGTCGCCGCCACTCGGTATGTTGAGGGGGCCTTGGGGATACTCATCGTAACTGCGCCTGTGGTCAAGAACATTACGTGTCGGAGATATATAGAGGAACTGAGCGAAATAAAGGATGAGGGCGTGGGCAAGGATTTATAGACCAGAGATGTTCTCAAAACAGGATCGTAAGGCGCCTTCTATTGTTGACTGGATCTCTTAATCGGGGCGTTTCGAGCTTCAGCGGGCTGATAATAAAGGAGTAACCTAATAAAAGAATACCAAGGTAGCTACGAGGTGTAAGTTAAGTAGGGCTTATATAAGCGTTGTCGGAGTAGGGCGAGCGGGATAGTAGCTTCGTATCTTTTTAAACCGGTCTGTCGGAAGGTCTAGAGTGTTAAGGCTAAAAAGGGGTAATAGGGGACGAGCGTCATGAGAGAACTTCTCAAGTTCTTGGACCTAACACCCCTAATCAGCGCGTAATTCATTGGTCCTGGTCAGTCCCGTCTCAACTACAGGACCGTTGTATAGCTTCCTAGCCCATACGGCATAATACATAACGCTAAACAAGATGACCACAGAAAATACAAGAGCGGCCCAGTTCATATTCTGAGGCGTCACATTGCTGTACGCAGGCCAGAAGCTAAAAAAGAAAATATAGATAAGGTATACGCATGCGAAGGTATTATTCGCAACCCCCAAGGCTCCGGGAACACGCCAAGGGCCCCAGCTAAGTGTGGAGCCGGAGGTGTAGCTGCCAGAGTCGCCAGAGTCGCCAGAGTTGCCAGAGTTCCGTTCTCGGATGCCTCCAGTCAGTCGCCGATAGAGCAGCAGAGAGGCGGCAACCAGATACGACCCAAAGAGGCCAGCGACGGATACAGAAAGAATACCATTAAAAGCAGTCGAGCTTCCTATATTGACAAACGACAAGATGACAGCGATGGCGATGGTGGTTATAACTGCAAATATGGGAATACTGGTACGACGGCTAACCCTTCTAAGGATTTCCCACCCAGGGAGGGCGCGATCGCGAGCAAAGGCCCAGTACACCCTAGAAGTCGATGACACTAGTCCTGTAGTAGCACTAAAGACCAAGATGACGACGAGCGCAGACATAACAGCCGCACCTGCAGTAGACCCTACCGCGTGGTGAAAGATTGCCATAAAGGGGTATATGGGGTTCTCTTTTAGCCGCACATTGATGTCTCCCATACAGTACAATGTGGCAATTAACATGGCGAATCCTAACACCCCGTTGATGAGGAGGCCTGTCATGATTGACCAAGGAACCAGGACGGCAGGATTGTGAACTTCTTCGGCCATCTGACATATTAATTGTTAGCTGGAGCGCACAAGCAGAAACGCATATCGCGGCTTCATATAGAGAACACAACAGATCTTGAAATGGCGATCTATGGAGATGTGGCGGGAAGAGGACTTCTATGGCTAGAAGGCAGCTGTGAACCTTTAAACAGCCTGCAAAACAAGTGTCGATTGAAGATCTGGTAGGTAAGGAACTTACGTGAATAGCGCCATCGCCGCCAACAAACGCGTATACACTTCCTAAGATTCCGATGTTAAATGAAAGCCCCTGGGTCTGCCATTCGCCAATATTTAGGAAGGTATTGAAGACGGTGTCGGCTGTTGCATGCTCGCTTAAAAAGACCAATGGGAATATAATGGCAAAAAAACCGAGGATATGGAAGACAAGAACGAGGCCTTCGAATCTAGAGAGTGAGGATGCAAAGGCCGTGTTAACCCCATAACTAAGTATGACTATAGCCCAGAGGAGAAGTGTGCCGTGCCAATTCTGCATAGTCTCTAAATAGCTTGTGTGGGTGAGAACAATGAGTCCCTGGATAGCCGTACCAGTGAGGTAAGCAGTGGATGCAACTGATGCCTGCCACCCAGTGAGAGTCAACCAGCCGGTGATATAGCTGAGAAACTTGCGATAGGTCGGGGGTGCTAACATCGAGACCCAATGATATTGTCCACCAGAAGTGGGTGCCATCGAGGCCATCTCAGATAGAGTCGCAAAAACCGAAAGGGTGCCAATCCAGACAACGATGAACCCGTATATAATTCCAGAGGGGCCCCCACTAGAGTTTGAAGTAAGTAAGTATCTGTAAGATTAAAGTAGGCCACTGGGAGCTTAAGGATTGCATACTTCTGGAGCCCCACGAGAAAGACGCTGTTCACCCATCAGTTACATCTTCACCATGACGCCCCAGCTCAAGAGTTGAGGCATAACTAAAGGGCTTACATTAATGAACCTTCCCAAGTGATTAGAACCGTACAGCTGAAGCCGAGGATTGTCCAAAAGCCGAAGCTGCGCTTAAGAACAGACTTCTTCCCGAGTCGAGCGAGCGCCGCATCGTCACGAGACGACGACCGGTGAGTTTCGGATTGATGTAAGTCCATCTGAACTCCTTCGTTCAGGGCCCCATCTGCTCCCATTGTGACTAACGGGCGCGTATAAAACCCAAATCACAACGTGAAGTAAGTGTCTTAAAAAGTCGAATAGGAGAGTTGGTGTGACGGAATGACCACTATATTCATAAGTACTACCTCAACTAATAAGAAAGAAAGAGGGGGCGAGAAGACGGGGCGACAAAGTGAGGAATTCAGTCAAATTCTTCGGCGGCCTGCATGGCCCTGATTTAAAACAGTTGCAGCCACTGAAAGTTACAAAGGAGTACAACATCTGCATATTATCCTTAGATTCTAGGCGCATAAGGGGGCATAGCGATGGTCAACCCGTCCCATTGCCGAGACAAATAGACATAACTGCAACCCCGCCCGGTCTCAGTTACTCGCATGTTTAATGCACATACGCATATGATGTCTTGCAACGCTATCTCCTCAGGTAAGCGATCCGGGCAATAATACGTGTTAGATCCAGAACGCCCAATCCGACTTTATAGTTTTGACCCCTTTCTTGTCATATTATCCATCTCGAACACCTGATTGCCTGTTGTTAGAGCATTGAAACGGGAAACGTCATGTACATCCCGCCCTCTTGAGACCGGCCTCAAAGTAAGCACTTCACAGAGATTTAGATAAGACTACACACCAGTGATTGTGGCGCTGCTTCATTTGAACATATACCGCGGGGTAGGTATTATGTTACTGACGGAAGGGTTCAGCCCCTCAAATAATACAACCACTGGAGTAGACACGCAGCGTGGCTTGCAGCCAATACGTGCAACAGACCTCGAGTCCTACATTAAGTACCTAGATAGGCTTATGACTGTGGCCTTTCAATGTCAGACTGTTGCGATTAGAGCTCCGACACGCCGTCAATCACCCCCACGAGACCCTGTGTTCTAAGTGGACGAGATATAAAATACCTATTATATCCAGTCCTGCATGATCTAACAGCTTGGAATTCTGTTTACATCTCGGCCCTTAGAAACACCAAAAGGTATAGTTAGACCAAGCCCCCCCCTTTGATATAAAAAAAAAAAGTCGACAAGTCAGAATGTCTGGGCCGGTCAAAGAGGGTTCCATTTCCATACTGAACGATGCCTCGTTGTCGAAGTCAGAGCGTGACCGCCTGGACGCGCAACATGGGATCCTCAACGACATATTGGAGAACGAGCTACTCCCGTCCCATAATATTCAGGACGAGCTCTTGGACTTGTCATAGACCAGAGGTCCCAAGTTCTTAGACGTTGCAGCCGGCTCGGTCTCGTGGCTTCGCGCAATGGCGAGGATCCTCCCCCCAGACGCCGAGCTGGTCGGACTAGGCTATAAAATTCCGCCGCCCTCGTCACTGGCCAACAACATCACGCTGAGAAAGGCAAACATGTACCTCCCTTTCCAGGAAGACTTGATCGGATGATTTGACGTCGTGCACGCCCAGCTGATCGCCTCCGCCCTCAGGGCCGGCCAAGGAGCGAAGCTTGTCGAGAACCTGATGAACCTGCTCCGGCCCGGCGGTTGGATAGTTTGGGGCAAGTTTACCGTGATTCTCGGGCGCGGACGGCATGACGCAAGCGGATGTAGATGCGCTTCACGGCGGGCTCAACAAGCCTGATTTTATTCAGGTTGATAAAAAGATGCCCTATGCATTCGTAAGGGCTTGGGGAAGGAAGCTGAAGGATAGCTATGTGATGGGCTAGCTGGGTGAGAGTCTCCTTGCTTCCAAACTTAAGGGCCAGTGGCAGCAGGCCTTGCGCTTGTGAGTTTATAGGAAGGGGAATAGGCCTCAATTATTGTATCTTTTACTCACTCGTTCCTATTCTATACATACTGTGGCATGGCAATGCCATGCCATCTCCTACCTATTGTGAGATATGTGGTGTCCGCCCCAAGGCATTAAGGGGTAGAAAGAAACCGAGGGCAAAGTTCTGCAGAACGGCACGGCGGCACGGTCCGGCCCGAACAAACCTTCCTGTCTCTCACAATTACTTCTTTCATCCTTCCTCTCTCCTCTCTTTTTCTCTCTTTCTTTGTTTTTCTTGCTTTTCTTCCCCGCCGCTCTAGTTTTCCACATTACCAGCCCGACCCATTGTCAATATTAAAACCTAGACGAGAAAGACCTAATTTGCATCTGTTACAATCTCGTGGGAGCGTCCTCGCCACGATTATTATTAATTTATTCATTTTTCATTGTTTGTTTTTAAAAAAACCATGACGACAAACTTGACACAGGAAACAACCGAAGCACCACACAACAACACAGACTCTGGTAGGGTAGGGTAGAGTATAGTAGAGAGAAAGGATAATAGAGGGGAAAGGGGGGGCCGAGGAGAATCACAGAAACTCAAAGTCAGTAATTAAGCCTTCGACGCACGTGCGCATGCATCGCATTGCCACGCGGCGTGATCCCTCGTATAGGTAATACGAGAGTGAGGAATTGTATTCACTACGACCCAAGCAGACATCCAGACTAGACCAGACCGGACCAGAGAGGCGGGTAGACTAACTAGGTAGGCTGGAAATCAAAACTACCTAGGTACTCCAGACCAAAGATATTATTGAACTGCTATTGTCCCGTCCTCCACACGCATTTTCATATAGACGAGAGGGAAATGAATAAGGACATTCACTACTCTAATTTCTCGTTCTCGGTGGCGAAGAGGAACCTCGACGAGATCAATGCACAATGGTTAGAGAAATAGAAAGACACTGATGCCTGGTAGATAGATGGGTAGGCAGACAGGGAGGTAGGGAGGTAAAGAGATAGTTCAAGCAGGGAATGTGCCTTTTCCTTTCCTCCCCTTCTCTCCCCCTTCTCTCTCCAGACATCCCTACTCTTCTCACACGCAGTCACTCACTAACTCACTCACTCACTCACTACCTTATTCGCTATCCGCTGTGATTTGTTTTGCTTTGCTTCGTCCTTCGCTATTAAGAAACCATTATCAAATTTCTAAGTAAGCCAATTGTTTGAAATCGAATGAACGAATACACGGTAGAGCAACTTTCCGTCCGGACAAGATCGGCCCTACAGTACATACAGTAAAGAAGTATCAATAACAACAAACGATTGCCGTTGCTCCGGGCGAGGCTCCTCCGACCGCCCCTCCCTGTAAGCCAACTCAGCTAAGATGGCGCCGGCTCGGCCTCCGGCAACGGACAGCGTGTCCGGGTTTCTGGCGCTCTGGATCTGCGGTGGCCTCGCGGCTGGCCTCATACTCTCGCGTCTTGCCCTGCGGAAACTGAGGGGTCATGCCTTCACGCCCGGCGACGCCTGGGTGGCCGTGGCGTTGGTCTTCAATGGGCTGCGCAGTAAGTCCCTTTGCTTCTCCGACTAACTGTCACCTTCCCAAGACCGAGGCAAGACACTCGTGGTAGCCGGAAAAACACCGACTAGATGTAGTATGCGAAGGACCGACTGACTGACCGAGTGCTGCTTGCAGTGGTCTGCGATTATTACACTAACAAGTACGGGACTCCGCTTGGCATGGCGGTTCTTCATGCGGCAGGTGCGTACTATGAAGCAAGACACGTCGGTGCGGCACGCTGAGAGTGCTGTCGTTATCGTGTCTAATGACTACCTAAATCGTACCCAGGCAGATAAGGGGTTGAAATAGCTGACGAGGTCTCCGATATGGTATATAGTGCCAACCTCACGGGCGTATTCCGCGGGATCAATGACTGCGCAAAAGCAAAGCGACCTGATCTTGGCGGGCAAGCTCATGGTTGTGGCTCGTATATCGATCGTCGTCGTGTACGTGCAGTTCATTTCCTTCTTGCCATTGGACAAAACAGCATGTGGTTTAAAAATTTCGTGCTGGTGGCTAGATGAACATGGCGAGTCGTGGCTGATGATCTCGGTAGGCTATGGAGTCTGAAGATGGCCGTACTGGATATGCTGAAGACGCTGCTAAGAAAGATACGATGCGAACGTATGATCCTCGGGGTGATGTATACCGCGCTCGCTTCAACATTTCTGGCCACTATCTTGTCCGTATATCTCGAGTGCAACGACTTCAAGCTCAACTGGACGTTGTTTCCTGATGCAGAAAAATGGTAAGATCGACGCATAACGACAGAAGGCTCAGTAGCTGACATATGGCCAGCTCGTACGATGCTGCGTGGATCATCACTTACGGTATATTCATCCTTTCTAGACAATCTTCGTAGACTCTTGTCAGACTCCGACCACACGCTGACCTGCGCCAATAGAAATGGGCAATATTATCACTGATACCCTGCTATTCTTCTTCCTGGTTTTCTTGATTTTCAGGGCATCTATCTCAGCGAGGGAGCGAATCCGGCTTTCAATCTTCGGGCTCAGCGTTGTTTTGATAGCGGTAGAAATTCTTCGCCTCGTCGATGGATTGCCATTTACGGACAGTCTCCTCAATCGAGTAGCGTGGGGATCGATTGAAGTGGCGATCGCCGCCGCAGTTGCCACCTTACCAACCATCTATGTCCTATTGCGACCACGATCCAAAGATAGGCCGAAGAAACGCGGGACAACGACAAAAAAAGATCCTGGAAGATCGGCCGTCGTCGCTAATCCCTTGGGCGATGTGAACCATCGGGCATCGTCGCCGCAACATGAAGGCACTTGGGATAGTCTAGCGGTTTGGGACGGCTCGACATCAACCGAAATAGACGCCCATAATGACACACACAAGCTCGTGTCCTGCAACTCGATACGGGGCTCGATCAGCGGCCCAGTGTCACTAGATGGGGGAAATAGTGATACCTGGCCCATTCCCAGGCAGGCATGTCGAAATGCTTTCCTAACCTCGCGTCCTTGTTCAAGGGCCAGTGCGATGATGGAAGCTATAGACGATGATCACGACGATGGTGGCGGCGACGCGGGGAGTGAGTGGAATGAACTGGAAGAGACGGATACGAGGGCTGAAGATGTGTCATCGCCTGAGCTCGATGAACTGGAGACCTGTGGCGGGATCTTTGTTGCGACGGAAATTAGCCGAGAGGTTCATCGGGTGTGGTGGGACCATGCCCAGCGACCACGCATCGTCACGATACCGCCGCGCGCTAAAGTAGATCGCAGCCCGGTGTGACCAAATTGGATTGGTGGCTTCGAGGAGATTTGAGTTGCTTGTATATGTAATGAGGTGATTAAGGCGTTTGCATTCTGAATTATACCTTGTATACTATTTTAATGGTTGGGTCGTGGGGGAATCCAACCAAGCATTCGACAGGTAGACTCGGGAAGGCGGAGGGGTTGGGCGATTTGCTGGTTGTTGTCCACAAATAGGAAAGAAACCTAAACACGATGCGTTGACATTAGGCTGACACGGCCACATCATTATACTGCGTAGGGAATATTTTCCTCTCGCCAGGACCCATGTGCCCACAGCTGATCCACGCCTTGATCGTTGTAAATCAATCCCAGTATCTAATGATACCGTCTAATCCCGCGGCGGCTACCTTGCTTGACTCCTGTGGGTGAAATTGAACACAAGTAATAGCCTGGTCGCCTGCTTGCAGTTTGTGGTACATCTTGCAAGTTTTCCAGTCCCCTATGATCGAAATGAGTATTTGCTAAAACGAAAAGGGGAGGGGGTAGCACGCAGAAAGCCTTGGGCACACTACTAGGGCAAAAATGGACTTACAAAAGGCAACAAATCCGGCAGTATCACCACTGGCTAGGAACTGGCCATCGGGACTGAAGGCTAGATCGATGGCTGTGCCGGCGTTGTTATGTCCCCTAAAGCTCTTCTTCCTGTTCTGCCTGAACTTGTCGGTGGCACCATATACCAGCACTTGATTGTCAGAGCTCTGACAAGCCACGTACTTCTGCGAGGGGTGTAGTGCCGTGCGCGTAATTGGGTACATGTGCGGCTCCGCGATATACTTTGAGGATTTAACAGGTTAGTCAATGTCCCCCGTAAAGGTAGCCCGCTACCACGGTCGTGCTCACCTTGATCGGAACCGGTATGTTGTAGTCCCAGGCTCGTATAGACTTATCGTCACTTGTCGTTAGGAAGCGTCTGTTATCGTCCACGAACGTAACTATTATAACTAGAGTCAATAATGTCCACTTCTGGTGAAAGCTATTCAGACTTCGGGAGCTGGAGGGTGGCAAGAGGACTAACTCGTGTTAATCGCGTTTAGATGGTGGTCGTATTCCTGGACCATTTCGCGAGTCCGTGTATCGTACTGAACAATTTTATTATCCGATAACCCGGCCAGAAACTCGGTCGAGTGTTCAACGGACGGGTTAAACCGAATGACGTTGGGCGTCTTGCCGGTCGAGAATTTGGCCAGGCACTTTCCGGTCTCGGTGTCCCAGAGCTTCATCGCCCGGTCAAAGGAGCCCGAGATGAAATGCCTGCCGTCGCGGTCGAAGCTCACGTCCGTGATGGCCCTTGTGTGTCCGCAATAGGACCGTAGAAGCTCCTTGTTGTGGTAGACGTCGAACAGCTTCAGGGTCGTATCCGCACTACCAGACAGTAGGAGATGGCCAGAGTTGGGAAAGAAGCGGAGGGACGTGACGGGTTTGTCGCCGTGGTGTTTCCAGGTATGGACCAGCTTCTTCGGTATGTAGTTGGTGATGCTCCCGACTTCTTTCCTGAGATCGACGTCGAGATCTTGCGGGACGTGCATACTGCAAGGACCAGAGTCAGGAAAATGGCCGACGTGCACAAGAAACGAGAGGGCCATGCATGACCCGAGGGATTACTCACTATGTCCGGCCCTGATAATCAAACTGTTCGGAGCCATGGAAGACAGTCGTCTCATCGCCCATCTCCTCGACCTCTTTGCGCCTCACGAGCGCGGCAGCCGGTGCCGAGACGACGAGGCCGCTTTCCACCACCTCGTCTTCGTCGTCTTCGTAGACGTATTCGATCTCCTCGTCGCTCGCGAGTTCCTCATCCTCGCCCACCTCTTCCCATTCGGATTTCTTGTACACAGCCCAGGGTCCAACGTATGCGCCATCGCCGTCAGCAATAGTGGCGTCTCCTTTCCCCTGTCGGCCGGCCCTGATCCTCGCGGCTTCCTCTTTCACGTCGGTGCCTGACCTGGCTTCCCTCTCGGGGCCGCCTCTGCCTTCGACGGCCCGGTGCTTTGATCGGAAGGTATGCTCGCTGATAAAGGTCTCTTCGGCGGCGCCGGTGAGGACGTTCTTTCGTTTCAGTGTGTTCGCTTGGTCCTTGAATGGGTTCAAGGGACCCATTGTTGGCCTCGAGAGATCCTCGCCGGAATAGGGCACGACGGCGTGGTCTGGAGCCGCGAGCTCTCGAACGACGAGTGCCGCCGGCGCCATGTTAGGCGGGTACTCGCCAAAGTTGTCGGCCATTATGCCGCCTAGAGAATGAGAGGAAGGGTGCAGAAGGTACGGATAGAGTGGTGTACAGAGAAGGGGAGTGAAGAACAAGAAACGGAGAAGATGTAGAAATGTGGAAAGCACTTGAAGGTCCAAGCTACAAATCTGAGCTTGGAAGCTTTGGAGATCGCGAACCCCAGTCATGATTCGATAACGGAGTATACTTGATAATGCAATCTATGTGGGGCCTTATTATGCATGTAATACTCGAATTTCGCTTGAGACGCTGAAAAGTGAATGTACCTATGTACAGTCACTACCTGGTACCGTAATCTTAGGTAATCATTTCATTACGAAACACGAAGCCCCAAGCATGTGAGAATGCAACATGTGGAACGGCGGTACCACAAGCGGTATCGCAAGTGTACACTGAATACATACAGTCCAAGCAGATGCAGTAAAAATTACGATGCTTGTTGAGCTGAAGACATGGGTATTATCTGTATTCACAGCATGCTGAACAGCACGCAAATAAAGAACTGCGCCGTAATGACCGAGCGCCTAATCCCCCCCTCCCAGGCGTTATGATAACCCCCCCGCCGTCCGCGTAAACTCATCCCATTCATACACGCTTTCTATCATTAAAGAGACCCACGATTGTCTGCCCAAGACCGCTGCATCGGTTTTAGAGGTACACACGCCGTCACTCACCCCGTCCCCTCCTCCGCCATGAAAGGTATGTCAGCCGCTGCGGCGGCTGTATCCAAGAAATTACTAGTTGGCTGCCCCAAAGGGCCACCACAAGGTTCTGCAGGTTCTGGCACACGCCAGATATCTGCGATGTCTGCTGCTAGGCAGTGTGCCGCGTCGTTCGCAACATCATGGTCATTTATGCCTTCTCGTCCTTGATCAGGGCGACGATCATGCTGTACAGGTAAAAGAAGAACATGATTAGGTGGAAACCAAGCTTGAAAAAGGATTCCTGGTCATTGTTAGCGGTCGCTTATATGGCTGTGGGAATCGGCGTCGACGACTCTTACCTTCTTATGGACGTTTAGCTTCCTGAAGATCTCAGTTGCGTCGAGGAGGTGGGTGTTGTCCAGAATTCTGCCACGTGCCGGTTAGCTCTGCCACCTCGGAATACATGCGCAGCAGGTTTGTGCTTCAAGGGGAGGCCTACTTCTTGATGTTCCAGGCGAGAAGTGGAAGGTTGAGGACTAAGGCAACCCAGTAACCGTTGACGAGGAAGAGGAAGGTCAGAAAGCCGTGTACGGCAGCCTCGGGAATGATGTACGTGTTGAGACGGTTGCAGAGGTCGATGGGGTTGATGTAATCACTGGAGAGGGGGGGTGTTGTTAGCAGAGTAAGTCATGGAAAATATGGTCAGGAATACAAGAGAGAGCCGAAGCCCAGCTCCCAGAGAGGCGCAAGCACATACCACTCGAGATCGCTGTACATGATGGTGAAAAAAACTTGGAGGAACAGGTTGACGGCATTTATCAGCACGGCGAAGAGATAGAGCCACGCTTCGCCCGACATGGTGAAAGGCTGCTGTGAGGGTAGAAATCTTCGAAGTAGTTTAATTCTGCGGATCGGTGACGGCGTCGGAGAGGTGGGAAATGGTGCAATTCGCTATGGCGGAATCGAGGCTGTCGAATTTCGCGATCGAAGACTGCAATGCTTTGCGACTTGCGGAGGTGTGTCGTGGATATGGGGAGGAAGGCAGGCTGGATACACACTGCCTAGTAGAAGTCGAGGGCGACGGGGATCTGAAGTCGAGGATAGAGGAAGATGTCGAGCTAGATGGGTCCAGGTGGGAGGGCCGGAAAAGCAGTACAGCGGCGGCGAAAAGAATGCTTCTGACGACGGAATCGCTGACTCGCAGGGTGGTGAGGAGAATGAGAACGGGGACGAGGAACGAGAATACACAAACGCGGTATGTACAGCGTGGCCTTGAGAATTGTGAGTGGTGGTGGAAAATGTTCTCGTGCGTGCCGTGGTTGTTGGTGATTTGTGGATGATGAAAGCGGCTCGCTGCTCTCAAAGTATGGTGGCAGGGCTTTCTTCGGCCTTGAACTTGAGGTTCGAGACTTGTCGCTGGGCTTCGAAGAGGAGAAAATCGGGGCCGATTGGGCAGATAGGCAGGTACACGGTACGTGGAAAGCCTCACCGATAGCTTGTATGGCCATGTAGTAGATACCTCCGAACATCTAACCTGATAAGGATCCATGACATACGTACATACGTACAAGTGCAGAAAACAAGTCGCAGCTTGGCCCATCAGTTTGCCAAGGCCTCGGGCCATTTTAGCGGAAGGCAAGAGGAACCCAAAAAGGTACCTCTTCCAAGGTTGTATTTAGTGCCGAGTACCACTTCGTACGCGTACGAAGTAGAAGCCGCGGATTGCCTCCTTAATTTTATTTTTATAAGGCGGCTCGCAACTTTCCACATCCTTGTTTCGCTCAACGCTCATGTCTAGGGACGAGAGAAAAGGAGAAATGGGAAGTTTCCGAGCCAAACCTACATACACGCTCACAATAAGGCAGCCTGCTACATTACATGCTAGTACTATGAACTCCCATTCGTGCCGTTCTTGACGGCGGGCATCGGAATCGGTCCTCCGGGCGAGTTCGGTAACCGTGCGGTCAATACCTCGACTCCGGTTTCCGTCACCAGGAACGTGTGCTCTACAAAAGCGTCAGTCATGGTCGCCATGGGAGACGGGTCATCCGGGACGTATGCGCTCGACTTACCGAACTGAGCCGTCCTCTTTCCATCGATCGTGGTACTCGTCCAGTTGTCCGGCCACGTAATATCCTGGTACCTGCCCAGGGCAATCATCGGCTCGATGGTAAAGGTCATGCCCGGTTTGCACTCGCCCACGGCCTTGCTCTTGGCGTAGTGCGGTATGTTGGGCGGCGAGTGGAAGTGCGTGTTGACACCGTGGCCGCAATACGTCCTGATGACGCTGCAGTTTTTGGTCTTGGCGTGCTTCTCAATCACGTTGCCGAATTCACGTATTAACGTCCCCGGCTTGATGATCTTGGCCGCCTCGTCCAGGCATTCGCGCGCCGCCTCCACCACCCGGACCGAATCGGGGTCCGCCTTCGCCTTGTCTCCCACGTAATACGTCTCGTTCAGGTCGGCGTGGTATCCACCGTGATATACCGACACATCGAGGTTAATGATGTCGCCGTCGAGAAGCACCCTCTGATCAGGGATACCGTGGCAAATTACTTCGTTTACCGAGGTACAGAACGACTTGGGGAAATGGTTATAATTTAAGGGGGACGGATATGACTGGAACATAGGTGTCAGCGTGCCCGCAAGACCCTCGACAGCGCCGGGAGGTGGGAGGGAGGTGGGAGGAAAGCGGCACGACGTACCTTTCGCTCTATGGTAGCTTTATGGCAAACCTCGTCGAGATAGTCGGTAGTGACGCCAGGCTTGATCTCGGCGGCCACGATATCCAGCACCTCTCGACCTATCCTGCAGACCTTCCGCATCGCCTCTTGTCCCTTGGCGTCTAGGATATCGAACTTGTTCCGGTTCAGGTGCATCTCACTCTTTGGGTATCCATTATCGGCGTAGTCTGGCCACGGGATGTCTTTCGGGACGGTGCGCTTTTGCGAGAGCGGGTAGACGGGTCGCGTAGGTCCGGTGTAGGCGAAGGAAGGGAAGGGATTGTAAAGACCTGTGATTGGATCTGGTTTAGATACGACCCTGGGGGTTCGGATGCGGTCAAGAATACCATTCGCCGTCTTGCCTGAAACTAGTTTGTGCAAGGCTTTGTGATCACTCTGTATGGAGACGAGAGGGTGGTCGGGTCAGTCATCTTAAGCAGGCCGGCGCGTGACGATGCTGCGAGAGAGCAATACGAACCCAGTTCCTCTTGAAGCAGTCCTGTGAGCAAAAGTAGCTGTCTTTCATACCCAACTTCAAGCATGTCGGACACTGCAGGGAGCCGGCATCGTTCTCGCAGTCTGCTCCCAGGCATTTCGGCCTGGCCTGGGGTTCGGTAGTGGCTGACATGATCGGCCGAAAGACAAAAGGTTAATTCGTCGCGTTTGCGCCAATAAGGGTTTCCGGCGGTTGGGGACGAGCAGGACGGGGCGCGCGTGAAGTCAGTAAAGTACAATGCATATACTACTCGACGACAGAATTTACGTCGAGGTGTAAACAGGTGGCGACGATGCTATATTTCGTACATATGCGAAGTACCTAATCCAACCTGCTTAATTTTGTAGCATCGCCTGAGGGACTGCTTACCTTACGGCCCACTCCGGCGCCGCTTGGAGGGGTTTCATTCGTTTCATTGGCCCATACGAAGTCCATCTAGAATCAGGTATACAGTACATATGTCACTGCGCCTACAATGTAGCTGGTATGAAGTATCGACGCAGGCACTGTACTTACACATCCTCGGGACGGTGGACTTATCAGGCCCTTGGTGATGGATGCCGTGAGAAGCTAACTGCCCCTCTTCCTGCCGCGAACAACCGCCGTGCCTTATAAGTTACATTAATAATTAGATGCATAGCGTGTTGACCTTATTGCAATTTCATCTCTTTCCCTTTACAATTTATTGTCTCTGGCCACTACCACATGAAACAAACCATGGCGAGCTCAACACCGAAATGTGTCGTAGTCGGAGCGGGACCCGTTGGTGCTCTAGCGGCTCTATACGCTGCAAAGAGAGGGTACGAGGTCGAGATCTACGAGCTCCGAAGCGGTGGGTTTGCCGAAGCAGCCACTCCCCCTTGACGCTCATGCTGGCTGGCTGCATGTATGCATGCATAAGCGTGGGCGTGTCTTCAGCACATTATGAATGAAGATAGCCAACGACGGCAGCCATGCCATTTACGTACCTACACTAATATCATATCATGGTGCTAACGACTCTGCTGTCTGCAGACTTGCGCGATCCCGCCACGACGCCACTGAACTTCACTAAGTCTATCAACCTCGCTCTCTCGGAGAGGGGCATCAATGCCATGCGCCATGCCGGCCACGATAAGCTCATGGAGCATGTCTTCAATGCCACCATTCCAATGCGTGGCCGCATGATTCATGGCAGGAGGCCCGACGGCACCCTCTACGAAGCAGGGCAGGACTACGACATTCATGGCCGTGTATGAGACAATCCCCTATGCGAACCCCTCGTGCCTATCCCGAGTATTGATCATCGACCATGCAGACCATTTTCGCCGTCGATAGGGGCGGCCTCAGCCAGCGGTTGCTGGACATTCTAGGCGACATGCCCAATGTCACATTCTTCTTCAACCATAAACTGACCGGCGCCGACTTCAAGAGCCGAAAGGCTTGGTTCGAGTACAGAGACGAGGCTGCCGCCACGGGTCGGTCCGTCGAGGTCGAGGTTGACTTCGACTTCATGATCGGTGCCGACGGTGCACATTCCGCCGTGAGATACCATCTGATGAAGTTCACCAGGATGGACTACAGCCAGGACTACATCGACACTCTGTGGTGCGAATTTCTAATAAAGCCGAACAGTGCCTCGAACGGCCAAGAGGCAGGCACTCAATCGAAGTTTCGCATGTCCCCGAACCACTTACACATCTGGCCGGGGAAGGCTTTCATGTTCGTTGCCATACCGAACCATGTATGTACTCCTTCACTTCCCCGAATACATCAAATACATCAAATACATCAACAAGCTAACGCGAGAAAGGACGGCTCCTTCACAAGCACCTTATTCATGCCAGGCAGCGAATATGCCCTTCTCGAGAGTGACCCGTCCAAGGTGCCTGCCTTCTTTGACTCTCATTTTCCAGGCGTTACATCCCTCATACCGCCGGAAGAGCTCATCGCATCATTCCTGAAGAATCCTCATCTTCCTCTGATCAACATCAAATGTCGCCCATACCACTTTTCTAGTTCTGTGGTCATCCTTGGAGATGCTGCCCACGCCATGGTTCCCTTCTATGGACAGGGTATGAATGCAGGCTTTGAGGATGTGCGGATACTGTTCTCTCTCATTGACAAGCATGCTGCCACGGAGACAAACAACCCCAACGGCCATGAGGCAGATGACGCTACCTCGCAAAGAGCCATAGCCTTGAACGAGTATACCGCTCTCCGAGTGGCGGATGCTCACGCCATCAACGATCTAGCGCTTCAGAACTATGTCGAGATGCGAGCCTCGGTGCTGTCGCGCATGTATCGCATTCGGAAATTCCTAGAGGAGTTTCTATCCGTCCATCTCCCGAGCCTAGGGTGGCATACTCAGTACTCGAGAGTCAGCTTTGGAAATGAGAGATACTCCGAGGTAATAGCAAAGAGCCAGCATCAGGGCAAGGTCTTGATGCGAGGACTATTAGCTCTATCCGCTGGCCCGCTTCTTCTTGGAACTCTAGGCGTCTTAGCATATCGTTTCCAGACCGAAATTCGCAGTCCTTTCCAAGTTTTGAGGGATTTAGTAAAGCAAGTTATGAAATAATTGATATAGTTGAGTAGGTAGCTAGACACTTCGCCCCCTCTTTTTAAAAAATCATTTTGGGGCGTATTCGTGTCGGAACCTCCATGCAATGGCTTTAGGGGTTAGACCCGAGTTACATCCGACTTGCCCACCCAAACCCAAGCCCCCTTCCAACGTCATTAGCACGCAGAACTTATATAAAAGCATCAAGCTACCTTTTCAGCCTGCATCATATTTTTCTTACACCATGTCCCTTTCTTTCATTTTTACAAAGTCTCATCGCTTCCCTTACAATCGACTCACCAAGAGACTTTTCTCTATATCCGCCAAGATGTCGTCGTCTCCTTTCAACCCGTACGCCTCTCAGCATAAGGATACTAATGGTCCTGGAGATTCAAGACCTACTGCTATGCAGATACTTGAGGACAACAAGCTCGTTGGAGCATGGCCTGGCAAGGTCGTCCTGATCACTGGTGCGACCTCCGGCATTGGTATCGAAACTGCCCGAGCCATGTACGCCACCGGGGCTCAGGTCTACCTGGTAGCCCGCAATACGGCGAAAGCGCAACCCATCGTGGCCGATATCATCAATACGACCAAGGGCACCGGCAAGATCGAGGTCATTGATATGGACCTAGATTCTCTAGACTCGGTCAAGAACGCAGCTCAGGAATTCCTCAAGAGGTCCCCCAAGCTCAATGTTCTGATCAACAATGCGGGTACGTAGTCGGACAGACACATATCAATATCCGTACTTAGCACCTGGCCACTGACTCCCAATTGATAGGTGTCATGGCGTGCCCGAAGACCATCACCGTCGACGGGTTTGAGCGCCAGTTTGCCGTTAACTACCTGGCTCATTTCACCCTCACCACGCTTCTCCTCCCGGCCCTGCTCGCCGGCAGCTCTCCCGCCTTCAACTCTCGCGTCGTCTGGGTCTCGTCTGGCGGCCACCGCTTCTCTCCGCTCAACCTGGATCTCAAGGCTCTCCTGGAGGACTACAACCCCCAGATCGCCTACGGCCAGTCCAAGACAGCGATGATCTGGGGCTCCAACCACCTGGACCGCCTGTACGGCCCTCGCGGGGTCCACTCCTTGGCCATCCACCCCGGCGGCATCTTCACGAACCTGACGCAGTACATGACGGAGGCGCAGATCAACGCGTACAAGGACAACAAGGACGCAATGAAGAAGATGAAGTCTCCCGAGCAGGGCGCCGCGACGCAGGTCTGGGCCGCCGTCGCCCCCGTCTGGGAGGGCAAGGGCGGCAAGTACCTCGAGGACGTGAGCCTCGCCGAGCCCGCCGCCGCCACGAGCGGCCTCCTTATTCCGGGGTACTCTCCTCACGCATACGACCCGGCGAACGAGGAGAAGCTGTGGAAGCTGAGCTTGGAGCTGACGAACATCGAGAGCCCTTGATCTGTGACCTCCTGGCCGGGCATTGTACGTTGCCTAAGTATCTAAGTAGCTAGCAAGGCTTTGTTTCTTGGCTTGTTCGTAGCATAGTCTCATATATATACATACATACATACATACATACATATATATAGAAATATATCACGATGTGTATTAAATTTCACTCGGCATCAGTCAATTGACGTGACACGCATGTTCAGGATCGTCTACGATTTGCTTGCTCCCGGCATATTCATTCTCAGGCTTGTTCACCCGCAGAAGGAAGTTCCTCGCCCGCCCGCGAGTTGATCCTGCTTGTAGTATAAAAATTGGCATAGAGAAATCACATACTTGGCCTACTGACTTGCTTACTTACTTACTGCAATAGCCGTAGTACTCGGACTTCACAAGTAGACGGTAAGCATCTATGGGTGCGATAATTAGATACGAGCCCAGACTATGCACTATGCAGGTCCCTCAGACTATTGTTACACACAACTTCCGCCCGTTTATCTCCTTCGACGGCGGAGTCAAGGATAAAGTCCGTTACTGCGGGGGATGGAAGGAGACTGTCTGGGTAGACTACAGCGGGGGAATGAAGGGGGTACAATCCGTCTGTATGAGAATGGCTGTAAGCGGAGGGGGGCGCCTCTGACTCGTTATTACGGTGGGGGAAGAGGTGGGGTGGGAGGCCGGGGAGAGGTTCGGTAGTAAGTCGGTCACTACAACAGCAGCCGGCTTCTGACACGGTAAAGAATTACGGGAGCTTTCCTGCATACCTAGTTTATTTCCAGCTAGTCAGCTAGGGCTGAGGGTTCCCCGTCCCGCTTTGGCGCCGAAGACAAAAAGGGTGATAGCCCGGACATAACGTCGCATAACATCCAAAGTCCGAGTCGTTTGGTTTGGTTGGGTCTGGTCTGGTCTGATCCGGGGAAGACTGCGTGACAAGCAGGGTTTGGCGAGAGAATAGTCGACGATCGAGCAAGATAGTACATGTCACGGCGCGTGTTCGATACGTACACCGCCTGGACTAATATCGTGTACTTGACTCTTACTTACTTGTTAGCCAGACTAGGTCTTTGGTTCGGGAAACGGCCATTGTATCGGGATATGATCTTGGCATAATTAAAACCTTCGTTATCTTTTGATCGTTTTCATTAGCCTTGCCTTGTGGCTTAATGTTGAGTAATCAATAACTGTTTATTATTTAGAAACTATCGAAGCTGTATTGTACTAGACACACGGAGGATAATTTACATATTGTGTATAGCCCCTGAAATCCCAGCTTGTGGTATTGTCAAGTGTAGACAGGACAAAACCTTGCATGACGAAACGAACCATTGAGCATATATCCCAATTCAATCACCGTTTCCCGAACTAACGACCCAGGCGCAGGGTCAGCGAATGACGGCTCCTGCTTAGCCTGAGGGACAACAAGGTATTATTTGTCCAGGCGGGTACGTACTTAAGCGAGATGGGGGGTGTAAGCGGAGTTAAGAGTTAAGCGTCGCGATGTCCATGGACAATGAAGTACCTAGCGGTCTATAGCGAAGGAAGTATAACTAAAATTCAGGAGTGCGTGATGAGATATCGTCAGAATAGGTCTTGGCGGAGTATTCTCGCGGTATTCTCGCCTCATCATCTCTGCTGCGTGCAGCTCCCTACGCAGCAAGAAAAATCTTGTCCATTTAGCTGTGTTTCCCATTCTTGTGCACGATGAAAGAAAAGGGGAGAAAGAGTCGTCGTCGTAGAATTCCCAGCTACTTGCTTACGACATGCACTACGATATGCACAGAGACTTAATAGGCTGACTGGGCAGGTAAAGTAGGTAGATAGAGTAAATGGATCGTGTATCCATCCGTATAAAACCTACAGCAGCCCTTAAATGAACGAATGTCAGCCAGGATTGGTCCGCCGGAACGCCACAATCTCCCATCAGCATCTTCCTACTTCCCGATGCGGATCTCCTTGAACTTCCTCATGTTATCCGCGATGGCGATCTCGACGGGGATGCGCTCCATGCTGCTGGCGCCGTAGAAGCCGTGGACACCGGTGGTGCGCGAGAGGACGTACTCGGCGTCGGGCACCTCGGCGATGGGGCCCCCGTGGCACAACACGATGACGTCGTGGCGCACGGCGGCGGCGGCGTCCCGGATCTCCTGCACGAGGCGGACGCAGTCGTCGAGCGTCTTGCCCGTCTTGGCGCCGACGCCCGCGCTCGTCGTGAGCCCCATGTGCGCGACGACGATGTCGGCGCCGGCCCGCGTCATGGCGACGGCGTCGTCGGCGCAGAAGACGTACGGCGACGTCAGCAGGCCCATGTCGGCCGCGAGCCGCACCATCTCGACCTCGAGGCCGTACCCCATGCCCGTCTCCTCGAGGTTCGCGCGGAAGGTCCCGTCGACGAGGCCGACGGTCGGGAAGTTCTGCACGCCGCTGAACCCGAGGTCGCGCAGCTGGCGCAGGAAGGTCCCCATGTCGCGCAGCGGGTCCGTGCCGCAGACGCCCGCGAGCACCGGCGCCCGCGAGACCACGGGCAGCACCTCGCGCGCCATGTCCACCACGATGGCGTTGGCGTCGCCGTACGGCATCATGCCCGCCAGCGACCCGCGCCCCGCCATCCGGAACCGCCCCGAGTTGTACACGATGATCAGGTCCGCGCCGCCCGCCTCGGCCGACTTGGCCGACAAGCCGATGCCCGCGCCCGCTCCGACGATGGGCTGCCCCGCGGCTATGGACGCTCGGAACCGCTCGAGGAGCTCACCGCGCGGGATCGGGGCCATTTTCTATTTCTCTCTGCTCGGTTTGGTTTGCCACCTTTTCTTTGTCTTGATCCTTTTTTTTTTATTGCCCTTGGTTTCTTATGGTATGGTTTGGTATGGTATGGTAATTTTTTTCCGGTGGTCCGCCGGTGGGGGGAGGGGTTAAGTCGCTCTTCTCCGTTATTTTTTAAGCAAGCTTGAATAAAGACTGCGCCCACGCGATATGCTTGTGTTCTTACAAGAAGTACTATCTAGTAGCACAAGGAATCCACCGTGAGGGGTATTCTTATAAAATATTTAGAATAATTCCAAGTCGAAGCAATAAGTTAGCAAGAGTAAATACCAACGCGCGAAGTATTCTTCTGGCTTGCTGGTAAAATCTTAGTGTTGAAGGTCTTGCCGCAATTACCGGCTAAACCGTCCCGCATTTTGCTTACAATCGCTCGCGCGCTTCATTTTCCGCCAGGCTCATTACATCGTATACCTAGTTGGTTGAAAGTTGAGAAATATATCCGATGGTCATTTAAAGGACTCAGGGTATGCATAAACTACGATACAAAAGCAACTCGCATCGATGGATAAAGAATATAACATTTACGTATAATGTCAACAACTCAAGAGAAGGAAAGTGAATATTATTAACAAATTAAATATTAGGACTGGCTTAACTCCAACATCAACTCCTCCCCTATAAACGAAGACACTGCGCTCAAGAGAAAGCGGTTGTTCAGTCTACAACTTCTCGCAGTGCCTCGTGTCTGATCGCCTTGAATGTTTCCAACTCCGCTCCCTACGGTATGGTATGCTGCTATTACAAGACATAGCACCAGGTGGCCATCGCCAGTCCAATCAAGGTGAAGCTAAGAGCCTGCCAGAATGAAGGCTTTGCCATGATCGCGTCTCCAGTGAATGTAGGCGGCGGCGGGGGAGGGGTAGCCGGGGTTAGCACCTAGTATCCAAAGCCTCTCGTTAGTATCCTACTAGCATCTAATCACGGGGATATGAGAAGGGGGGTGATCTTTGTGCTGGTGGTCTGCGTACCTTCTCGATGGTATGGACGACTCCATTCTTGATGATGGCATCACCAGTCAATATCTTCGCGTCTCCAATGCTGATGACCCCGTCCCGGACCTTAACAGTCAGTCTGCCTCCCCCTAGAGTCGGATAGACGTCACCATCCGCTATGAGTGGCGTGTATGCTGGGAATCCAACGATGATGTGTTGCTTCAGCATATCGACGAGCTGGGCATCGGCCAAGCTGCCGGCGCGTTTGAAGGCCTCGTCGCTAGGGGCTAGGACCGTGATAAGAGCCCTGTCATCAAGTTCGGCGACGAGATTCGACTTCTCGAGCGCCTCGAGCAGCCGGTTGGCACCCAAGAATGGAAGAGAGTGCGATAGGCTCTCCGGCAGTGCTAAGACTCTGTTTAAGCAATCCCGTTAGCGTGGCCAGAAAAGGGGCCAACTTAAGATGAGAGTTGTGGATAATGACAAACCCGCCAATAGGGCGAATGACGCCCTGGTCGAAGGGGATATCGTCAGCCACGACCTTAGCACTGGCCCCGAGGCCAGACAAGACGACAGGGAGCGGCTCTGAAATCAGCTTCTTCTCGACGAGGGTTTGGTTGTGCCCGGCGCCGAGATTCACCCAAGCGGGATCGTTAAGTAATGTCTCGTATGCGGAGCCCGACGTCGGCCCCGCAGCCCTAGCGGTCACGGCCTTGCTCCCGTTGGACGGCTTGGGAAATGTTGGTGTGATCGCTTTCGTAAAACTAAACGCGGCTAACGCATTGTTGTAATCTTCCGCATCGACGCGGCGAACGACTGTGATATTACCGTTCCTTTCTAGGGCGGCGTCCGTCGGAACATACACAACGAGGTTAGGGCCATTGTTGAGGAGTTCGCTCCCCTGAATGGTGTCGGCATATTTGTCGAATCCGTTCTCCCTCAGTACCGCCAGCAACGACTGTGTCATAGCCGGAGCTGCAAACACAGCGAGCGAAGCGACGAGGAGCTGTAGACCCATGTCTAAAACGAAGATAGAGATCAGGAAGAGATCTAAATCGACTAATTAGTTGTCGACGAAGTATAAATTTCGACAGTCGATAGCTTTATTTAAATAGCAGCCGATGTAAAAATTCCTGGGGATACTTACAAAGCCCTCGAGACTCCGGTCGCTCTGATACTGCGCAATCAACTGCGAGGGGATAATTTGTATCAAATAGTCATCCAAACGCGAGCCAAAGGCAATTGCAGATGTCATAGAACCCCAGAATCTTCTATCACAGGCTCTGGCTGGGTGTGCGCCTGCTAGGGAGCATGCTCCTTCTTTGCTCGAATACGAGATTCCTAACCCAATGGCTAAAAGCAGCAAGGAGGCAATCTCAAAATGGGCCAAACAGGGTACGTAAGACGTGCACCACAGCCTCGTTTTTCGTACATCAATTTCGACTTGAACGCGGTAATCGCCGGGGGTGAGGCAGTCCAGAGGTTTCGGCCTATCAAAACAGTGCGGTATCTCGACACACGTTTCCCCCTCCCATTGATCACTGGATGGCTGTGCGTTGCAACTGCTACGATGCGGCTCAAGACAGCTCATCAATAAATTATGCGGGACACTGCCGGTAATTACTCAGCCTGCCGCTGCCTGCGTGGGAATTGGGAAACTGATCTTCGCTCAACCAGCTGAAAAAGTGCACTTCTCCAACGTCGACCAACAAAACTGTGAGCAACTAACTAAGGTTACCCTGAATGCATAGATATTGTGCCATGTCTTTTTGTTGTCTCGATTCATCCACCCGCAGAGGCGAATGATTCCTAAGTCAGTAGATGAGGCGGCGCATATCACACTACCAAGGAATATTGGGCATCTGCTCTTTGATTCTCCCGAGGCCTCCTCGATGATGCTGCCCGACTGCAACGAATCTGGCAGTCAATCACATTGATTAGGCATGTGAGCGACGCCAACTGGCCATCCAGATCCATTTGCAACTACCGGAAAACGTCTTGGCTGCCAGCCCAAGGTCGCTTCACTACCACTCCCAACAATGGTGTCTGGCAAGGCATATTTGTTTTCTGCCAAGAATCGGGCTAACCTTCCCCGAGCAAGGAGTGATGTGTGGGCAACCCATATGCCGTTCTGCCTCCATGGCCCGCGAGCCGCTAAGAGCCTCACAAGACGCCTGATACCTCAAGCGTAGGCTTCAGAATTATCAGGCATAGTGAAAAGCCGCGAGGCTCGTCGAAGATATAAAAGATAGGTAAACTTACTAGCTGTGAGCAAAATATCATTTTTTTTGCTTTGCACCTTGGGAAGAACCAGTAACCACCAACCGACCAGCCGAGACGACCTCAACATGGCCGACGTCTACACGCCACCTCCGGATACTTCCTATCGCTTTTATCACCCCTTCTACGCGCCAACTGATACTGGCAGCATATGGGCAGTAGCGGTCCCAAGCAAAGATGGAACGCTTATAACGGCAGCCCTTTCCGTCGTCTTGCTTGTGATTTTCATGTCTCTCTGGAAAATCGTCTGTTTTGTAGCTCTTCTGTACCCCGGCAGCAAATTACGGTCGAGATATGTCGCGCTGGTGGCGCTTTGGAACTCCAATGACTCCTGGTTTGCCTTCTGGGAGTTAATGAAGTACGCTATCCACTTTCGGTCGGAAAAGGGTAACCTCGCGTACGGACTCGCGTTCGCCCTATGCGCTTTTGTCGTGTTTGGTGGAAGCCTGGCCTTGGGTATCGTTGTGCCATCCCTTGTGCAGATCGGTAACGTTGCTCCGGTGCGGCCAAGCGCGGTCCATTATCCAGCCTTTCCGCCGGCAAACGATATACCGGGCCAACTCAAGACCTTCGGACTCCGGGCCTCTTCATTCCTCCGCGCCCTGGGTAGCGTGGAGGCCGCAGGGGTCACGAAGCGTGACAGAGTGTCCATCGACGAAGTCTTGTCCCCCCTTCCCGGGAACGATACTGAGCAGATGTCGGAGATTACCTATAATTACTCAATCACTGGTGCTGAGCTTGGCCTTCAACACGGAGCTGGCTTAGCACTAGCAGTCAACGGCTTCTGTCGAACTGAATACGACTGGATAGTCCCCTCAACAGACGACAAACTCGATGTTTATTCCCCCTGGGGCAGTGATTCTATCTCACCTCAGGTCCCCCTCGACGATTATAGTATCCGAGATGCTCCAAAGGCAAGTTTCATACTCCATCCCGACGCCGTGAAGCAGTATTTCGACAGCGGCAACACGACTTTTGCGATTGTTGTCTGGTCCGCCCACCGAGCGAGCATCAGCACCTCATCAAATCCGTGGTACGCAACAGAAGACGGTCACCCGGGATATCAACCACCATTTGGTGCCAAATTCTGGGTAAAACGTTCGAGGCCTGCCCTGTCCTGCTGGCAGCACGATAAATGGACTTATGGGGCACAGACTGTTAAGTCAGTCTACGACCTTGACAAGTTGCCCGGTATAAGGATACAAAAGGTCCTGCTCAAAGCTCTGGAGACGGCTCTTTCGATCCCGGTGCTCGTGACGCTTGGTAACGCCAGCGGCGATTCAGCGCTTAGGTCTCGGACAACGAGTCCCAATGGCGTTATCGACGCATCGGCCTCCACTGTCAAGGCTGATCTTGAGCGTCTACTTGTTGCTAGCTTCGTAGCGACGCGGAATGTTTTTGTTGACGCTACCATGTTCAAATGGGGCGACAACGCGGGGCCAGATGTTTTCACGAGCGCGAACGGGCAACCGGCCCCTGGCGCGGGCGATTTTGTCGTCACGAGCCCGGACATCCAGACCTTCTCCCTTGCTGGGATTATCGTTTTGTTGGTGGTTCTTGCGGTGCTCCTGCTCATTGATTCTGGGATCAACCTATTGATTCATATGCATCGGAACAGCGGAAAGGAGGGCTCAGACAACACATGGGTACGCAGTAGAGTCCTGCTGACGGCTCAGCTTTTCCGCCGTCTTTACGAGGATGAGCCCCCTACCAAGGACGATCTCGTGTCTTGCGACCTACATTTTCTAGAAGTAAAGGACTCAACAGATGAATTCAAGCTGAATCAGTGCGCCAAGGACCGCAACTGGTGCAACGGTCATATTGCGCGACAGAACAAGGTAGAGCAGAATTCAGCAGGTGAAAATAAGACGCAGAAACCAACAGATGTGACGACGGAATCAGCAATTGTAAAGCCTTCTTCTCAGTCTGCAGAGAAAGTGGGAAAAACCTAAGTACCTAGGTACTTAGACTAGGTACATGTAGTCTCGGTCGCAGGGGGGGGGGGAGGTCGCTTCATTGGGTTTAGTCGCTGTTTCATACCCGACACTAGCTGGATCAAGTGGGCTTTCGACAGGGGTTTGCCTTCGTTTTTAACGTAAGGAGGTACGACTGGAGTGGAACGAAGGTCTTCCTTACCCTAAAAAATTCTTTCCGCTGCAGATTCCATAATAAAAAAAATTTCCTATTTAGGCCTAGTCATTATTACCTATTTAAAAAAAAAAATCCGTATTAAAAAGGTAGATACTATAGGTGCCTTCGTTTTTAACGTAAGGAGGTACAACTGGAGTAAAACAAAGGTTTTTTTTATTTTAAAAAATTCTTTCTGCTATAGATTCCATAATAAGAAAAATTTCTTATTTAGGCCTAGTTATTATTATTTATTTAAAAAAAAAAAATCCGTATTAAAAAAGTAAATATTATAAATACTTAAGTATAATAGTATATAAGTACTAGCATATTAATACTTTCTACCTTATTTTATTTAGCTATTTAAAGCTTTTAATTAGTTAAATTATATTTAGCTTTTTTTATTATTATTATAGTTATAGCAGTATAGCTAAAATAAAAGCAGTTTTTTGCTGCTTTTTTTATAATACACCAGGTTAACTATAATATATTTAATTAATTATAATGCATTTAATTAACTATAATGCACCTAATTAACTATAATATATTTGCTTTATTATAATATATTAAATTTAATACTATATATTAAATTTTATATAATATATTAAATTAACTATTATATATTAAATTAATAGTTAAATTAGTTATTAAATAATAAACTAACTAATTAAATTAATTAATAGATTATATAATAAAAGATTTTATTTATTTAACCGCTGATTTATTTAAATATAAAGGTACTTAGGTATAAAGCTATTAAATTAATTAATAAATTATATAATAAAAGATTTTATCTGCTTAACCGCTGGTTTATTTAAATATAAAGTTATTTAAATATAAAGCTATTAAATTAATTAATAAATTATATAATAAAAGATTTTATTTTTTTAACTGCTAATTTATTTATATATAAAGGTATTTA
>MU392176.1:227052-482213 GCA_022578495.1 Nemania sp. NC0429 | reverse complement strand
TATATAATTTTTAAATTTAAAATATATTATAAAAAATTTTTTAATTTTTAATTTTTATTTATTTTTTATATTTTTTAAATAATTTTTTAAAATTAATTTAAATTATTTTAATACCGTTTTTATTAAAAATTACGCTATTATTATAATTTTTTTAATATTTATATTAATAGTGCTAGCATACTAGCTTATATATAGTTATATTTAAATAAAAAACGATTTAATATTTATAACTTTATTATAAGCTTTAAAAAATATAAGTTTAAATTTTTTAATATTTATTATATTTATATTAAATGTTTATATTATTTATAATAATATTTATTTTAATTATTTTTTTATTAATTTAAATAAAAATATTATATTTTATTATAATAATATTAATTTTTTTATTATTTAAATGCTATAGTTTTAAATCGATTTTTTATAAGTTTATATATTAAAATTAATAAAAGGTTTTTTTTTTATATTTTTTTTTATTTAAGTTTTTATTATTAAAATTATTATTAAAATCATTATTATTTAAATTTTTTAAAGCTTTTTTTATAAGCTTATTATTTAAAAATAGTTATTATTTTATTTAAAGTTTAAAAATTAAAAATATAATATTTAAATTTATTATTATAATTATATTTTTAATTTATTTTTATAATTATTTTATTATAAAAGCATTTATTATTATTTATTTTAATATTTTTTATTTTTTAATTTTAAATTTTATAATTTATAAATAAGTTTTTTAAAATATTTATTTATTAATTATTTATAGCTAAAATATTTTTTAAATATACTTTTTAAAATCTTTTTTTTTATAATTTTTTATTATTAAAACTTTTTTATATTAATATTTATTTATTTATATTAAATTTTATTAATTAAAAAGCTATTAAAATATAATAAACTTTTTATATAATAATATAAAAAAGCATATAAAGTTTTAATTTATAAATAATAATAAAATTTTTAATAAATATTTATTAAAAAGTTTTTAAAATATTTTTTATTACTATATAATAAAAATAATTAATTTTAAATAAAAAATATATTATTTAATAAAAAAATAAATTAATAGCTAAAAAATAAAAACAAATAATTAAATATAAAAAAAATTATTATAGCTATATAATAATTTTTTTTTTATTAAAATATTTTTTTTATACTTTTTAGCCGTTTTAAATAGTTAAGCTTTTTAAACGCTTTAAAAACTTACTTTTAAACATTTTAAATATCTTTAGCGCTTAATCCCTTTAAGACCGTCACGTAACTCCACTACTTACCCGGTGGCTGTGGCTTGTTTTCTGGTCTAGCCCCTGCGTTGGCCAATTGGTTTTCCCTCATCACGCTTGGCCCCCCAACGGGCCATCCTTCTGTCGGTTCGTAACAGTTAGGTCTCCAGAGTACGTGGACGTGTAGGCGTTCCCCGTTTTAACAACGATATGAAAATACGCGCACAAGATTCCATCGCCTCAAATGATGCACTTTTGAACGCAATTGGCGGGGACATTTTGAAAATGGATATAAAACTAGGCCTATGCCCGGCAATCAGTTGAGGTAGCCGAGCTCGGTCGGTAGTGTTGCGGCGAGGATAATCACATGTAGTAACGTCGCCAAAGAAGACGTAGGAAGTAAATGCTTAGATAACGTCCCAGTCTGGGGGTTTGGGCACAGAGTAAATAGAAGACCGGCTGCAACTAGAAAGCCGTAGGGTCGAGGGGTAGTAGCGCTTGATAGATCGAATAGATAGGTAGGGGGTAGGGTAGTCACCGCTCCCCATAAGCAAAGCATTATTTTGACTTGCTGGTAGTTAGCTAGGCAACTAAAACAAAATAAAAAGCTTTAAATTTATACTTAAACAAGGTAATCAATTTATGTTTTAACTGCTTAGTCGCAACTATTTTTAAATAAATTCGTTAATTAAATGCTATATATTTATATATTAACTTTGCCGATTTTATTTTATTATTAATTTTATTATAAATTTTATTAATAATTTTAACATAGATTTTATCGACGATTTTATTATTAATTATATTATTAATTTAATTATATATTTTACACATAAGTTTAAGCTCCATTTATAATCAGTTATTTATTAAATATTTAACTAATTAAGTTAAAAAGATTAGTTAAACAAGTTAAACAAGCCGTTTTAAGCATTAAATAAGCTAAAACAAGGCAAGCGGCATTACCTCAGCTTGTTTTAACTGTGGGAAGCGCTGAGGGTAGTGATTAATTAATTCCTGAATCTACTGATATCTAGGGGGGCGAAGCCCCCTATATATAGACAAATCGACTATGCAGCCACCCTGCAGGGTGGGTGGTGCTTTGTCACTTGACAGTCCCCTAGTTCTCCCTAGATGATATCAGTACGGTTCGCTCCCTCTGCTGTTAGGCACTCGGACCTTTTGAACAATCTGAAATCCATCACCCCATTTAAATCCTTATCCAGGAATAGTGTTTGTGCCTTACTATACCCACCAGTCCCATCCTTGCTAAGTCCTGTTGGTACTAACGACATCCAATTCTGAGTTGCCTTTGCCCGAAGGAAAAGGGGCAAAGCTCATGTACCAGTCATTCGCTGGACGCCCCGAACCGGGAGCCGAGCAACGTTTCGAGATTTTGCACCACCCAGGCACCTATCTGACGCATGATACCGACCAGATGCACCCTTTCAGGCGACTGCCTGTCTCTACATATTGACATGACTGAAGTCAGATACTCCCATTTTCTCTATATTCGCGGTAACCTATCTTTCGTCGGAGACGCTAGGAACCACAAGAACCTTTGAGTAGTGAGGAAAAAACTAATCATGAGCTTCCGCCTCGAAGGGTTCGTCCTCCTCTGGTAACTGGCACGGTTTCGTAAGGAGCTCCACTTGGAATTGTTGAACTTGTCCAGGTTGTTGAATGCTAGCGGCAGTTTCATCCTGCATTATTGGAACAGTGACCATATTGTGGCGTTACATGTCCTCGTCCAGGCGGTTCTAGACATCATCTAGGGGCGTAGTAAATATGACTGGTCTATTGAAATATATGTGTCGTAGTATGCCGTGATGGTTGTGAGCTAGGAGGAAATCTGAAGCACCCTCCTTCCCGTCCGACTTTGTGTCGCCAGTTGGATGTTTTGCATACAAATGCTGAAGTGCGGGTGTGGAAGCCTCCGAGGCTATAGGTTCTGACATCCGAATTTGGAGTCCTACATGCCACGTTTGCCCTACAGGGCGGGAGCCTTTATATGAACCTCACACATAAAGGAAGAGTCAATCCTCGAGTTATAAATGGTATAATACTGTTTTACTCTTTTTCCTGGTGGCTTTATTTGCGTAAGGATAGCTTATGTTCTGTTAATGTGGGTCATTTCCATGAAAGTGAGTATATCAAAAGTTTTCAAACAATTTGATTTCGCACAGGATTTGGATCCCTCATAAGCCTTTGCTTGGTCACCGCCTTCCTTGATTCTGTCAGATATAATCATATAAAAGGTATCTAACAGTAAACCAATGTTGAAAATACTACGGCTCCTGTACATACCAGTTTCTGAAGACCCTGGCTACTACAATATACACTAATTATTCATCAATTGTTAGTACAACTGTCACGGAGGATATATACCGTTAGTCCAGACTTTGGATTAACGGCGTCGTTTTTCTGCAACAATTGCAAACGATTTGTCATGTTGCTTTGGACTTTGCCGAGAGACGTGAGCGGCTGCAACTGGTCAAGAGCACCACCTAGAGAGTTGTTTCCGCCTGTTTTGGGCCCAAGCATCCAGTTGACTCCTTGTGGAGCCCAACCTTCGTCAACCGCCGTCAAATTGTCTCCGAAGAAGGCTGCTGAGGTGGTGTAATTACACACATACCCAGAGCAACAAGCCCGTTTAGGTGGCATCTTATCCGTAATATCGAAGCATTTGCCACAAACTCCAACTGACGGCACATATTCCCAAGAGCAATTTCCCGTAGAACAAGAAACTGGAAGATCAGGTATATCGTTGCTAAATACACCCTGATATATTGCTCCCAGAAATGTGCCGCGATGTGTGGCCGAAACGTTTCGTGCAAATGGCACGCCCCCTTTACTGTGCTGCTAACGGAACGGCTCTTTATTTTTATTACATTTTGCGTCAGAGCCTCCATTTCTATCGCTACGATAGTCAAAATGGCGCTCCCAATTCTTGATATTCTTCACTCTCACTCTGTTTCCAGGGCACGGTGACGACTGGTATTACAAGACAGACATAGCTTAATGGACGCTTTAGGTGGAGGGTTTGAAATCTATAATGTAAAGAAACCCTCACGCGGCCTGTACAACCTGCCCGTCCCAGGTCTGCCGGGTTTCATATTGGTGATCAATATCATACCTGGTGTTCTTTTACTTCTGGAGCAGAAGCTGGAAAGAGCGAAGTCGGCCGAAATCACCTACCTACTAACTTACTTGCTGACCTATAGCCTATAGGCACCTAAGCGCGGCACGGGCCGGGCCGTAATCAGACCGACGACACAGACAGGGCAGCTTCAGGGCTCTACTTACCCTACTAATCTTACCTCCCCCCGCGCCCCGCTCCTTTTAGCAGGGATCGATCAGATAAGGATCTGTAGCCAAGGCTCACATACATTCTTCGCTGACATGTCTAAATCCCTGGGGGAAAGTTTGGAAACGTGCCGATAGAACCCGAGAGGTGGCATACGAAGTATATAGGGACAAGGCAACCCGCGCTATCTAATCCGCGTTCGGTTTAGGTTCTGTCGACAGGGATCGATGTCATCTGGGGGACGCTAAAGTGCCAACGCGTTGGCTTCGTTGAGAATGTACATGTTCTAGGGATGCGAGCGCAGGTGCAGGTAAAGTACTTGCAGAATGGTATGCGAAATGGTGTATCATGAGAGTCCCGGGACCAGTCCTCATGTTGCCCACGGTCAGACAGAGAGGGAGTTTTTGCATTGCTTTGATAGCACTGAACATACATTGGGATCCTGTATCATTATCGATGATCTTATCACTGTCGCTCATCCAAGCTGAAAAAGGGTTGTCGATCCTATATTTCCCACTTTGGCGTTCCGAATAACGTTTCTGACGTTTCTCATACTTGTGAACTCTCCATTCTTTAAATTTGTTGAAAAGTTGGCGTCAACCGTATTTCCTATTAGCGACGTCTCCAAAGGCGGAGCTAGCGATGTGCACATGCTGTCTTGTAAAGTTAACTTTGTTTCAGACGTCGTTTTCTTGCAAAAAAAGGCATAGAAAATTATGATAGAACTAGGAATGCGGGTGAGATTCGGTAGAGCAGGACTTTAGTCTAATGTTTACAACTCAGATGTTAGACACAAGTTACATACTTACTCCCTACTTGACAAATTTCCAGGAATTCGGTGTCACAGCCCTGTATTGTGCAAAACCTGACGGCTTGTTCACTCTAGCACTGCCTCTGTAGAGGCCAACAGTATGTCGATTTACTTGCTTAACCCCTAGATAATCAGAACCCCGTAGCCAAGTATCCTCTTGGCGACTTGGCTAACGCACATGCCCTGTAAACACGCCCAAGATGGTGAGGTTGTCGGATATAAGGGGTATCTCACAATACACCCAAATCAAGAATACAGGGGCCCCAGACATATTTGCTTAGGACACTGCTTACTGCAACATACAACAGCTCTCAATCAATTACCAATTCAATCTGAATTACTTGAATCGCTTACGTCTGACAATAGCTCGTAGATTGATTTACAGGATATCTCTAACAGAACTATTTGCACAAGCCTTCTATACCTAGCTCATGGAATAACGAAGAAAAGCAGTCGAAAAAGTGTGCGGATGTTTGGAGACGGAGGGCAAGGTGAATCACTGGTTAACTCAAGATTTGGGAGGGATAACTGACTGGAACGTCGCAGACTTATGACATGCATATGTACCCTTGTAACCCAAGCCAACCCCAGGATTTCCGAATTAGGCCACAGGAACTCCGACGACGAACGGACCCTTGGGAGCAGATATAACCTTCGTCCCACTCCATCACAAACCCTTTCACTGAAAATGAAGACACTGGAATACTGGTACTCTTGAAGGCAAGTTTTATGGATTCCTTGGCATATTTTACTGTGGGGGACTGCTCAGCGCGCGGATATTATCGAACCATCAGCTGCACACTAGCAGTTGAGAAATTACTTACATAGGAAAATGAATGTGGAGGCCGTAAAATTGATAGAGACACGGGAGAGATCGCTTTGACCCCGTAGATTAATCCAACATGCTATTTCTTCTGCTCTTGGAACCTAGCGAGATTTCTCTTGACACTGTTGTCCAGTTCATTCGACTTCTCGCTACGCCGTTTAACTTTTATGGCATCTCGCTATGGAAATCTAAAGTAGTGGCCTTTTTATGTTGAATACACCACTTACCACCTACTCATTTTCCCATGCTATGTAAGTAATTGAAGGCGGGTGGCATAACCACCTACTTAAAGGATCGAGCGGGCGGAACTTCCCTGCCGAGATTATGTGGGCAAGGACTTCGGTACCCCAGTTTACATGTGGAAAGGTGGATGATGACTACCCGGCCCAAAATCAATCACCCATTCGTTCGCATATAATCAATTTAAAGTATATCCTGATTTCGAGGGCGAAGTTGACTGGTATACTCAGTTCCCCAAACTTGGCAAATGCGACGGTTGATGATGATATAAGCATTGCTGCTCGTAAGTAGTACCTGAAATACGAAAATATTAGCTTATATGAAAGAGAAGAGACTCTTTTGGAAGTCGCTTAGCAAATGATTAGAAATGCCATGTACTGGGCTGGGAGTATGCTAGAAGTATTAGCCGTGGAGATCACATTTTCTTGTTTACTCATCTGCAAAACAGCAGTAGCACCGACATGGGAACGGAACATCTTACAGTGGAGGTGTACTAGAAGAGAACAAAGCGCGAGCAATGGAATATAAGCGCCATGTGCCCCCTCCATTAAGCGAACCCCTCCTACTCTCTGCAGAGCTACGATTACGAGCCATCGGTAATACTCTGAAGTTCCCGTTTCCAATATGCTTCGAAACGTGTTGCTTGCTGGCGCTCTCGCCGCCCTCGCCTCCGCTGATTTCACGCCGCAGGAAGGCACAACAACAACAAACCTATGCCGTTACAAGTCCGGCTCTGGTGGCGTCCCGCCCACGCCTATTCCCACCGTCTCGACGAGCTGGGGCAACGTTCACAGCACTACAACTGGTACGTGTTTGGCGTCTACAACACAACTATTGAGTCAACATAAAGTCTAAAAAAGCTCATTCATTGACATGGTGATTGTAATATAGCGGCCAATATAGTTGTCCCCACGACTATCTGGCTAACTGCTCCAACACTTACGGTCACGGATGCCACCTATACTCCGTGGGAGCCTATAGAGACAACTTCAACGACTGCTACTACTATTACCCACCAAGCCTATGCGCAGGGTCCCACTGCAACCTTTGTTTCGACTGTGTGTGCCGGTAACGCCAAGCCAGCAGTTACTGTGACTAAATGTACGTTGTTATATTCCCCTCTTAGTATCTCTCACGGTGTAATCAGATATAAGCAAGCATAGCGGTCGAGATTCATTCCGATTTCACTTTGTTCTGCTCGTGAAGTGCCACGGGAACGGTGTGTGGTTTCAAAACGCCTCAGCAGCCATGTTGAATCACATTTTGAATGTCAACGACACTGACAGGGACAAATTGCACAGATACGGGAACATACGCCGCAAGCCAGGGCCAAGTTACCACCTATCCAGCCACGTATCCAACGGAGGCTACATGTGGTCGTGCGACTCTGACCATTACAGCGCTATGGGGATACACCTCATCGGGCACTGTCACCGCCACTTACACGCCCAAAGTCACCGTCACCTCTATTACGACAACATCCACATTCACCTGGACTTGGACCACGCATTGGGTCTATACCCCTACGTATCACACAACCATCACATCTCACACCATAGTCCCCGCAACAAGGACCACCACGGTGGCATGCCCCGCGGCAACCATGACGAGAACGCTCGACGCCCGCTGTGCGCCCTCGAACCTCGTCGGCGCCATCGACGGCAAGGGCATCTACCTGGCTCGGTACGCCGTCGACTCGGGCTACGTCTTGTCACCAGGCGAGCCCTGGGGCAGCGATCCAAGTTCCTGCTGCCAGGCCTGTCTCGACGACAAGGCCTGCGGCGCCTCTTGGTCGGGCTACAGAGGCTGCGGACTATTCTACGTCGTGGACGAGCTGAAGGGGCAGCCCCAGTGCGGCGCGTGGGTCGTTTCGTGGCAAGCCGATTCAACTGTCATTCCTGGCCAGGGGTATATTCTCCAGAGCGGCTGCGGCATTGTTGGGTTAGAGCCTAGGTGGTGGGAATGAGGAAAGATTAAGGAGGTATTATCTACAGCTAGATCAAAGTCACGATCCTCAATGAGAGAATTGAAGTGATTGAGTACCTGACTCGATAACGATTAACATCTTAGGACGGTGTCGCAGTAATATGATGTTGTATTTTTGTTCTTTGACGGGTGACTGCCGTACCTGAGCCACCAGAAGAGTATAACTCCTGATTCTGAGAGGTCATACTCGTTTCGCAAATTACAGCCATCTATGTAACACTACCAGCTGACAAAGCTCGCAAGGACTGAACAAAGTATGCTATCTAAAGTAAGCAGCCTTCCCGTAGGATTCACACAACGTTATGTTTCACTCCGCTGTGTTTTAAAGCTGTGCTAGAGCCTAGGCTTCTTGATACACCAAAGTTTTCGCAGCGGTAATTATTGTTTGCATGAGAGGGGAAGTTCCATAATACACAATGCATGCTTCTCTCTTGGTGAGAATTTGGTTTCGATAGGGCGTACCCCAATGCTGTGGCGATCCAGCAGCCGAACCGTAACAACCGCTTTTCTCATCGGGTAGATGAGACAATTAGATAAAAGACAAACAGGAATTTATCTCCAGATCTTGGTGTCCCTCCCTCTCCCCTTTTCACGATCGCTGTATAGCTGTCAGTAATAAAGCCACACCCACTCTGCAGGTAGTGTTATAGCGATTCATCTATATAATTATAGGGGACTTTGACCCCCTAGATATTAGTAGATTCAGGAATTAATTGATCACCTTGCTACCCCCTAACTACCTAATCTCTCTGATATACTAAGCCCTATAACCTTCATCTTACCCTTCATTCCAGCCGCTCTATAACTGCAACTGGCCTATCTATTCACTCTGTGCACTACTCCTCTGACAACAGCAATATGATCATCCAGATGTATCACAAAGTCTGCTCTACTGAGAGCGACCTACCGGACTCCGATTTGCTGACAAAGCGTGGCGCTCCGGGTAGAACATCCTCACTAAGCTCATACGTAACCACATCGACCCGAACACCTCAAGTTCGTAGGGAATAACCCCTCTCCTTTTCTAAAGCCGTTAAAACTTCAGTGAGCCGTATGGTGCGGCTCTTCCTTGAGACGGTAAGCGCGGATAAGAATGAGCTGTTCCCAAATGGTCAAAAACCACTCGTAGTTATGGGCACAGGCTCGTCTCGCAGACATGGAGTCCGGGCGGGGGCAGCAGGACGGCAACGAAGATGCGCGGAAAATATTGATAGAGGACCTTAAAGGGAATAATACTCATGCTCAGAGAGTATACTGAGAAGTCTGAGGGCCGAGGAGGCAGGTATAAGGTTGGGGTCGCGGGGTTAGGGGCGGTTTATCGCCTGGGTTTGCGCGGTCAAAATAGGGGACCAGATGTCCCTTTTGTAATCTAAGAATCTAAGACGGACGTACTTCATATACGAGAACATGTTATGCTAGTGACCTAAGCCAGGCACTCAATTGTTGGTTGATGAGACGTCTTTCTGCTTCACAAAAAGGGAGACGGGAAAGGGGAGGATGCGGGTGCTCTGCAGGAGTTTCCCCACGCTGATTCGAATAACTGATCAAGAAAGGAACGTTGCTTAGAGCTAGGAGCAGGCCTGGCTAGGAGCGCGTTGCTAAGCAAGCATTATTCCAGATGCGCCGACAACACGATCCCTGCTTAATATACTAACTCAACATATTCTCTCAGAACAGCCATGTCATGACTCATAGCATTGAGTCGGAATAGTCAATTAGCTAGCATTACTTGCATGTAGATTTGCTAATAAGTAATTACCTCACGCATCTCGAAGACAATACCCTCACCTACCTGCCCGAAGTAGTACTCAGAGAGGGGTAGTAGTCCTGGGTCCCACCACATCTCGCGACGAATCGGCCTGCACCGTTACACTCCAGGGTAGTAGTGTAGGTATGGGCCAAACTGCTGACTGCCGACTCTCGGTTGTTAACGCCGGCACGTGAAAGCCGGGGCCCAATCGGATCGCGGGATTGGTCGAAGCGGTGCACAGTTTAGATCCAAACGCGTTAGTCCGATGGTAACGTGGGGGAGGCAGGGCGTCGAATTGATCTGGAAGAAACCTCCGGAGGGGCTTACCTGCGAACTTCACCGCCCGGATCGCTCGAGCGAACGGTACGGAGAGGGAGTTCACTTACCTACCTACCTCCATTAGGTAGGTACCTAGGTCAGTTACCTAGGTATTCAATGTATTGGCGAAAGGCTTGGCTAAGCAATCTCCTATGGGCCCGGCAGCCATGTAGACACTGTGCTCTTGAACTGCTGCCTGTTTGGATTCGGTCTTCATTTACCTACATCGGTAAATCGTCGTTCATCGGGAGAGTCAAGGGAGAAGAGATCTTGGGTGAGCTTATTGTCTTCTCTATATGTGCACTATACGTTTTTGGTTGTATTATTCATGCGGTGGATGGATGGATGATCAGATAAGGAAGCTCGTTCGGTGCGATGCCACCACCGATCGAGCTTATTCTTGGCCATGCTAGCCCGGCGGCGGGTCGCCGAGATCGTGGCGCGAATGGCCACCTGTGAGGCTGACCACGTTGAACGACGATAGGGCGGATCGCGCGGACCTGCTTCGAACCCTTGACCCTCACCTGCCTACCGACCTACCTTTCGCGAACGTCTACCGGTCCTACGGCCCCCTCGGGACATCGGACGGTGTTGTATCAGCACGGCGACGATTGCTAAGAACGGGATGGGAGGATTTTATGCGCTACCGAAGTAGGAAGGCGGGCGGGAAAGAGACCTACCCTGCCCTATTCATACATCCCGGCACGTTCCTTGCGATCGAATGATTGCTTTTCAAAATAAGATCCTGAACCCCTCATCCCGGGTAATTATTCGTAGACGAGTTGGATTAATTCGTAGAATAACCACTTCTAATGAAGATGCTCGGCTACCGCCGCTTAAGAGTCAAATTCTTCCCTGCTGAGTATCGCAACATTGAAAAATGGGGATGACAACTTGAGTTTACGTGCTACTGGAAACCTTTTGTTAGCAAAGTCTAAAATAAATAGTGCTCTGCAACAAGAAAACATAGGATGACCAGCGGAGTATAGTCCCAGAGTAGCTGGGATGTTGAGGAAGTCATATGAAACGTGGTCGGTCTCTAATCTGGATAGATGGACCAGATCACTTCAACAGTCGAAACGCGCCAAGAATCTCATATACCTTATGTATTCAAGCTGGACTGCAAATACCGCCTATGTGGCAGAGTTGTCTATATTAGGTTTAGGTTTGTCCACAAATTTTTAACCTTCGTCTGACGATGACTGGGGGGTGTTAAAGTACCAAGAATGAGAGTATATAATCATAAGAGAGTCTTGAAATGCGGAGAGGCCATGAACGTGCGCGACCTCTTGAGAGAACCATATAAGGTTGGGCACGCCCGGTCCTCGTCTGTGGTGGAAGATAGATACCATCGTCAGGTCTCCTCTCCCTGGTCGCGGCCGAACCCCTCTCACGGCTAGCTACGATGCCTCGGCAAAGGAGTTTCATGGCCGTTGGCCTGGCACTTCTCATGGCCACCGCCACCCATGCTCTACCATTCCCATTCCGGCTCGCCGCCAGAGACCCTCCTAAGGCCTTGCCTCAGAGAGCGACTGCCAACGACTTGAAGTGAGAGACAAAGATGATCTGCCGGCGTAACGAATGCTGCTGACATGACAACATCATAGGTTCCAGCCTGCAATGGATTTCGACACGGACAGCTGCTATAACACACCTGCCATTGGCCCCGATGGCACCATCAACCCAGGTCTAGACCACGAGAACACGGGGCTTTCCTCGAGCTGCCACGACCTGTCCGACCTGCAGAACAACAACGTGTATGCTCGGGCTCGCTGTAACAATCGCTGGTGCGCTTACATTTACGATTATTATTTCGAGAAAGAGTACGCATCGAGTCCCGCCTCCTCCAGACCTAACACTCCATTACTGACTCTTGACTATGATAGTGTCGCTCTGGCTAACTTCCCATTGGATCCGGGACATCGCAACGACTGGGAACACATCGTCGTCTGGGCGCAAGACGGCGTGGCCAAATATGTAGCTGCGTCAATGCACGGAGGCTACGAGGTCAAGGCGGCAGCCGATGTCCGGTGGGAGGGAACTCATCCGAAAATGGTCTATCACAAGGATGGTCTCAGCACCCATGCTTTCCGTTTCGGCAATACAGATGATGATAGGATCGAGAATGCCAGTGGGAGCTGGTTTTTCGGAGCCCTCGTCTCGTGGAATGGTTTCCCGAGCCTGTCCCTCCGTGATAAACTGTCGGCCTACGACTTCGGTTCTGCGAACTTTGCGCTCAAGGATTCGGCCTTTCCCGGGAACCTTGACCAGGCCCGTGCTGGCTTCATTCCCGAGTTCGATATCAACAAGGACGATGGCTCGCCCGGAAACCCTTGAGGGACTGGAGGCGGGACTGTGAGGAATGAGACTGGTCGTCGCATAGGAGGCAATGAACCTAAGAGCTGACTTCAGCTTCCGTGATGAGTTATGAACTAGGAAGGGCGTTTGGATACCCCACGATCTGCATATAGAAACCAAGGATATTTCGCGTCGAGATACTTGTCTAGGTATCAATGAGTGCCGAGCATGTCTGTCCTATATAGTCCCACTGTCGCACTACATCTACGACAGCAGGGTGGATTGGACGGGCTGTCTAGGCCCTTGTTTAGTCTTCCACTACGAACGATATCATGAATAAAGATTTGACAACCCGCGCATTGAGGAGTCGCAGGAAGGTGATATATTGTGGATGAGGGTACGGGTAGCCTTGAAGAGGCCGAAATTGTTAGAATGCCAGCAAGCATTCTACTCGTGACAATTGCATAAAGTAAGAGAGAGAGAGAGCGCGGAAGAGGCAAAGGCTCGAGTCCTCCTTACCTGTGCTTTGGCTATACCATGGAGGTTTTGTGGTAAATTTGCACTTGAACATTCACAGTTGGATTCGACGCTGCATTGGTGATGAATGATGCAAAGAGAAGAATTGAAGAGGGACCGAAACAGAAGGAGAAAAATAAAGTAGGTACTTCGCAGGGTGGAGCAAAACACGGCGTGTGAGTGGCCCGAGCAAATTTGCTTTAGCGCGACTAGAACGGGTCTCATCACGTGACAGTAATCTGTGGGTACGGGTATGTAAGGGACGAAGGAATTGTAGGCGCCTCTTCTCTTCTTCTTCCTTTCTTTCCTCACACTTTTTACTGCACGATTAATCAACCGATCTTGATTCGCCCACTTACTATCGGTCATATTTGCGTGCTAGATTGATCTGTGAATTGCTGCCCTTTCTTAATAATGTACCATCACCTTCTAATGAGCGGATTTTACGCGCGCGGTGGCAGTCATACAAATAAATCAAAACCTGAGCAACGAGAAAATACAACAAATGACTTGGTCCTCAGATTTCCAAGCCCAGATGCTGTGGTAGGCGTTCAACCAATCGCATAGGCGTTGGTCTCAGCGACCGGTAAGGCCGTATGCTCTTGTCGCACCGACTGCATTTCTGGAAGTTAGAAAGTTCCTACACTTTGGCGTCCGACACGTCCTGTTGTGAGTTTCAAAGCAACCGAGCTCCCGATTGTTCCACGTATGGTGCCAAGCCGCCATCGAAGGAGGATGCTGCGGGGATCGGTTATCTAGCCCGCAACAAGTACACTTGAAACCACGATATACGTCGTATAGGCACTATGCTATACAATCCGCAACTTGAAATTGAATCATAAGTTTGGCAAAGGAGGTGGGTGACTACTTACCTATACGGTCCATACTTGGGCAGTGTTGAGGCTAGGGTCGAGTAATTCTCTAAGTTACGTATTGGCCGTCGGCCTTCGCAATCGTGACAAGTCCGGGGCTGGATACCGATCCGATATTGCCCCGTTTTATTTAGGTTGGGATCAGTACACCGTTTCGGATTTTATCGGAGTGCGAGGACGGGTCAAGGGCTCTCCATCACTCACTCGTTCACTCATTCACTTGCCCAATAAATCTGCCCGACCTCTCTTCCGGCTAACGACGAGAAAAATCCACACGCGGCGCACACACTACTCGGAATGGGGATATTGAGGACAGCAGCGCTAGTCGGCCTCTCCGGCGTTGGTGTCGGCGTCGCCAGCGTCGGCGGGGGGATGGCCTTCCTAGCGGGGTCGACGAGTCTCGTGCCCCTGACCAGGGATGATCCGATGTGCAAGGGCAAGACGTGGAAGCGGTACAACCCGAGAGAAAACCCGGCCTTCAAGGACGTGGTGATCAAGGCCGTGCCGCTGAGCAAGATTCGCCCGGAGCTGCGCAATGACGAGACGGCTCTCACGCTCGAGTTCTGCCGAGGCATTTGGAGCCGATGGGGTACGTCTCCCGGGCGAGGGACCGCCGCCCAACGAGATCCCGGTTGCCCGCTCCGGCCTCCCCTTTCTCACTTTCGCGCCGATTTCGGTCCATCGTCTCTTGACTGGCTGACGCTTCCCAGGTTTTAAGGTACAGAGCATTCTCCACGAACGGTATGACCACCCGCCAGGCACCGACGACCACCTCTGGAACACGTCCGAGCTCGCCGTCGCCAAGTATCCCAAGGGCCTGCGGTTCTCGAACCATTTCGAGGTCGTCGAGAACTCGGGCAAGGAGATCGTGGTCCGGTGTGGCTCCTCGCCTCTCGAGTCTGGTCTGCGCAAGTCTGACGGCCTCATCTTCCTCAGCGCCAAGATCGACCCCGAGCAGGAGCAAGCCGTCTTCTATTTCAAGTCAGCCTTCTTCAGCAGCGGGGCGCCCAAGGTGAAGGATGCGGTGAATTCCATCCCGTCCGTAGATGCGTTCCTGCATAGGTGGTATGTTCGGATCTTGACCCAGAGTGCGATCAAGCATGTTAGAGAATGAGGGCGCATCTTGCGGGTCGAAGCATGATTTCAGAGAGGGGAGGCGCGTAAAGACATAGTTAAAGCGTCAGTATTCGCTCTCTGTGCTTTTTAGATTTGAACTCTTCTATCGCGAGAAGAGGTGTAGCCTCAGCGAATGCCTTGTCTGCGATCCCGACCAACTACACAGCAGCATGCAGCGGGATGAAATCTGTGTACGAATTGTCATGTAAACTATCTCCCCTCCAAAGGCCAAGAGGGCCGAATCATACCACCACGAGAGCGCAGAGACGCACGCGACGACAACAACGTCACATTCGTCATCGCATTGGACATATCGTATTCGTTATCCCATATCCAGTCGTCAGATTACCCCGACTCCGATGCGTCACATAGCCAATGAAAGGGTGCGCGACCGACGAGCCTCGGCTGACTGATGGTCTGCCTGGTTTCGCATAACTCAACAGACTACCTGACCTACATGTTACCAATCTACGATATGAATAAGACCAAAGGCTTAATACACTACACAATGCTTGTTATGAAGATCTCGTGAGCATGACGCAGGTCCCGTCAATACAATAGCATGATATTTTTTACACTGCCTCACTCGTCCACAAATCAATCGCCAACAGACCCTCTGCCTATCAGCGATACACAATTTATTTCAATTTCGCGTTTTTGGCGGGGTTCCCGCGTGGGGATTGGGGATTGGGACATAGCGCGGCGTAGCTAACGGTTCAATACGAATACGACAGGTTTAAAGGCGGTCGCGGGCCAATCAGCAGCCGGGGAATGCGAGAAACACGCAGCGAAACGGGAAATTTCAAATCGCATGATCGATCAACTGGCTTAGCCACAGACCGGAAGGGCACGCAACCGAAGGCCTTTTGTTACCTGTGCATGATTCATGACAGAAACAATGGCTAGATCCAGCAGGTTGTCCCTGGGCAGCACACCCAGACGGCTCGATTATTCTCAATTGAGTGCGTTTTTTTTACAAGGGGAACAACAAGCGAGCGCAGTGGCGGGGTTGAATCAAATAAGATGCCTACTTATTCAGAACCCTGCGCCAGATCCCTAACCAAGGTGGGTTAGATTGCTGTTATAGGAAGTCAAATTCCAGGGGTGTTATTTGCCTAGCAGCCAATACCATCTCACATGGCGCGCTGAAAATGGGCATCCAGAACTGCTTAAGGTACGATAGTGTGTGTAGATGCTACAGGCGACCGAGATCATCGGCAGATTAGTAAAAAGTAAGTGCTGCACTATGAATACCGAGTATAACAAACTTATACTCATCGAAGCAAAAGATGTACCTCCCTATCCCTAGTAAGCTGGCGGGCTGTTGTTTTCTCCGCATCTTTTCTTGAATGCTCCATAAAGCTCGAGCTTCACCCCAGACATTTTGCTCTCAAACTCGCTCCCTCAGTTCATCCATCATCCCACTTCTACCTCCCTAATTATAAGGCCTCAACACACCCAGGCGCCCCCTACACATCCCCGTGGTGGTATAATTTCACTGATCGAGACGATACGAGAGAGACCGAGCCAATCGGTGTAATTTGTACGAAGAAAAGTCGACTTTCCACACACACGTGACGTGACGTTTCCGCGGGACCTGCGCCAGCGACGACAAGCAAGAGAACCGAAAAGGGTGTAAAGGAAAAAGAAAAGAAAAACCAGAAGACAGGATCCCCGGAACCGAACAGGCGAGCGAGAAACAACCAAACAAAACTCCATTCCCCGACACAGAGAACAGAAACGCAATGGCAGCCACACGCACGCCGTACGCGCACGCGCCGAGCAGCTTCACGCTCATCTGGCTCGCCATCTCGGTGCCCCTCGTCATCTGGGACTGCGGCTACGTGCTGATGCGGCCGCGGACGATGCCGGGCGGCGACCTGCACTGGCCGCTGTGGGTGCCGTACGAGCTGTACGGCAACGTCGACCACGTGTACGGGTGGAAGGCCTTCAACGCCAACAACGGCTTCACCGGCGCCCAGGGCCTGCTCAACGCCCTCGAGACCCTCATGTACATCTACTACGCCGCCGTCTACTTCGCCAGCGCCAAGCCCGTCGCCTCCCTCGGCGGCAAGAAGGCTGTCGTCGGCCGCCAGGCCGCCATCGCCGTCGTCATCGCCTTCGCCGCCGCCATCATGACGCTCAGCAAGACGGTGCTGTACTGTAAGTTTGTCTTCTTTGTTTGCTAAAGCGGTCCCGCTCTGCCCGACACTTGTTCTGTTCTCGGCGGCGCTCTGGTAGCTCGTCGGATCGGGTCAGGTCGGGATTCGGTCGGGATTCGGTCAATTCGTGGCGAAGGCGAAGCGGAGAGAGGAACGCGCCCGGCTAACCATGATGTGCTCTCTAGGGCTTTGCGAGTACTATTCGGGCTTCGACAACATCGGCCACAACAGTCTGCAGGACTTGATCTTCCTGTGGATCATCCCCAAGTAAGTTTCATCGTTCTGAGTCTTCGCCAGGAACTGATAGCGCTGACACGATCCTCTTCAGCGGTGCTTGGCTCGTCGCCCCGACCATCATAGTCTACGAGCTCGGAAACGAGCTCGTGGACAACATCGTCGGCGGATCAGGAACGAAGCGCGATTAAACAAAAAGAATTACTTACGAGATTTGTTTTTTCGTTCCCGACATGATGAAATGAGTACGAGGACGGGACGACTGTATACGGACTGGAACGCGCGGAATCGCGGGACATCGGGATCTGGGATTGGGGCCTATTGGCGGCGGGCTACCATTATTATACATTAATGCCGATGACGGGATGGGCCAGCGATGACATAATGGTCTTGACAGACGGGAGCGGCGATGGGATGGGATGGGATGGGTTACAAATCACATGTTGGAATAAGTGGGCTAACCCCGTGATTATAACGACAACTAATTCAATAATTCTCCTGTACAAAATATACTATCACAGACCAATCGGATGATCTCACATATTACGTGATCTGTGATCTGCACACCCTTCTACTTCTACCATGTCACATGCTTCGGTGCGTGCCTTCACTTATGTCCATAATAGACTAGACCTCATTCTGTCACAACATTAACTAGAAGTGTTGCTAGGGACTCTAGAATACTTGTTGTCATTACACGCTGACGAGAGGAAGTTTTATCTGCTAGTGTTAAGCTTATTTTACTCTACGCTAATAACCTAGGGTAATCAGGGGTCCGGGCCATACAGCGCTTTTGGTATCGTGGCACAACACAAGCAAGCCCCTCAGCACGTGTCAGGCAATAAGGTTGCGGGGAGTTAGCTACCCACCCTTGGCTGTAATAGATTCGGCCGATCGAAGGAGAAAGGCAGACCATTCCTACCATTGTTGTATGATTTGGGAATTTCGGAAATTGATGGGATCAAGCCCCTACTCCTAACAACAACCTTCTAGGGCCACCTTTTAAAGCTGCTCTCCAGCACTGGAACGGGCCGTCTTAGATGGCCCTTTGGCGCAATAGTACGTAGAGAAATTTCGCTGAAATTTCGTCATTCGGTAGTTGTTTCTTCATCAAGCTGCTCAATCAAGTATTTCCGTTCACTCACACGATATCTCTATCAAGAACATCCCGACACAAGGGTTGATGATTAGTTTAGGTGTCCAAAGCATGTGAGTCATGAATCTTCCGTCTCAATAAAGCTTTCCTTCTAAACACAGAGCTATCGTGTTAGCACCACTACTTAGAGAAGCTGAAGCCAATGTCATCTGTCCCAGCGATATGAATGTCGTGAATCAACGCCCCTCCCACCAACCAGACTTAAAACATTTTCCTCTTGCTCGTATAACAATTATAATTTGAACCATTTTCATACCCCTTTGATGTCAATTGCATAGCATAAGCTGTGCTCTAACCACTCGATGCGTTTTGGGACCCCCCGGCGCCCCCGTTGGAAGGAACTGTTCGCATCTCGACCCACCTCGGGAGTGTCCGTTCCATTGAAGGTCCTGAACGCTGAATCGTCAGGAACTTCGATAGAGACCTCAGTGCCCGCCATAAGTGCCTCAATGCTTCCCACGGCTGATTTGATGCCCGCCAGACAACAATGCATAACTTAATAAGAAACTTTGTTGTCAAGAGGTATTTCCAGAACAGCCGCCAGTCGAACGTTTGCTTCCGGGTGAACATATGCCAACCCTCAAGGGTGAGAAACAGTAAGGCGAAGGATATACCAAGGTAATGTGTCAGATAGTACGAAACAACGACCGGCTGTGCGCCACTTGAGTTTAAAGATGAGTGTACAGGGTTGCCGTGTATATCTCTCCAATCGGCCTTGAAGTCAATAATAGGTATGGCAAATATTGTCTAACTCCCCACCATTCGAGGTTAGATTACTTGACTGTGGCTTGGATGTAGAGACTTCTCTCATGAGAGTTGGGTCACTTACCGCCACGGTTGATATCGGCAAGTAGATCATGGCGACGAATGCCAGCACCATGCTCGTGTTGGCTAAATGTCTGGAGATTCCAGCCTGGTACTGAATGGCAAGTGAATCATTAGCTCGCCTTATATGTCGGGACTTAGGGCTTCTCTACTCACTGTGTCTGCGCTTATAACAGCCGTCTGCAATATAGGTCTGCAGGCTCCCAAAAGGTCATCGTATTCGCGGGAAATCTGCTCAAATCTTTTGCGAAACCGTTTATCAGAGGCATAGTGACTGCAATCAATGAGGCTTTTCAGATGGCGATTGGCTATAGCGATATCATCCTCAAACGTTATTACATCTGCCCTTACGGTATCCAGTTTCCTAATGAGATCGAGTCTATAGGAATGCTTCTGAGAACGGAGCAGTATCTCGAACTCGGTGAAAATATTATGTGCATGATCCATAAAGGCTTCCTGGAGTTCGCGTAGGTGTGAGGTCTGTAGCTCTGCGAATACAATGGGCAGGAGTAGAGGGTCAGTACAAGTCGGTCCACACCTGTCGAGCATGTCATACACTGCGTCCATATCTTTCTCTGAGCAGCCCAAGAAAATGCCGCAACTAGATTCATGTTTGGGGGAGTGCGTGTAGACTAGGGCAATATTTCCTGGATAGTTCGATACGCCGGAATGAAACAAGGCTGAGCAGGTATTACTGGCAGTTTCATTTGCCTCGAAATCTGGCGTTGACATGTGTGTATAAGTCTCTGCAATTATTTGAAATACTGTAGCGCTGATATTAAATCGTTTGGCGATTGTACCAAGGATGTGTTTGGAAAGCGGGACTGTCCTGAGTGTAGAAGGAGCATTGCTCCAAGGATAAGAAGCATTCGTAGAATCCGTCTCGGAGGCCGGGCATAAGCTGTCGGATTTAATCAGCCACTTGAAAAGTATCCATGACAATGGACCAAAGCTCTTACAGAACAGTGAAACCCTTCGTGGTTGGTGGAATGTTCCCATTTGGAACGACGACGTTATCCTCAGGAGTGGCGTTATCTCTAGGAGCGGCATTATGTATAGAAGGGCCACCCTTGAGCCAAGGTGTTAGAGCAGACGGCACGATGGCGATACTGGGTCATTTGTAGACGAACCAACAAATCAAGCCACCGTCTAGTATTGTTAAGCGCAATCACTTCTGCTCCCTGAACCTATAGTCTTTAGAAAGCGAAAGGTCTATAGGGCATTCTAGTGGGAACATGCCTCTTGTGAGCTTCGCACTACCTTACACCTATTCATATTGAGATCATTTTCGCCGGGATTGAAACGCAGCATTGGCCAATTCGAAAAGTCTTCGTTTCTCTTAGGGTCTAGATCTGCCCACATTTGGATGTACCGCGGCATGGTTCGTGTGTCTCGGTTCCTAAAGTTTGGCAAGGCTTTGGGCTTGAATAAAACATCGATCGACTGGGAAAGTAAAATTGGGAGCCTGGCACTAGTACCGGCAGTGTAAGTGAGGTGGCGGGGAGTCATTTTATATGCTCGACCCGGCTAGCTCTGCGTCGGAGGCTCTACATGGGTTATATCCAACAAGAGATTATTAACGAAACTGCAACCCACATTGCAGCCTCAATCTGCAGGCTTTAAGCGGTGAGGACGAAAACTAGGGACCTGCGCATCAACGGGGGGGGGGCTAGGGTTTGTTGATGTAGGACTTGAGGTAGGGATTGTGACAAGGCTCCGAGATTCCTGTTCATTGATCAAGCTGGTTATTTTCTTGTCGCTTCAGACTTCAGTTTGCCCAGGTTTTTTTGGGAAGGAGGTACGGAGTTTGTACGACTGTACAAGAACTTGGGTTACCTATGGTCCAGAGTAAAACACAATAACAATAAGCACCGCAACAAAGCAACAGCAGCAGCCCATTCAGTTCGAATCAGCAAGCGATTAGAATGCACCAGAATATGACTTAGATTTACCCCCGCACTTCACATCAATGCAATATTGTGGTACCGCTTCACAACATCTGCAGGAATATCTTGGAAGCTCGCTGCAAGCAACATGAAGTGCGAGCCAACGCGGCTGGCTGCATGAATCGGGCCTCTAGATAGGTAAACATTCTACATAATATTGACAAAGTTATAGACGAGACTTGTACTGCCCGTACAATTTTCGGTTTGTACCGATTCACCGAGGCACATAATGCTCATTCCTGCTATTACATACATTCTGGGTACTTAACAATAGGGCGTATGTGACGGGAAAACGACGCCGTTAATCCCTGGTCTGGATTAATGCTATATGTGCGCCACGCAATAGCGTACTTAAGCAAATCCCATGAGCCGTAGGAACTGACGCCCGGCTTTCTACGCCGGGTAAGGCTTTCTTAGCCAGCCACTGAAAGAGGCAATCAAAGGAAATGGGCGTCTCACGTCAGCAGCGTCAGTCTCTTAACATGCCAAGCTAGTTTGTTGAGCTCGAATGCGTAAGAAATTACCTCTGTCTTTGGGGGCAAGTCCGCTACATGTAGTTCAGTTTCACTGGGGTTTAACTAGCGTTGCAGCTGCGGCTGCAGGGAATCTCAGAAGGCCGTAATTTGTGTTACAACCAAATCCGGTGTGCAAAAAACAAAAGAAACCGTTGTTGCATTAGAACACACTGATCTACAGACTGTGGATGGACAACTTTGCTCAACCAGCGTGGCATAGAAAGCGGTTTCAATAAAACAGCACCAAGGATTCACGTGCGTATTGAAACGGGAAATGGGAAACTCTATAAATGTTTCGCATCCCAGAGAGCTATACTCAGACACTACACGTGATTTAAATAGAATAGTAATCAAATAGACCACTTGAAAGGAAGAGGGAGGAGCAAATTTCTTTGCGAGCAGTGGCCACAGCATCACGGTACTATATAAGTAAATAATTGCAGACGGTCGAGCTTACCTTTTGGCAACGTTGTACAATTGCCAATAAGCAGTTCTGTTACGTTACATGAAACCACCGTGATTGGAGAAAGGGACAAAAGATAAGAGCAGGGAGAATACCTAACCCATATGTGTGTTGAAGCAGAGCCATCCTACCAGCCACTCGTGGCTAGTTTATAGATCATCAATAGAGGTGCAGAATTGACTGTGTTATAGATCTCTCCTGTTGTGAATATACATACGCAATGCCATGCCGCTACAAATTCGATCTCAAACTTGGTCAGCGCGTTGCCCGAGCACGGACATCGCTAAGACTTAATGCAGGTCTGAGACACCTTATCAACAGCATCCAACATAATATAGCTTTGTCCTGGATCTTCAACTTTTTCTCCAATAAAAAAGCCTGGATAAAAAGAGCCATCACCTGCAAAGTAAGCTTCAGGTGTAGATTTACAGATAAGATCTATGTACATATCTTTGACTGAGTCAAAGATTACCCTAATGGATCCCCTCAGTTTTCGGCACTGATTGCATCCTATGATCCTTTCCAGGTATTCCGTCAATTCTCTACTCTGCGTACACGTCTCCTATTTTTCAAACAGGACAAGCTATCCATGTTACAACAGAAGCTTGAGAGGATTGACCAGGCCGAAGACAACATGCTTCGCCTGTGAAATAATAGAAGTGATGATAATATGGAGAGGGTGTACTCCTGTCCGAGATTGCTAGTGCACTCATTGGCTATGGTATGCGAACTATTTTATATTATCTTAATTTGACCTCAGACTAAGAATGTAGATGAATTGATCGAATGAAGCCATTAAATGCTTAACCTTGCACCTGCGAAGCAGTGATGTATATTAAAACGGAGATGCCCTACATCCTGGCTGTCACAACACTGACTAGAGATGTTGCTGGTGACTCCAGTATAGACGTATTGTTATTGCACGGGGAGGGAAGTTCTATCTGCTAGACCTAGGTTCTGCCTGTAGGCTTATATAGACCGTATAGCCCCACTGGCCCCGTATAGTGCCTTTAGTACCGTGACACTGGCACCGGCCGCCTTACAGGAAGGCCCTCAATAGCGTCCTCCGTAGGAAATAAAAAAGAATGTTGGCGTATATGTGCTGTACTCAGGTCGATCGGTAAACCGTCCGGGCAAAGAACAATAATACCCTAACAGTAGGTAGAAAAACAGTAGATGTATTGGGGATGTTTTGTTCTAGAGTCTTTGCGCGTTTTCTAGCCCTTACCTAGGTAAATAGTCCGGGCCAAGCCACTATACCTACTAGCCACTTCGTGGCTGGTAGGATCGATGGGATCGCTCTATCGAGCTTGCAGCATTGGATTAACGGGAATTGTTGCGTAGGTAGCAAGAGATGAAGCAGCATAATACCTTAGATGCACTAAGGAATTAGCCAGCGTAGCTGAGACTGATGACATCGTCATATCATGGCTAAAAACACTTGTTGAAGACTGCCTAATGCGTACGCGCGGATACTTCTGCAGAGTAGGTCCTTACTTACAGAGCTGTGTACGATACAGGGTAGCTCACTCTTAAAGCAAGATCGCTTCGCCGTTTCACGAGACCTAGACATTCATATACCGGCTTCATTATCTATTAAACGATCAGCTCGAATATCAATGACGCCACCTATGATTATGCTCTTATTAGCCCCTGTCCTTGTCTGTAGCCTGCTTATTTCCTCGGCAGCCTAGATTGGGACAACCGTCGTTGCTACCACCATCTTTGTTGCGGTGGTGTCGAGCCCAACAAGAGCCAAGGCTATCGAGCTAGTTGTCGCAGGTGCCACGTATGTCGACATCATTTTGTCCCCTTCCACTGAGTCACTCACGCTATGCTAGCACGCCCTAACTAGGCACACAACAGCCTTGACGGTTTTTATTTCCAGTGCAAGTACTTCTCACGGTTAACCAACGCAATGGTGTGGGATGAACTGCGTTATTTTTCCGTGGCCTGTGTGGGTGCTGTAACTAGGACGCCTCGCAGGGCGCTTGGCCTGCATAGCGGGAGGGCGATGGCTAACGGCGGGCTTGTTGCTGCGACCGCTACTTAGCTAGATCCATGCTAGCTAAGTACTTATCACATTGCTGCAATCATGCACTTCTGGCTTAGCAAAAAGGGGATAGAAACAGGCTGTGGCAGCCTGCATAAGAATAGGTCGCTGCGGTGTTAGCCTAGAGGGACGTCGGAGTGGCAGATTTTTAGGCTTAGTAACTTTTTCCTGTCTCGGTAGGTTAGGCTCTGGAATCCTGGGTTTAGGGGACGGGCCGCCATTCACTAAGCTTAGCTTTCCCCGCAGTCCTTCCCAGAACACCAAGCTGCCTCAGGTAGGTTTACTACAGTGTAAAGGTAGATAAGTAAAGTACTTACTTAGGGCAGTCTTAAAATCAATACTCGTTTCCACGCGTATATCGTTCCTTATTGATAGCTTTATCACTATAGTACATTGCTTTTGCCCTAAGATCCTGTTATCCTCGGCGTCAAATATGGAGGACTTTTTAATATACATGTCGGGTTGAAATGGAAATATAAACACACGATACGGGGCTCCTGGCTTTTGAAAAGCGGGATAGATCATGTGAAGGACTTTTCTGGCTAAGGGGCTTGATACCGTACACGTCCTTAATGGCTAAGGCGTTGATATCTGGGGAACCGAAGGACTCACGGTCGTTGGTGTTAGTGCTGAGTTATGATGCGATCGAACGAATATCTTCTGAGTTATACCTCGTAAGGTACTAAAAGCCTCGTCGCGCAGTAGCTATCAGTAATTAGACCAGAAGGTCTTTTGTGTCGTGGAATATAGGTTGTGTAGCACCGACATGTGTAGTTTGGAAGACGAAGTTGGTGTGGTCGAATGGACAAGCATCTCGGGCGCCATCGCCACCGCACAGTGCATAGCATCGTTCAGAAATGGTTCGCGCCCATAGCGGCTCAGGAGGTATGAAGTACTTCGTAGGCCAAGAAAGATGAGACCTCCTTCCAGTTGAAAAGCGTTGACGGCAAGATCCACGTCAACGAGATTGTCGAGTTCCGTTATGTTAAAGTTATAATAACCTCGTATTCATTGCTCGAGGGCTGTAGGGCTGGCCACTCGTGTCTAATTCCCAGTAGGACGTTGAATCTCTCATACACTCTATCTATCCTAAGTACTAGTCACGGCACCTTCTTAGTTAGACTGGCTGGCGATTCATGCCGGTGGCCCCGCCACCCGGAACCTAGCTGCTTGCCAGCCGATGATCATTCTTGCTTCCCCAGGCTGAGGCTTAACACTACTCGAACTGCCAGCAATGCCGATAAATTCAAAAGCGGGCCCGTTTTTCCTCCTGCTCGGTCGTTTCTCTCTGCACCGACCGGACTGTATACTGCTTGTTTCTTTGCCTGGAGGGATCGGAGCTATTGGATGTTGGTATACATGCCTGAGCATTTCCCCATTTGGGCCGACACCGCGGGGCAAAGTAACTAAGCAATGCTTCTTTTGGGTATCCCTACCCTGCCCGCGTATAATATCCCAACTATTATGCGGTAAGCATCTGTCACATATAAGCGATTCACTCGGTGTACGTTCGCTTCCATTGGGCTGCGTCGTAATATATTCTTATCCCTGATAGAAACCGCAACATTTGCCATCGCCTGCCGAACCGTTCTGTGGTCCCTGTCACAACTGTGCCCGATACATAAAAATAATGGTACGGTCGATTGGACCAGTCCTGCCGATCTTTTATCTGACAGCATCCACCACACGGTGGACGTAGGGTCCGGACTTAGCTTACTCAATGCTTGGCTTGCCCAGAGCTCAATAACAACATCAAGGCGGGCTCGGCATCATCGAAGGCAGACAGACGACATGAGCTTGCAGATACTAGATATTATCAGATGCAACATCATCTCAAATCTAGGCACTTGATAGAGGACGACAAGACATTTCACCAGGACGATGAATTATCGACGCGACGCGTGGCCTGCCTGCACTATGCAAGGGTTTGTAACAGGGAAACCCCTCGTTAGGCTGGAAATTTTCGACTGTTTCAACTTTCCAGAGGCAAAGCAACTTCGCAATTGGCCAAGAGCGAATGGTTCGATGGCCTGATAGATGAACGACTCTCTTGCTTTGCTTGTTGTCAGGGTCGCGCCAATGATTATCATCCTAGTGACCTGGACTTGGAAATTAGGCCGATTTTTTAAGCCTCAACCTGGATAATATGGCTACCTATTGGCCCCCAAGTCATGCAGTGTCATTCTAAGAATAGTCATTTCCATTCGAAGGGTAATATATGCTCATATTATATGTAGGCTTGTGCGAAACGGTAGCCAGGGCAACCACTAGATTGAAACCGCCAACGACGAACAGGACTGTTTGTAGGTAGTGTGAGCATGAGAGAGTGAAAAGCAAGTACATGAAGAGTAGTTACTGTACGCTTGAAGTAGCTACCCACCCCAATTGACCCTTATCTTGTGAGAACACGTGTGTCACGGTACGTTACTGCAGACAGTGAAGTATCCTGACTTGATAATGCTCTCCTTTTGGCAACGTGAGTGGCGTAATGATTTAGCGCCGCAAGTCTATTTCGCCATGCCATGTAGCGACTGTGCTTGCTGGGACCCGGCTGATAAGGAGGGTCACATTTAGAAATTCCGCTGCGAAGACGCTCAGGGAGGGATTGGATCTGACAGGAATTTTCATGCATGCGGAACTGATACGAAATGCGTATTAACAGGCGCCGCGTCCTGCCAACCTACCTTGCTCCGACGAGGCGAGATTCAGGTCGAACGCTATTTGGAAGGGACGCGCAGCTTCCTGGCTTAGAGTGTGACAATTTGGTCTCTACACTGGGCTTGTTGGCAGAGGTTGTGCTATCAAATTGTAAACATAACCCCGCCCGGAATGCTCCAAAGGCCCCCAAGTCCATGGGCAAGATTCGAAGATTCTACGGGACAACGTCAACAGTGAAATGCTACCGTAACATGACAAGAAGTCTGGCTACAGGCCACTAGGCTCTTGCCTTAAACTTCACTACTTTCCATTTGTAAGCGCCAATCACGGATTTATGCGAAATTAAAATGTATCCTTACCTGTTTGACGTGCACATCTGATACCACGCCCATTTGCGGCGCCATGGGCTTACGGCCAGAGCAATCAACGGCGGCGAGATCAGCACGAATATTCAGAGAGATAGATAAACTTGTGTATTAGCACTAGGGCGTCGGCACACAACTTCTATCTCTGTGCTACCTGTGTGTGTGTGCCCCTTTCGCCCCTTTTATATGCTCAGTTCTCAACTCGACAATGACTCACGGATATAGGGAATCGTTTGTCCATTGCAGAGCCACTGATGTCGTGTGGTGGAATAGTACCACAAGGGCTTGTCATGAAGTACAAGGTCCAAGGTTCGACCAATACCTCGATCGATTCGTATGTAACGATTATTTCACCAACTTCTACTGACCTCTGCACTAACAAATGCCCTAGGAGAGACAGCAAGGAGGTCGAACGCTCAGTTCCAACTTCTTAGTCGATGTCGTGTAAATTTCCTCCTCCCTATTGGATTTTCCATCAAGCATCCTCTGATCGGCATTCATTCCTCTAGCATTTTAACGGATAAAGCCGCCGGCCTTTCTATAACTGACAATCACTTTAAACGCCTGAAAGCTAGTTTCGGCCTCGTGTCCTCATTTGGGAGAAGGAGTTTGACTGGATACCACAATCACATCAAGGAGAAACCCGGTACTCATGACGAACAACCACTCAGTGCGTAATGAATCGTTTTGCTTCGAAGCCACCGCGTAGGCTTAGTCACAATCTGATCGATCATCTGTTTAGTCTTCGCTGCACAACCACCCCGTCTACGCGACAGGGGTATCTTTTTTACCATGCGGATCGAGCCTCTTACCAACTCGACAACGTGTATCATTATCGTTCCGGAGCAAGGCGATATAACATGGCTGAGTACGGAGCTAGGTCGTCAGCACCGCAGAATCACGACTTGCCCAGTCTATCTGTTTAATATCCTGTGCAAAATTCTCGACAATGACAATGAACGCACCGCCTCAACTATATTCAGTACGTTTAAGCGACAGGACAGCGATATGGAACGGTTCTGTCGCAACATCCAAGCGCCCGATGCCGGTGGGACAGATGGCAGACAACCCGGCGAAAGCCAGATGTATAAGGATCACAAGAACGCAATAATTCAACTCAATCACCTTAACATTCATTTAATGACTCTTGGCTGCGCTACCGACTTCGAGTCATCCGCTTTGAGCTTCGCCAAGAGCGTCATGGCCCGGTATATCAAACTATGCGCGGTGCCCAATCGGCCAAACAGTTTACCTAGGGTGTCGGACGAAGAGCGGCAGGTCTTCGATGATGAGATAGAGTCTCTCCAGACTGCAGCCCGACAGCGACAAGCCATGCGGACGTACGCTAAGGACCGGGCTGAGCACATGGTTTCTCTGGTCAGTTTGTCACTTCAGCACCTAGTGGATGCTCTTTGAACATACGTCTGTGTGCCGTACACTTGTGCCCACCCTGCCACTAACATACAAATCGATCCTGACCATCGACATAGCTTAGCGCACACAATAGCCAGCGCGACGTGGTTTACAGCCAGACAATCTCGGGAAACTCTCGAAAGACAAGTTCGCAAGCCAGGAATCTCACGATACTGGCGTCGCTGTTTCTACCCGCAGGTTTCGTATTTGTGAGTCTTTTAACCGGTCTCGTCGTCATTGCCCAGCCCGCTCGGAATGCCTTATCCTAACTCACGAACTTCTTTCTCCCAAGACGCTGTTCGGTACCGATCTATTCGCGGTAAACCCTGACACCGGAAATATCAAAGTAGAACCGGCTCTAGGGCGGCTAATAGGCGGCTCTGCCGGAGGACTGACCGTACTAGTTCTTTTTGTCATGCTAGTAGTCTGCAACTGGCCAAAGAAGAGATGGCGGTATTTAAAGAGTTGTTACCCTCTTTCCGGTTCCAGCAAAGATGCTACAGCGCCAGAAAGGAGGGACTCCACTAGAGAAGAGATAGAGTTAGATAGCGTCTTACCCACCTCCTCACGTTCCGACGACCGCCTAACACCCAACATCTACAGGCATTAAAATGCGACTGTTCAACCAATTTATCACCAACAACAAGCCAGGTAGTAAAGTCTAAACGTCCCGAATTATAACGTTTTCTAATGTATAATCAGCTATATAAAACAACGCGACATGTAAAACACTAGCAGTTATTTCGAATTTTATATTTATATAAACGATTATTTTAGCGAAGACTTTATTAGCTAATTTTTATCCTGCTAGTAGTTTTATAATTAAAATTTATATATAATATTTAATTTTAATATTTTAATTTTAAAAACAGCTTTTTAATATTTTTATTATTTATTTTATATTAAAAATTTAATTTATAAAATAATTAAAAATTAAATAAAAACTAAATAAAAATTATTAAATAGAAAATAAAGCTTAATAAACTATAAAAAATAAAAAATGATTTATAATATTTTATTTTTATTTTTTTAAAGCGTTGGTGACCGGGCATCCACGTTTTATTATCCGGACACCCTCCGGCTTAAAACGGCCTGCCATATCACCGACGGCCCAGTTTATGCAGCTAATTTATTTTATCACGGCTTAAACCGCGTGTAATTACAAAGCGTTGTTATAAGCGAAAGCTTAGACTAGTTATATAAAGTCGGCATATATAGCGCTAAAAAACGATTTACCCTGCTTAGCTATAACTGATTAAATTAACCGCGACTGATTAAATCGACTGTGAATAAGTCAGCAGGTAAGTCGGGCCGTCAGCAGCGTGACAGGATGTTACGGGCCGGAGCGTGCCCGGATAACGAAACGTGGATGCTCGGTTATCAACGCTCCTTTTTAAAAAGCCGCTGGACAAAAGTATCACAAGCAATCAAATCAGTCATTTCAGGGTAAAATGGGTCTAACAGTGGGTAAACAAAGTCACGGAGCCGAGGCGGCCTTTAAAGGGATAGAAGGGCAGGTTTGACAAAAAAAAGAGGGGGGGGGGGGAACAGCGGCTTCTATGGAATCCATCCCTAGCATAGGCCTTCCTGTCTTTTTAAATCGGCGCCTGCGCTGCACCCGTTGTAAATGCAGTAATTCCATCTTCAGCCATCTAGTACTAAACATCGACAGCCCATGCAACAACCCACGCAACAGCCCACGCAACAACCCACGCAACAACCCACGCAACAAGGAACTCACATTCCAAAATGGTCGCTGGAATCTCAGCTCAAAATCAATATAGCAATCTTAATGACGACGTTATAAAATATTTCAGGGAAAAATATGGAAACGTTTCGGTATTGGTAAGTATATTTTCTGGCTTTCAGTTTCGCGCCTGAAGAGGATACTAGTGAAGTGGGATTAACACATATTAGTTCGTCTCTCTTGGTTGGACTATTATTTTTCCAAGGCACTTGACCGATGTGAGCCACGCGTTACAAAATAAACACGACATATTTATATATTACTAACAGCTAATTGATTTAGATTGAACTGGAGGAAGCGCGAGTTCGCTTGGGCATTGACAAATGGGTTATAAAGAGCAAAAATGCAGTCGTGGGCCGCGGCAATTGCTAGGAGGTGCCTCTCCCCGCTGGAAGGGGGTAGGGTAAAAACTCTATCGTCATACCAACAACCGCTGAATAGACTGGGTATCACGCGACCAGAAGAATACTCATGGATTCCCATAGCACGGCCTTGGACGGTGGCGACTTGTCAGCTGCTGTTTGTTGGATGGCCCGCCGAACCGCATTTATGTACACACGAGGAACATATTTTAGTGGCTGTACTCTAGTTCCCCTTTCAGTCATTTGTACCTGGCCCCGGATCACTGATGGGGGGTAGGAATCCAATGGTGGCAATATAATAGGTTACAATTCTTAGATACATTCACATTCTAAGATGAAATAACTCTGAACTTTTGGCATGGATCTTCAGCAGGTGGACGTGGCCTTTTCCTATTTGTGGGTTCTGGTGAGCAGTGGCCGAGACTTGCAAGGAGAAATGCCCTCCGCCGCTCGGAATAATTATTAATCAGCGAGGACGTCACTTACTATGAACATGCTTTGAATGAGTTGATCCCGTCTGTTTGCAGGGGCGAGTTCCTATGATATCCAAGGGAGCCCTCACCTTCAGGGAAGTTGAAACTAACTGTAGCCTCTCGCGGGTGACCTCCCACCCGGCAGCGTCATAGGGGTACAGCAACATACGATGACACGAGCAGGCTACTTGAAAGGGGGTATATAACATTGCCCACCGAGATCTGGCTGAGCACCACTGCCCTCAGCACACAATATGAAATACAGTTCTGCAGCTACTGCTCTTTAGCCGCGGTCAGATACTGTGTATCTAATCGAAGGGGGGGGGCATTATACACCGCATTGCAAACCTCCCACAGTCCAGCTCCAAACAGCCGTACTCCGAAAACAATTCTGATGTTTACCCCTTCAAGAGTCTACAAGCTAAAACGTTTATCAAGAGCTTGTTGGACCTTGGGGCGCTAGGTAAGATACAAAAGGCCGCATAGCGCCGAGCAAGGTATCTTAAAAATAGAAGGTTTTCTGGGCATGGCACGTTTGTTCCGGTCACAATCCCTTGGGTAGGCGATCACATTGTGATATATCAAACATCCTCCCAAGCTGGTTTTTATTGGCTATGTTGTTTTCGAGACGAACTGCTGGCTATCCCTAGCTTAAGCCTACATTTTTGCCCTTCGCTGGGCTGAAACATGCTCTTGGTTATAATATTGTTGTCCTTGACACTCGAACACTAGACCTCAACGACCCACATGAAAACGCGCCTTCTCCCCCAAATGTCATTATGATTTGTGGTGCTCTATAGTATCCAGTGCCGAATCACGGTTGGATTGTTCGCCTCCTGAAGCTGATGACCAATGTGAGCCACGAATCACGGATTAAATATTATATGTCTCGCTTATATCTTGCTCAGGAGTATCAAGGGCAGGTTTGGAAAATGGGACGGTTCTTAGTGGCTTAGCGGGGTCGTTCCAGGGATAAGGGGCTCCTATAGAATCCATACCTGGCTCTGTCTTGAGGGCCGGGCACAATCTGTTGCCATACATAGCTTAGACATTTTTAGCAACAGAAAGTTTCCCAGATTATCTACGGCCTTAGAGGTCAAGGGATACAGTCATCCACTTAACATCTTGTTGTGGTGCAGGGGTTCGAACCACCACACTTGCGCAGGTGATCCTGTGATGTCATCAGTATCCTCTCGCATTCTAATCCGTTGTGCCCTTATAGGGACCATCCCTAGAATGGGCCTACTTGTATTCTTTTTCTTTTTAAATCGGCGCCTGCGCTTCACCGGTTGGGTTGAAATGTAAGAATTTCCATCTTCATCCATCTAGCACTACATCAACAACCCACGCAACAACGCACAATCCGAAACATGTCAGCATTCACGGTTCGTGTGGAAGATCTCACGACTCCTCAAGAGTTTGAAGCGTATTTTGCTAAGAAATACAATGCCAAACACCCAGATCATCCGGTTTATTCGATGGTAAGCATACTTGTTGCCCTTCAGTTTTGCGCCTGAGGAGATGAACTAATCAAGTGGGATTAACATATATTAGAACGGCAGGAGGCGATACCACTTTATTCTCCCAGAGCGCATGACCGCTGTGAGTTACGAGTTGCAGATCAAATATTATATATGTCGCTTACAGCTTGCTCAGGAGGAACTCAATGAAGTGCTGGTTGACCTGGACCTTGTAGGGAAACCCATTAGGTACCCAGTAGCGTCCCCGAAAATATCATGGAATCCCCTAAAGCTTCTAGGGTGGCAGAAGAAAAACTCTAAAAACATCACGGAATCCCCTGAAGCTTCTAGGGGAGCGGAAGAAACGACAGCTCAGGCTCCCAGACTAAGTGCTTCCCCTAAGAGCGCTGGTTCTGTTTCACACAGTAACTCGAAATGTGGGCGTGGACATTCGGATCGCGATCGAGCCAAGAGGTGACGCATGAGGATAGCTCGAAGCTGCCAGTGTCCTACGGTACAAGGCTGGGAGAGAGGTGCTGTAACTACATCAAGCATCGCCAGGAATAACTGGTATCAGGAAGACTGCTCATGACCTTCTGGGTAGCGCCTTGAATGGTAGTGATTTTTCAACTGCTGTAGAGTCGCTTGGAGTGATTATTGTTTTTATTCCAATCTACATATGAAGCAAAATTTTCCCGTCGTAAGTAAATATCAAGTGGCGCAGCAAGCCAGTGCTGATGTCAAAGGCTTCTGACTTAATTGAAGTGATGAACTCGTGACACTCTTTGTTTTCGGCGAACGGTGATGCCATGATCACGATAAGGTAGTGGAGATACCTCTCGGGATATGTTACGCGACCAACTCCCTTGTCTGAAAGTGATGCATGCGGCCGAAGCCCGGAGGCCACCCAAGGGATAGGAAGGTTTGAAGCGATGGAACGCATAGAAAACCCAGCGTGGGACAAAAAGGAAGGACAGCCTCGGACCCAAAATGTCAAGAACGTCGCTAGCCAGACATCCAAACTCCCCTATTCGGGCCCCCTTTTGTTTTCCTTCACCAAACCTGAAGCCACTATTTATCTCTTCATTGGGTGCGACGTTACGCGCCTCCTCGGCCAACCAACGCGAGGACAGCATGAAACGCACAGTCGGGAATAGATAATGGGTATGGAGGGGCACTTAAATTTTCGACCCTTCGAGCAGCAGAAACCGACCTACACCGTAGCTACGTAAACCCACCCACCACCTCCTTTCCATTCCTCCAACTCCATCCTCAACCATCATGGATGAAACTCAGTCCCTAGAAACAGGCCACTCCGGGTCTGTAGAAGGAAGAGCTGGAAAAAGAGCCGAAGAAAATACACGCGACCCCGCGCCTCAACCGCCTCCAAAGCGGCTGCGACAATCTCTCGAGGATACACCAGTAGACAAGGGCGACCCCTATTATCCGATCGAGCTCTGGGCAAGAGAAGGATCCTGGCCCCGCGAATACCTCGAGGAGCCTAGCATCATCGAGCTCACACTAGTGCGAAAGCCGCCATTGGCCCCAATTCGTCGTGTGCAATCCTGGTCCGACTCCGCAACATCCGCGACGCCGAGCGATCGGAGGCCGCGCGAGGAGAAGAGTGCGCCCTATGAAGACACAGGGTACGAGACACTGCTCGCCAGTCACGGTAGTTTCATGGCCGAGTCCCTCGAAGGCGTGACCGATTCAACTAAAGCAGCAGTCCGGTCGATGCTCGAGAAACCCCAGCCGCTCCCGGAATATTCGATATTCGACGACTCCACCTTCAAGGCGGCATGTCGGAATCTCCAGGGCAGAAACGAAGCTCGCGTCATCCAGGATATCTCTTGGCTCATCGTTCCCTCGGCCGAGATCCTCGCTGTAGGTGGCGCGAAGCACCTCAAGATTCTCGCCGAGAGCGTCAACGCAGGCTGGAACAACTCGATCCCCCTGACCGGTATTATCCGCCCGCAGCCGGACTACTCCGTCGGGTTTTCGCGAGAGGCGTTTACCGAGGGCCAGCTTGCCAACCTTTCGCCGTTCATCGGTGATTTTCTCGGCGACGACCTATCGCTCTTCATGGCCACGTATTATATGTACTTTCCGTTCTTGGCCTCTGAGGTCAAGTGTGGCGCTACATCGTTGGACGTTGCGGACCGACAGAATGCGCACAGCATGACCCTCGCGGTACGGGGAGTCGTGGCGCTATTCCGTATTGTGAACCGCGAGGAGGAGGTCAACCGGCAGATCCTCGCCTGGTCTATCTCGCATGATCACCGATCGGTGCGGATATACGGCTACTACCCCGTGATAGACGATGAGGGCTCTATTCAGTACTACCGTCACCCGATCCGCGCATACGATTTCACAGAGCTCGACGGAAAGGAAAAGTGGACTGCGTATCGATTCACCAGGAATATCTATGATACTTGGATGCCAGATCACTTCAAGAGGATCTGCTCAGTGATCAACCAGTTGCCGTCTAACATGGACATTGACGTCCCGGTGCCGTCTGAATCGACCAGCACCCCCTAGGTGGACGGATCACCTCGTCGGAAGCTGATTCCACATGACTTCAACAATAAACAGTAGGGAAAAAAGGCTGTAGGGTTAGGCTAGGTAAAAGTAGAAAGTTAAGTAGTTATTAATCTCAGATGGCCGTGAGAAAATCTCGAGAAGTAGGAAACGGAGAATCAAAGGTCAAGACGCCATGAACGGGAAAGTCATCGACCAGAATATTAGTACATCAGGTAATTAACCCAATACTAGCAAAGTTGGACCCCCCCCCCCCCCCCCGCTGTACAATCACGGCAAAGCAGGCGCTTGAGCTTCTTTGTGAACTTATTTTATTATATCCTTTACCAAGTAGTATTCCAGACAAGAGAACGCGTTCTAACCAACTTGGAGCCCAATAATTATATGCGCCAATATATTTCAAGGCTATAGATAAGCGCCTCATGAAAAAAAATCCCAGAAAAATCAATCCAAACTCGACCAATGGAAGGGGTATCGTGACAGGTACCTACACGCAATAACACATGAAGAATGATTATTAGTACATGACCTTTTGCTTCCAGCCTCATAAATTCACATTTTACTTCCCTTCTCCGCCAACGCCGACGACGCCGCGGCCGCCGTAGCTGTCTCCGTAGGCGGTTCCCGAACCCAGTCGAAGACGCGCCTCCAGACCATCTCGCCGTCGTGGGGGAGACTCATGAGCATCAGCAGACGGGCCCAGGCCTTCTCATCGCTCAGGGCGTCGAAGCCGAACCAGCGGGTCGAGTCGTGGAGGCGCAGCCTGGCCGTCTCTTCGTCTTTCTCGGGGTGACCCTGAAAGGTGAGGATGGTGTTGGAATCGCTCAGGAAGCACTGGTTGCTATGAGCGAGCGCTGTGAACCCCTGCGGCATGACGTCGACCTCGCGACGATGGTGTTGCTGCAGCTTGAAAGATCCCAAAGCCGCGGCTTCGGGGAAGAACTCTCGTCCGCGGCTTGTCAAGTCCACGGATGCAACTCCCATCTGCGACTGTGTTAGTTTGCGAGCTGCTCTTCTTCTTTTAGTTTCTCCTCGTCTTATGTGCCCTTCCCTCGCACACGAAAGTATAGACACTACAAGAACTATCGAGATTGTGTGACCGTACTGAACCGTAGTCTCAGACCGAGGGAGGGAGAGAGGATGAGATGAGGCGTGTGCTACTAACCTCAGGATTGGCCGCATCCGCGATTTTCCCACCAAAGACGCTACTGATGGTCTGATGGCCCCAGCAGATGCCCAAGAGCTTCTTGTGCGGATAGTCCCGCACCAGCCGGCGCACGAAGTCGTGAACCTCGAGGATCCAGGGGTGTCGCTTGCGCGGGTCGACGTTGCTGCCGCCCAGCACGATGAGGTGGAAGTACTCGGGGTCCGGGAACTCGCCGGGGCGGTTGGCGGGCTCGTAGAAGGCGAGCTGCGCGTCGGGCGCCACGGCGCCGATCGTGCGCTGGTACGACGCCCGGATCGCCGGTAGGAAGCGGGATCGGTACGAGTTCAGCAGAATGGCGATGCGCAGAGGTCCAGCCTCTAATAGCGGCACGTGCTTCACCTTGGACACCAGTACCGGTGCTGGGCCGTGCGCGAAAGCCTCGGCGATCGAGCCCGAGTCCGCAGTGAGCTCATCTTCTGGCTTTGCAGACGGCATTGGTTTGCTGGGCGCGGTGGGCGCATGCGGGTTGCTGGAGTTCATAGTCCCGGCCATGACGAAATCGTGGGGGGATGGCCGAAGGGACGGGTACGTAGTGGCGAGAGAGGCAACGGGATGTGCAGCATGTTCCAATTGCCGAGCAACTGATGCCGTGGTAACGCTGTCTGTTGAAGACAGTGTCGCGTCTGGAATGCGCTGTTGAAGGCGTCAGGTGTAAGGATACCCCGACTCGTCTTCTTGATGAGATTGAGACGGGAAAAGGAGAGGTGAAGAAACGTCGGGTGACAATACGAAACTACTTGAAGGTACTCTCTTGCAGGTACCGAGGTAGATTGTTGTGAGAGAATGGGTCGTACCACTTTTTACAGGCGGAAATGGACAGGGATATTAGCTTCAGCGGCTGCTTTCTAGATGTTGCAGCTGGCAGACAGACCACTCTCTCGCATGTCCATCCGGCATGGTGCAGAATGTTGTCCAGGACTTGTCGGCACTTACAAAGTACGCAGCTGTCAGCTGACCAATAGCCGGATGCATGGACCTTAGCTGCCTCCTGGGCTGGCGCGCTATGTCTTAGTGCCCGTTGCCTGTACGTAGGTACCTGCCAACACTGCTGAAACTACCGAGGTAGGGGTACATAGGTACAGCCTAAGTCCATGGACCGTAGATGAATAACCTCAACTCCAAGCCGCCGCGGGTCACGGATACCGTTGCCGTGGCGCTAGGGAAGTACATGCACCGATCTGGCGATTGACGTAGCTTGTCTCAGAATCGGCATGATACTAACCTACCACCACACTGGCGGAGGTAGGTACATGTAAGGATACCTAGGGATTCAAGTTACAGTATTAGTAGTAACAGCCTGTATACACGCCGAAGTATACGACCTACATACAACATATAGATAATAGGAGGTATGTAGGTCGGGGTGTAGGAGCGAGGTCGCCTTTGCCTCGCGCAGATTACCAAGAATCTGAGACCGCTGAGAGCAAGTACCTACCCAACTGCCGCAATCTGAACCTTCAACCGTGAAGGGGGGAGGTTATCTCGGAATAGTGATATTACCAGATTGCACGTGTTTCGGGTGTTTTGTTGCGCCGTATTAGTCCTTAGGATTTCTCTAATCCCCTTAATTAAACACTCCCGGTTTGTTAATAATTAGAAGACAATTCAGTGGTGGCGAGTCAAGTCGTTTGTTGAGTACCCGAATCGCAAGAGGCCGCTAGAGAGCCATTGTCCCGCCCTGTCTTCCAAGACACTGAACTGTGCTGGTAATATCCCGAGGAGACGTTATATGCATGCTCGGCTTGTGGAAGTGTAAGTTATCGTAGTGTTCGATAGTTGTGGCTATGTGATGGCGCTGGTGAAGAGAAGAAGAAGAAAAAGGATGATAAAAAAGGGGGCGGGCAGGAGGCGGCGGCGGAGGAGGTGATGGCGGTGGTGGAAATTTTTGAATTTATTCTTCCGCAAATCGAGCTTCAATGATCGACACGGCTGTGAAGCTACCGAGCATACAATGCTTTCCTTTTGCTGTCTTGTGTTTGCCTTGAACTATTGCCGCCCTGCCTACGGCTGCATCGATCGCGCTTCCACTTCTCTCTCCGCGAAGCCTCTCTACAGCGACCAGAAGAGTCCGTCGAGCACCTTTGTGTGCGGTGCATATTGCTGAGATGTATACAACAAGGGTATTTCTCTTGCCGCCAGGTAAAAAGAAAAGGAAAAAATGGACGAGGGCTTTTTTTCTATTGCTCCTGCAATGGCCGCTCGTGTCGCCCATTGGCTGAAGAAGTTCCCTGGGAATGAGGAGGTACAGATCAGGAGGGGTTACACGGCGTTCCCTAACTCCCATCTTAGTCTGACATCTCACAAACGGTGGTAGGAACGAAAGGGAGGGGGGCTTACAAGATGACGGGACGAGATGGCGGGAGCTTGGGTGTATCCGTAAACTATACCAGCTACGCTGTGTTTCTATTTTTGCCTCGTCCACTAGCTTTCAAGTTTGTACGCTGGGTAGCTAGCCGAAAGCATGCACTTCGTCCCATGGACAGAATGTACTTTGAGAAACCGGGTCACTGGTAGGTCACATCCAGCTGCTTGTATGCACGTCAGAAGCGTTGCATCGCGTGGCCACCGTGAATGTCCCCGAACGCATGTCACTGGCTCGGTTCGTGTGGAACAGAGAGGAACTCCTCCGAGGGCCCCGTGATACAATTCCTACTGTTGTAGTGGGTTGTTTCGGCAAGCCAAGTTCGAAAATCGTGGCTACCGTCGAGAGTTGGTGTCAGTGATGCAGACACGGACAAGCATGGGAAACAGCCCTGAACGGGCCTGATGCGTCTAGGGGTCGATACGTAGCAGTAGAACCCTCAGACCGAGTAGGATGTTTGCAATATGCAAGAGGGGTTGTGTCTTGGGCACCAGGGTCAGCCGGCTTTGGTCGATAGCTGACCCACACATGCCCAGATGCACTTGATTTTCATGCAAGTAGTCCGTGGCCACAGCCTGAGGACGTGTCTCCTGTTGGCTGAAGGAATTGACTTATAGACTCCATGACGTACATGCAGCGGTGTCCTTAAGCGGTTAACCCCCCTCGGGGAATGGCCCATGGTCGATTGGCATGTCGTCCGCCACTAGGAAACTCAGCCGACTCCCCTCGTTTGATAGCACTCGTCGACTGATTGTAGCTAGCGACTAGATATGCACCTGTATTCTCTCAAGGCAGCATCGAGATTCTTTTTAAAAGCCATCTTGCTTGATAAAAGCTGGCTGATGAGGGAATATCTTGACATATATGTAGGAGTGGGGGTGGGGGTCGAGATGAAGCCACCCCTTTCCTAGTCCCATCGTACCGCACGAAGAGAGATCTTGGAATGCTACCCCGGTTATCGATCAAAGGGTTTGGGTGATGGAGATCTTTACAGGGATCATAAAACCGGGTTGGGTCGTATTCCTCGACGGCAGGCCGTTGGCTCGTGGGGTTGAGGTGTGAGGCTGGTATATGCAGACGACCGTTCTTTCTCGGGCACTAGTCGTGTCTAGCTGTTACAGCTTGCCTTCTGGTCTCAAGTGGGTGAAAAACTGGTAGGGAAGCTGGAGAAGAGCTCGATTCGGTAGTCTAGGCTAACGGCTGGCGCGGTAAGCGGATTGGGCTACCGGCGTATATAGGGAAGCGAGATGGTGGCCCGGCTTGATTTGACCACACTGGCAAGCCACTGCTGTATGACTGCTGTCATCTATGCACTACCTGAGTACGAGAAGCCCGCCGCTTGCTACTAAGAAATGTGCCCGAATCGCAGGAATTGCCTTTGCGGCGTCGATGCGTGCGAAACAGTTTGCCGGTGCGTGTGAGTCTCTCAACATAATTGTCTTTTTGCAATATTAATATGCATGTGACGAGAGAGCCGCACATGCCCTGCTTACAGGGGACGCCCCCGGACTTTTCCTTACGACTTTTCACAGTGCTTCTCTGGATATGGAACTACCGAGTCGGGGGAGAGGCCTCGATGCGCCGGCGATCGTTTTAGGTAGTTGTTTTTACGGTTTCGAGACGGGCTTGCTTCAGCCTTCCCGAGCCTCTCCACTTTCGTTCCTGGTGCTCCACACAATTTGACGGTGCCGAAATGTCCTTAAGCAAGGCACCTAATCCAGCTAGAAGCCAGCGAGGTCGATATGAGGGTGATGGAAGGGAAGAGGAGGCCATCGGAAATATCAGTGACTGGACGTCCCTCTCAAGATCTGTCGGGGCTTGCCAGTGTATCTTATCTTTGCGCGCCTTAGAATCTAATTTATGTTTAGTCTCGTTGGCTCTTAGTGTTGTTGCTTGGAAGCTTGAGAGTAAGCCCTACGTACTTGTGGATGAGGACCGGATTTCAGCTCGACCTGCTACCCAAAGAAGTAGTTCTTCCTGTCGACCACAAACGCGAGGATATCAACGATCAGTGCCAGCAACCTGGCGAAGTGTTGGCCACTCATCTTAGTCGCCGGCACCGACTGCCCAGCGAACCAGTTCCTGTCGTCCTCCTGACACGAGAGCAGTTTCGGCTGCGGTTCTTGAGTCATCATCGGGAGGTCGCACGACACCGCATCATCAAGAACGTAGGTTCCTGACCGCTCTGTCTCTCCTGCAAGTATACCCAACACTCCTACTGGCAGCGCATTTTAAGCGGGGTTGTCAACGACATCCGCTGGCCACATACCTGCGCAGAAGGCTGATAGAAGCGGCGGTGAACCTTGAGTATAGGGGAGGACATATCAAAATATTAAGACAGGTGTCAAAGATGCTTGATATGAGGCCAACACAACCTCCGCTTGTCCAGCCAGTCTGGCCCGTCCATCCCGATTGTCCACCGAACCAGTTTCACCTCCAACGACATCGCAGAGGAGACTGGCTTCCGCTATGCCAGGACGGGCCAATACACCCACCTAGATATTGCGCTGACCATAACTACCACAACCCTGTCTTTCATCGGGTCTTTGAGCAAATCATGGACAACCAAAGCCTATACCAGCATAGTATTGACAGCGGCGATGAAGCATCTTCAGTAAGGCAACCCTTTCTATCCGCTAGTATGCGGGCGCGTGTGGATCGGAATTATCCTGACACTCATCTCAACAGTTCAACGACTACTTTGCTGAAAGCTACCCTATGCCCGGTACGGGCATGCAAAACGTCAGAAGTCAAACGACTGATCAGCCTGTCTCAGTTGCAAATTGCGGGAGTGTCGTTGGTCCGAGTCATCCCCAATACAGTAACAAAGCGCACCCGGGAAATGAGCAGATGGTGTTCTCGCACCACCCCGCCGCAAACGCCGACACACACGGCTTGCCTGGTAACTTCAGCAACCAGCAGCCGTTTCAGTACTCTTCCCACCACTTCGATGGCATTTATAATTCGAATCCTGGTGTTGAGTTTCAGCACAGGCTGGCGTCTTCCACGGATATGTACCACCCATATCCCGTCTTTGGAGAACCCTTTGAATACACCGATGTCAGCCCAGCTACGTTTCAAAGTAGTCTATCATCTTCGGCAGGCTCCTCGATGGCCTCCGAGCGGATGGCGTCGATGACTCTCGAGCCGTGCCCCCAGCCTGACACCACGATGGCCATCGACTTCCGAACTACGCACCATCCACGATCCACAAGCCTTCAGGGGCATAACTGGGGGACACACTGCCCCGCCACAATATCTCCCAAAATGTTGCGAATAAACCCCTCCCCGACGCCGACGTCCTCTTCCGAGTCAATCCATACGGTAATTCCAGCAACCTGTGGTGAATCAGACTTCGAGTCGTCCGCATGGGACCGGCACCAGGCCCGCAACCATCTTCCCTTGAAGCGCTCAAATCAGAAGTCTCGGAAGGAGTTGCCAACAAAGCCCGCCAGGTCTCGACTAGCACCAACGCCACTACACCGTGAACCAGTAGCCTCAAAGGGCAAGAGTAAAGCACATGCACATCATCATAGTCCTCACTCGGGACTGCGGTGCCTGACGGAACCTGCGCCCCCGAAACTGGCCCCTAGGGATCATTCGGTGGCAGAAGCTGAAGGACTAGCAGAGACAGTTCCGATGGGTTCTGATGATGTCGAACGTGATGCAAAAAACCGCTACTTGGTGGAGTCCAAGCTTGCGGGTATGACATACCGCGAGATTCGCCTCCAGGGGGGGTTTACCGAAGCCGAATCGACTCTGCGCGGACGATTCCGAACCTTGACGAAGAGCAAGGACCAGCGTGTGAGGAAACCGGAATGGCAGGAAAAGGACGTAAGTTATTACTTGCACGTACCGCTAGCTGGGAGCTGTAGCCGTTGGCGCTTCCATGATGGGATTTCGACTAATCAAATTGTGACGCGGACAGATTCGCTTGCTCAAGAAGGCTGTGCGAAAGCTTGCCAAAGGCGACAGTACCTCGGCTAAGGTGCCCTGGAAGCAAGTCGCCACGTATATTTATGAACATGACGGTTCTTATCATTTTGGCAACGCGACATGCCGGAAGAAATGGGACGAACTGGTTGAGCAGGGGGCGGCAGGATTTCCTTGACTGACTGCAACCTCTTTTGTAAGTGTGAGATATCGAGAGACAGGGTAGACGGAAGAGGCTACGAAGCACTTATGTGTAAAAGAAGTGGAGTGGCAACAGTCGAATCTGAACGGAGTTTGGAACAGGAGACTGGGGCATACGTAGTGAGTTACCTATAAGGAAAAGGCCCAGTGTATTAGTTTTAGTTTAGTATGTAGACAGCAGGCTCTGACCTCACGGTCTAGTAATTGGCGTTGCGTTCGCTCTAGGCGTTCTCATTCACCTCCGTTGGAGTTCTCACTGGTGGCACTCCAATCTCTCCCAACACATTGAACAAAATCGTGCCGTTGGTTCTCAAGGCATCCCATTCGATTTGGTTTTTGACGAGTGCTGTACCAGCTAGGACCGTTCCGTTGAGGGCTACATGGCCGGCTTCTTTACCATCATCATACGTGATCTGGGCACTCTCTGCGGTCCGCGGGCAGAGAGCCATACAAGAGCCCGTCATGGCGAAGTTGTAGCTAATTTGCGCCTCGCCTTCCTCGACGGCCTCTACGTTCCCTAAAGTGGCTCGAACTGCGCGCTTATATAGCGACAAGTAGGCGAGATGTCTCTGCTCGGGGGTCATCTCTGCGTTGGTAGGCGATGTGAAGACGGCAAATGGTAGGGACGTTTCTCTCCCGCATACTTTATCTGCAAGGATGCCCCATTCGCTTCCATTTTCAGCGGTCTTCAAATCATGTTTCATACGTTCAAGAGGTAGCAGCTGGAGGTGTCGATGCGGCTGGCTCGCACCCGAGTGGGTTCCGGAGTTGAAGAAGACAAACAGGCCTTCGCCTGCGCTGCGGTAGGCTTCGACGCAAGCATGCGCCGCATCGATATCTCCCCGCTCGAGAAGATGCGTCTGGGGCTTGAAGTCCCTGGTGGCTAGAATGAAATGTTCTGGCACAATGGCAAACTTGTTCAGAACTAGTCTATGGGAGGGTGCGAGCGGTGCGACGAGCAGAGCGGGAGAGGGGTTTTCGAAGGGGTTGAAGGGTCGCGCGGTCGGCTCTACAGGTTTCGGCGGTTTGGGCTTCTGAGCGAGAGATGGCGAGTAGCGGAGCTGGAACTGATTACAACGACCCATTAGACCTTGCTAGCGACAGTTCCGACAGTCCAGACACTCCCGGGCCACGTCTTCATTGCGTTGCACCTACAGCGAGCGACCCTACGGTTAGGATCGTAACCTGTGTCGGGTAAAAGAGGAGATCACCACTGGCTTGGGCTTTCACAAAGGCCTCTTTGATCAACGCCGGGAGATTTGGAGGGACAATTGGATGTGACAGGTTTACTGCAGTCATTTTATCGGTCTCATAAGTTGTGGTACGATTGGCAGTCCGATACTCTCCGAGTTGATTGTTGGGCTGCTATCTTTTCGGCCCGTCGTCTGGCTCTTCTTGTAGGTAGGTAATTGGAGTGCTCTCAATCTACCTTCGATCAAGACGACTGGGGGTAGAGGATCCCGCAGGGGCGATTGCCGGCCGATCCCCAGGTGGTACCGGCTGAGGCGACTTACACCAAGTACATGTATACATTGTCCCACCTGTAGAATGTACCTCTACGAAGTACCTTAGGTCCTTTATCTTGGGTGGGTTTTTACCTCGATGAGATATTTCGTAGGTGCAAGCAGTGCCTTCCTCAGCAGATTTGAGTATTATGAGAGAGTCATGATAATAGGCGGCAATTCGGATGCCCAGATTGGGCGCCTTATTTAGGTGCTTGTGTGAGATCTGTGAATCATTTTTTCGAGAAATAGTCGGCCGGCTGGTATGCATGTATTGTACTGGCGTAAATAAGATGCTGGTACCAACTTGATGCTGCCGAAGACACCGGTGCAAACAGACTCAGATTGCTGTCGTGATGACTCGGTTTCGCATTGCCATGTGGTCGCCCCTCGTCTGATGTGTCTGTGTCACACTCTCTGGTCATCTCAACGTGGTTGGCTCAAATGTTGCCTGCCACACCGTTCGATCTGGGCAACTATTCGTCGAACTCTAGGTAATCAGATGGCAGGCTGGCTCAGGCAGTTTGGAGAAAGAGAGCCTGCTCCTGCAACGGTGCAGGGCCGGACATGATGGGAAATGAAGTGTTCAGCGAATCTCTATCATGCCGTCGGGCCAGTGATCGGAAGCAGGACAACCGGGCTCTAGAAGTTGCCCGGCATGGACGCACAGCATGAATATCCAACACCAAGACAATGTGCCTGCCGTAAATGACAATCCCTGTTCGCTCAAATCAAGAATTTAGCAGTTAGGTTGGTGAGGAGGATATGACCTCGACGGGCACCTAATCTTGCTGGTTGATGCAGAAAAAAAGATCCTGGGTTCCAATTGGATAAGCATTCCAAATGGCTGTCTCGCCTTGCAACCACTTAATCTCTTTCTGAAGTCGCGCAATGACAGTATCGTTTTTCGTAACAGCAAGAGATGGGTGCTGCGGTGTAGGAATAGGGAGCAAGAAAAAGTAGTAATAATGCCACCAGGTAGGTTAACTCATTGGAACACATGAACTCAAAGAAGGGCCTGGGAGCTGTTGGCTGAAGAAATCTTTAGGAGGTACGAAGTAGGCATATACCGCTTTCTTCGTACCTAAGGTATGGTGCTACATGCAGTGTAATACCACCTTCTGGACATCGTACTCGGTAGGTATATAGTACCTACAGGTATGCAAGCTTGTAGGCTACCATGTAGCATACCAGGTAGATAGGGTACTTTGTAGGGACTTGTCAACCAAGATCTAGATTCTTTGAAACACTCCGATTTTCCACTTAGCTTCTGTTTAAACATGCTAATTAGTCCTGGAGCAGGTAGGTATCAGCTACCGTCTGGGCCAAATAGTGAGTTGGGTTCGATTCCTAACAGCGCTATTGGTATTCGCTATTTGGCTCATTTGTATCCAGCTTCTCATGAAAAAATGGCCACCCGCAGTGTAGCGCATACATGTATGCAGGAACAGGACCTGGGATACTTCCTGCCCTGTAGATTTAAATTTCTTCATACAAGCAGTATATCAATGTCACCAAGACATATGATGTCATGTCAAGCAATGGCACCTGCCCAAGAACATTCCTTCGGCTACCTTGAGGTTGTTGCATCAAACCTCAGTCGTAGTGTTGTACCTCTTACCATGTACCTGAAGACTTTGTAGTGTACCTGGGTACCTACCTACTATCAAATGTATTTGGGTATGCAGGCGGTTGGCGCACCTACCCATTGGCTCTTTGCAGGGCCACATGCCCCTGGTTTGAATGCAGGTGGAGATAGGTACATTGGTACACCACTACGGGTACCACCTTTGTACAAGGTCCAACCCTACAACAGCGCGAGCGTGAATTGAGAGCCAATCAAATTCCACATTAGGAAATTCCCCAACACATCATAAGCCGATCTTCCAAATTTAGTGGTTGAGACAGGGGAAACTGAACAACAGAGGAGCCCTAACACAACCCTGCAAGTCCCCTGGTTCCTGGGTAACAATGATGGCCAACCATTTTAATAGATAAAGAAAAAGATAAAGAGTAAATGAGATGGCTAGACAGCATTACACCGGAAGGCAAATGCAAAGTGCATTTGTGCAAGGCTCACACACAGATGATCATTCCTGGCTAATAGGTAGATGACTTCAAGTTGTTACATGTGGGTTCTATGAAGTAAGTACCTACTAAGGTAGTGGCGAGAGTGGTAGTATGTAGGTCGGTAGTAGTTACTTGATGAGGTGCTGTATAATATGGATTGGATGCAAGTGCACTGCCGAACATGTGTTGTGAATGCCTTGTTCATCTCTTTTTTTGCTCCTTCCCTTTTTTACACTGCCAATACCTTCTTACCGTAGAGCCGGGTCTCATACCTTAGTTGTCCATGACGACACCTCTCATTTTCTTGTTGACTTATTGGCCTGTCCTCGCGCATCCAACACACGACAACAAAACAATATCACTACCAGTACCACTACCAGTACAAGTACCAGCACTTCATACCCAGGTTCAACATTATCCTGTCGTCCAGACACTCGCACTCTCTTTTCCTTCTTGGTCTCTCTCTTGGCCCTCTCATCTCCAACTCGCCGTCTCCTCTACTGCAACACCAACAACGACCACCTGGACAGACCTATCTCAGACCTACTCCTACATTCGTAACAGCACTCCTACACTACGCCCCTTCGTTCCCCTAGGTAATCCATCTCTTCACCATCTCTCTCCCTTCTGAGGCTGCATGAGCAAATCCACCGCCGACAACCTGGTCTTGATCGACGGTGCCAAGGTACCCTTGTCTCCAGCCATTGTGTGTGGCTCGATCCCAACAAGGATAAGCACATCCCTACAAAGACTGTAAGCGCCCTCTCCACTTCGCCTTGCTTCACTTCTTGTTTGCTTCGAGGCCCTTCTCCCAATCACAGGCGAGATACGTGATGCATGAACAGCTTGAATGCCTCTTTGTCGCTCCGCTCTTGTTTCCTTTTATTTGCCGCCTTGCTGCCAATTCCTCGCACAAGACCCGCAGGCTATTCACCCTCGAGAAACGACAATGGCCGACTCCGTAGTTGTTTGGCTACAAATAAAGGAAACGCGTTGATTCAGCTGCGCCGAATTGATTGCTTCTTTCTATCGCCCTGTCTACATATTCTTCTTCTTCACTCACCTATCTTTCCCCTTAGACTTGATTCTTCACACTCCTTCTGTTTCGTTTCCAGTTATTTAACTTCTTACCCACCACATCGACTACTCGGTGTCTTTCCGCATCTCGCTTCGCCTTCGATTAGGCAAACCATCATACTAATCAGCTCTCCAGCGTCCATTCATTCCCGCCTTCGTTTCCGCATCGATACCCCCGTTAGCTGGTTCTAACGCCAACATGGGTCTTTTTAAGATCCTCGCAACGTCTGTAGCGTTGCTACAGCTCGCCACTCAAGGGCTTGCCGCCGCTCCTGGTAGTACGCTGCAGCGTCGAGACGATGCAGTCGGTTCTCAGTACTGGTTCTCAACAATCAAGCGCCAAGGCGTCGCTGCTTTCGCATCCGATCCCGCCTACAAGGTGTACCGCAATGTGAAGGACTATGGTGCGAAGGGAGATGGCACGACGGATGACACGGATGCCATCAACAAGGCCATCACCGACGGTCCTGGCCGTTGTATCGACAAGTGCGATTCCCGCACTACTCATCCCGCCATTGTCTTCTTCCCTTCCGGTACCTACCTAGTCAAGAAACCTATCGTCCAGACCTACTACACCCAATTTGTCGGCGATGCCCACAATCTGCCGACCATCAAGGGGTCTGCCGATTTCGTTGGTATGGGTGTGATTGATGCAAATCCATACGATTACGGCACAAACCAGGATCCACCTCCGAATTGGTATATCAATCAGAACAATTTCTTCCGTCAGATTCGCAACTTCGTCATCGATATGACGGATATGCCGACTGGTCTTGGCAAAGCAACCGCTGGTATACACTGGCAGGTGGCCCAAGCCACAAGCTTACAGAACATCGTCTTTAACATGAGTCCCGCAAGTGCCGACAACTATCAGAAGGGCCTCTTCATTGAGAATGGATCTGGAGGCTTTATGACAGACTTGACATTCAATGGAGGAGGCATTGGTGCTGATATCGGCAGCCAACAGTACACCACTCGTAACCTGACCTTCAACAACTGCAATACAGCTATCCACATGATCTGGGACTGGGTTTGGTTGATGCAAGGAGTGACCATCAATGGCGGCCAAGTTGGTATCAACATGACTAGTGACGACTACGAAACCATCAAGGTCGGATCATTGCTCCTTCTCGACAGCACGTTTTCGAACGTCCCCGTCGGTATCAGCACTCTCTACAAGCCCGATACCGAATATACCAATAACACCCTCATTCTAGATAATGTGGATATGAGCAAAGGCGTTCCGGTTGCCATCCAGTACGCAAGAGACGGAACCTCATTGCTAGAGGGGAACAAGGTCATAGGTGGTTGGGTCCAGGGCCGAGATTACAGCAACACAGCAGGTAAAGCCATTCAGAAGGCCCAGGACAAGATCAAAAAGCCTGATGCGCTTCTTGCTAGCGACGGAAAGATTTTCACGCGTAGCAAGCCTCAGTACGAGAATGTCGCATCCAGCGGCTTTATCAGTGTCAAATCGGCTGGTGCTGTAGGTGACGGCACAGCAGATGATACCGCCGCAATCCAAAAAGTCTTCAACAATGTCAAGGAGGGCCAAGTTGTTTACTTCGATCATGGTGCATACGTCATCTCTGACACCATCCATGTTCCCAAGAACATCAAGATCACCGGTGAGATGTGGCCTCTACTCATGGCTACGGGCAAAAAGTTTGCAGACCCCAGTAAGCCCGTCGCGGTCTTTGAGGTCGGCAAACCCGGCGATGTTGGTAATGTCGAGATGTCCGATCTGGTCATTGAGACGAAAGGCCCGCTTCCTGGTGCCATCCTTATGCAATGGAATCTAGCTGGTTCAGAGAACGGTGCCGCAGGCCTGTGGGATGTTCACTTCCGTGTCGGTGGCACAGCCGGGACTGGGCTCCAGTCTGATACCTGCAGAAAGAATCCTAATGTGACTACTGCGGTTGACGACAAATGTAAGGGCACCTTCCTGATGCTTCATCTTACCCAGACTGCTTCAGCCTACATTGAAAACTGTTGGTTCTGGGTTGCCGACCATGAACTTGACAGACTGGATCATAACCAAATCAACATCTACAATGGCCGTGGCGTCTTGATCGAATCGCAGAAACCGGTTTGGCTATGGGGGACAGCATCCGAACATAGTGTCCTGTATAACTACCAGATTTCCAACGCCAAGAACACGTTTATCGGCATGGCTCAGACCGAGACTGCCTATATGCAAGGAAACCCCGACGCAACTCAAGGTGTGACGCTTCTTGAAGGCTACTTTGACCCGGAGTTCAAGCAGACGTGTGATGGCTCATCGGATAAGTGCGCTCGAACTTGGGGTATGCGTATCACCAACTCTTCCGACGTATTTGTCCTTGGCGCAGGCATGTACAGCTTCTTCAACAACTATGCCCAGGAATGTGTTGCCGGCCAGAATTGCCAAGACAACATGATCAGCATCGAGGATTCTCAGGTGAGCCTGTACGGTATTAGCACCAAGGCTTCGGTGAACATGATCACTGTCGACTCGAAAGCCGTCGCTAAAGACAAGGATAACCGCAATACGTTCTGCGCCGCCATCGCCAAGTATGAGAGTAACAATGCCGGTGGTTCTGGCTCCGGTTATGGACCGGGCTCTGGTTCGAGCAGCTCTTCGCTAGTCCCTTCCGCCTCATCTTCTACTAAGTCATCACATTTGCCAACTGGAACTCCAGAGAGCGGATCCGGATCCGGATCTGGATCCTCAAGCGGTGGTGCTAGCAGCAATCCAACTCACGCGACTCAGCAGCCTGCTTCTCCTACAGGCGGTTATGGTCACCCTGGAGGAGGTCCTGTTACGGTTACAGTTCCTGCAGCTTCGGCGTCCTCGGTAGTGACCCTTAGCATCCCGCCGTCGACTCAGACTTTGGATGGCTCGGATGGCCAAGGCGGTGGCAATTCTAATCCGCCAGCGGCTACTGCGACTGCGGTGCCAACCCCCAGCCCCGGAGGCGATAGTGGTAGCAATGCCCCGGTAACCGTGACAGTTACCGAGACCGTTACTGCTGTCGGCTCGTGTCAGACACCCTAGGACGGGTCAACCGGCATAGGCACCGAGGCTGAAGGTCCGAGCACAGCCGTTGTAACGGTGCTGACGATCTTTCCAGCGCCTTGCATGCCTGAGACCACGGTGGTACCCATTACTCCTTTGGCTGAGGGCACCATACCTTGGGCCGCTTCACCATGGACAGCAACGGCTACCGCGTCATTTTGCGTTTGACGCAGGCCTCTGAACTGTACCCGTTTGCCCTCGTTATAGTACATCTATTTGTGCTAGCAGACTACCTGGTGGCCTTTGTACATTTTCCTTCACACTTCTTCAGGTTGCCTTGACGGCATTGGCTATCGGACTCTCCAGTCCGAGAATGGCACGGGGTTTTGGCGGTACGCGTGTGTGTGTGGACTTGGCGCAACGGAGTTTAGGATGGATTTGCGCATGACTTGGCCCTGAAAAACTCGACACCTCGGAGTATCAGGCGACATATGCGTCAATAAGTCAAAAGTGCTTAGACTACTCTATTTCACTTCTAGGAACGCTCCAGCAATAATTTGATATCATTGCATGATTCCTACAAACTATTTTGATGCCTGCTTGTATGTGTGTCTGTGACTTGTGTAAGCCTTATGTTTGTACCTAATAATATGTGTATTTCGTATCGTACGCACCTGAGATTGTCAGGTAATGCCATTGTGGTGTTGCATTGTTGATGTAGAGGAGATGGAGGATCTAGGATCCCTTGCACTGTAGCTACTACCTTAGACTGTCCAGCGTCCACACAGCAACTGGAGTAGAGTAGAGTGCGCGGAAGTACTGAGGTACCTCCTCTAGGGCCTCCGCTTCATGGCGCTTAAACTATACGCTAACCCGACCCAGTCTAGTTTAGGCATGCCTAGCTAATTCGTAGGTTGTTCAAGTTCCAGTCAACGTCATTCATCGCCCAGTCCCTTTTTGCAAGACTCAATTGCTTCTCCCGGTGTGGTGTTGCTCGCCCCAATATCCTCCCACCTTGTTCAAATCAACGCGTCCAGCGGCCTTGCCCCGCCCCCCATCTCCCTGTTCTATTGCTTTCAGTTTGCTTCCTTGTTTTATTGCCACGGTACGTGTTTCTGTGAGTTCGTCTGCAGCTCTTACATCCTCGTTGTGATGATACATGGCTGAAGATCACGATTTCCCCCGCAGATCACGAGCCGTCAAGATGGCCGGTGACCGTAGCAGAGACGGCGCAGCCTCCCCAGCATCGAACGGCCCGAAGGCGACGACGACGACGACGGCACCTACGACGACGACGCAGCCAACGACGCGCAACTCGCCCTTCCTACCCACGCCCCTCGAAACCGTCCTCCTCGCGGCGTACCCCGCCATCCTCGTCTTCGGCACGCTGTTCGCCGTGCTGTCCCCCGAGACCCGCGGGGCGCCCTACGACGCCGCGAGGCAGTCACACGTGCAAGAGCACGCGCCGTCGTACTTCGCGCGCAAGGACAACCTGTTCAACGTCCTCTTCGTCAAGCGCGGGTGGCTGTGGATCACGGTGGCCTTCGCCGCCTTCGTGGCCACGCACCCCGCGTTCCGCAACAGCAATCCCCGAATGGCGGCCCGGGCGGCCGCCCGCTGGGGCCTCGTCACGGGCTGGTGGATCCTCGTCACGCAGTGGTGCTTCGGCCCGCCGCTCATCGACCGCGGCTTCAGGTTCACGGGCGGCAAGTGCGAGGTCGCGCTGGATGCCGTGGCTGCGGGGACCGCGGACCGCGAGGAGTTCTTCACCGCCGCGGCGTGCAGGACGGCCGGGGGCAGGTGGAGCGGCGGCCACGACATCTCCGGACACGTGTTCCTGCTCGTCCTCGGCAGCTGCTTCCTCGTTCAGGAGGTGTTCTGGGTCGTTCTCCGGGCGGGCTCCTCCAAGATCACGGGCTACTTCGCGGATGACCGGACCGTCGTTATGGGCGACGGGGCGGTCAAGGGCGCCGGCGTCGAGTCGGATCGCGCTGCTGCCGCTGCGGCGCACGAGAGGGACCTAGGCGTTGGCGGGAAGTTCGCTCTCGGCGTCGTGGGACTGTCGCTGTGGATGCTGCTCATGACTGCCGTCTACTTTCATACATGGTTTGAGAAGGTCCGTCTTTCTTTTTTTTTTTCTTTTTTTTTTCCCCTTCCTCCTCGCGCATCCGAGGCCTAGTCCCGCTTACGGTTCGCTAATCTCCTCTTTCTTCGCAGCTTACTGGGTTGCTCGTCGCCTCCATGGGTCTGTACGCAGTCTACGTTCTGCCGCGATGGGTGCCGGCGTGGAGGGCGGTGGCGGGGTTACCGGGCGTGTGAGCGTGTGAGCGTTGTGTAATAGAAATAGAATCCGCTGAACGATTATAGAACGACCCGACTACGTTATTTGTTGGGATATGGGCATGTAAATAGATGCGTCACGCACATAACGAAGCATTGTATGATTATCACGAGCCGCGGATGATAACGGGATTAATCGTTTGGAATTTCATAATTATCATCCTCTCTAGAATTAACTTACTCCATCACCCCTTGTTTGCTTCTTCCGCTACTTGGTATTGCTGTATCTTCCAGTCGAAAGCCTGACTTGTCGGCTAGAGGGGACTTGAAGACTATATCTCTGCTATTGATCTACATGATGGAGGATATATAAAACGAGGGCTCCTATGATGTATTCTACTAACTGCGGGCGAGCCGGTGATGTGCCTAGGGCGGCCTTGAGCCGTTGAGTCATTACGGATGAGATCCAACCGATGGCATCCGGCAAGCTCGGGCGTGGAGTTAATCTGAAATATTATCCCTCGCCCGAGGCCGCCGTTGGCGCCTGGCAGAAATATTGTGCCTGTTTGACTTGACATGTCTCTTCCAGGGAAGTGGGGGGTCAATAACCCCGGGTTGCCATGTTGATAATGAAGCCCCCCCCCCCCCCCCGGGCCCCTTTTTTTGACATGGTACTATTGTAACAAGGTACATAAGTAAGCATAACATTTACATACAATCTACCATACCTACATTAGCGCGAGGGGGGGGGTTTTAGAGACAGTCACGGTGCTAGTCACCAACCTTAGATATGATCTCGGTTATAAGATCGTCTTTTAATAGTTATATGCAGGATAGAGTTTTTATTAAAATATAGTCTCTGCTAGCTAAAATAAGAGCTGTTTCAACATAGTCTTAGATTTTTAAAATTATATTAAAATTAATATAATTTTTAGCTAAAAAAACGATTTTTAAACCGACTTTATTACTAAATAATTATATAAAAAAATAAAATAATATTTATTTATTTAATATTTTCTTTATATTAAAGTATTTTTATAGTGTACCTAGGTACTTACTATTATAAATAAATTATATAATAAATTTTTACTACTGCTATTACTAGGATTTAAACTATAAGTTTACAGCTTATAAGTGCACGCGCAATTAAATAATTAACCACTATATTACGAGGGCTACTACTATGCTGGAGGTTGCGTTATTGCTAATTATAAAAACTCTAGTTATATTAAAAGCAGTTATAATTACAATTGCAGGTTGTACGAAAAATAGGTGGTGGGTGTAAATAGGTAGTTATTAGTGGAGCTAATAGTTGGTGTAGGTACCTAGGTACTAGTAGGTAAGTGGGTATTAGGTAAGCCGGCCAGCCAGCCAACTATAAGTGCGCCAGCTAATTAAGTCAACAAAGCCACTGCAGTTAACGAAGCCACTGCAGTTAACAAAGCCAGCTAACAAATTAAAAGCCAGCCAGCCAACAGTAGGTAGGTTAATAGGTCTATAAGTTGGTAACAGTATTATATAGGCAATAGTTTTAGTTGTAGATAACGGTCTTATCTGTAGGCGACGGTCTTATCTGTAGGTGACGGTTTAATTTGCAGTAACGGTCTAATTTGCAGGTGACAGCTTTATTGTAAGTAATGGTTTTATTTGCGGGTGACAGTGCTATTTGCAGGTGATAGTTTTAAGTGCAGGTGGCATTTAGCTGCAAGACCGTTTAGTCGCTAATAATCGTTTATTTTTTTTAAGATCGTTTTTATTTTCTGAGATTGTTTTTAAAGTATGACTAAATAATTTAAAAAAACAGTTTTGTACTGGTGACCAGCACTGTGACTGTTTTTAAAATTTACAAGTATGTTGCCCCACCGAAGACCGTCATAATATTGGTGACCATACCGGTGATTGTCTCCAAAAACCCCCCCCTCGCGGTAATGTAGGCATGTATTTTGGTATCTGGCTAAGTACCTACAGGTATCTACGTGTGTACATGTATACATGCTATGTAAGTTGACCTTGTTGCTGGCACCATCTCTATGCCCTGGTTGAGTGTTGATTTACGTAGTCATGGCGACCTATTTCAGGTACGGGGGGGGTCGTGAGTCGTTTGCAACGATGGGGCCTCTGTGATGGAAGCCCGAGGCTTCATTAGTGATGATACAGGGCTGGTGACCATGGGACTGAGGAACGATCGCTAGACGAATTCCAAATTCCGAGAGCGTGTAGAATGGAAAGGAGGACTATCATTTCCTCTTGATGCGGGATGTAATAGGTACCAGGCTGAGAAGTATACAAAGAACTAGGTACTTGAGGACTTGTAATAACTCTTGTAGTTGATGCCTCAAGTAGCCTAGCCACAACATAAACGACAAGAATCAGAGGCCTGTAAGGAAAGGGCGTTTTTGTTTACCTTGGCAACTAATGGATTTCTGGGGACTCCCCAGAGATATGTAAGGTATTGGATATGCTCTTGGTATTGAGTAGAGACTTCTGACCTGTTGTATCTTGATCGAACAAGAGAACACTCAGTGTTTCCAGATTGGCCCCCGGCCGGAGCAAATCGCCATTGTTTACATATATGCTTCTGTGTGTCTAGTATGTTCTATATTGTTGTGTTGGCCCACTCATTAATACAATTTGTGCCAATGAGGTTAGGCAGAGAAATACAATCACTGTGTTGTGTATCAAACAATGCATTAGTTCTTGAAATAAGAGAAACAAGCAGAATCCGTGGGAAATGCGGCTGTTACTTTGAAATACAGCAACGGTGTCTTATGCTATGGAAGTTTGGAGGCAAAATGGTAATATATATAATAGTGTGGCTGGGCTAAAAGTTATGGACAATACAATCGATTGAACGCTGAACTTGAATTAGGCAGATAGACAGGCATTATTGAGTACTGCAACAATGCCATCCTCCAAAAGCTCCTTCCTATTGGAACTACCCAAAGCTCATATTTCCACGTACCAGGAAATTTTATAATTGCTCACTCGAAAAGCATATAAACACAAAATTTCTCACAATGTAATTCACTTTTTTGCTTGAGACAGCTAGAGACACGCACAACATCATATTTGCAACACGTCATCACAACGGCAAATATTGAGTCAAATCGATACACTGATATTCCCACACCACTCCCAAAACTTTTATTCCGTCAACATCCCAAGACTTCCTCCATAATCAACATGCCGACCCGCGAAGGTCTTTTCACCGTATTTGGGAAGACCGGTAAATCAGGCGATGTCACGTATAAAGAGATACCGACACTCACCTCCAGCCGAGACGAGGCACTTGCAGCCATCTCCCGCCTGCCACCTGGAGTCCAAGTCAACTACGTGATCAGTGTAGCAAGGCACGACAGCCCATTGACCACCTGGGCGGGACGCGAGGAGGCCAATGCGAGAGACATCGCGGCAGGGAAAAAAGAGATCGAGGCGTACAAAAGAGCCGCTAAGATTGCAAGTCTCGAGGCCCCAGAAGGGTCCGACAGTAGGCTGAAACAACACCTCGAAGATCAACGAGAGAGGGTATTGGATGACCGGGAACGAATCAACATCATCAGAAGCATGGTCGAGATCGGCGAGCGCATTGTCCTCAATGACCCGCCGCCCCCGTATAAGCCTTGAGAGGTGAGAACAATGATTTGACTTGCTTTCGAGACTTTGGGAGCTGGCAGCTGATTGATTATTGCCAACCAGGATCTCCGGTGTATACAGAGCACGTTTGGCAAAGCATGGGTGCTTTATTGGGCGTTTTTTGTCGGGCGGACTAGGGCAACAGGAGTTTGAGGCCTGTTGAGGCATTGGCAATTTTTCGTTTATGCTGGAGGCGTCGGTCATTACACACTCGCACATTTGGTTCGGCACAGATGATGGATGAAAGGCAGGGACCCTTTGTAGACTAATTTGAGAGAAAGACACCGCGGTACACTTCGCAAGCTCGGATATGTATGAGGCTGCAGACGAGCTTTGACGTCTGGCTTTGCATGCTACCAAAAATAATAAAACAGCCTTTTTTTTTAATATTCTTCTCACCTGTGACACGGATTTCTGTTGCATTTTGACATTATAAGCCCATAAAACTCTCATCTTACCATTTATCATCATGCTTCCGGCTAAGCCGCTTTCTATCTTCTCGGATGCAATAACTAGCGACTCTGTGGGGTCTGTGGAGGACGCATTTAGCCGGCGACCGCTTCCTGCTCGTCCATCTCAGCCATTTCATTCGAGGAACAATTCATTGAAAATACCGTCCGTATGCACTAATCCATGAAGGGTCTCGTTGTCATGGGTAAATTAGGGGACGATCCTGAAATGCCAACCCCCCATTGCCGGCCTTGCATTCGCTCGTTTTCTTCTCGTGCATGCAATTTATTCAATTATAATTTACATGATGGGTGGGAAAATGTTGGATATTACACTCTTGTCGCTGACTCTGTTGTCGGCCTTGGGCGTTGCTGGCGCCCCGTCGCCCGAGTCCCTCGGTTCGTCGATCACGAGTCTCATGACCAATGATTTACAAGGTAGGGCCTCCCCCAATGAGAAATAGAACGCCCGGATTGGCTAATAAAGTTCTTAGGCAGCGCAAGCCCTTTCGCAAACTCTAGCTTGAATATCCTAGATGCGCGCTCGTTCGCCGATGCGTCTCGGTCCTGCCAAGCACTGGGCGAGCGGCTCTGGTCTCCTTCCCCGGGTGTCTCCAGTATTCAGAAGAACTTGGATTACTTGAAATACTCGGGGCATCATCAGAAAGCTTCCAGATTCTGGATTGGGCCGGAGAACCAATCCGGACGAACCATCGACATCAGCGGCCGTGTGTCTCATGCAGCCAAAGCCCTCAAACTGCCTGTCTTATGTATGAACTCTGCTCCTTTTTCGAGCGCGACATCGCAGGATATTGATGAGAGATGGCGTGTGACTGTTCATTCCAATAATGAGTATATTACTGGGTATGTTCTTTCTTCTTAAGCTGTCATTGTAGTCCTGGCGGGGTGTTCATGAGCTTCTAGGTTTCGCGATCGCTTAAGTTTCCGGTTCCTAGGGGTCAGATACGCCGTGCAGCCCAAGCGGTTCGCCTACCCTCGGCTCTACGTTGGCAACAACAAGGCCGTCTCTGCGACGCAATATGGGTCCATGTGCTTCCAAGGCGGTGCTGGTAGCGAGGATTGCCACTTCCTCAATATTTGGACCCCCTATCTTCCAGGACCAAAATCCGAGCAGCGCTCCCTGAAACCTGTCATGGTAATTATGTCTCGATATGATACGCTGGACACAGCTAGTAGTGCGATAGTATGCTGATTCATTTTGGGTCAATTTAGTTTTGGATACAGTATGTCTGTCTTGCATCATCCTTTCATGAAACACTTCAGGTTCCCTCGCGTTGAAATTGAGATTTCACTGCTGACCAAAATTGGAACCCCTCAGTGGCGGGGCATTCTCCGGTGGCACAGCGAACGATAAGGACTTCGATGGTGGTAACCTAGCCTCGAGAAGCGATGTGGTCGTCGTCGCTATCAACTATCGCCTAGGAGCCTTCGGCTTCCTCGCTCTCGATGATGGAGTGACTGACGGGAACTTTGGTCTTGCAGATCGTAAGTAGTCCCGGATCCCTCATCACGCCAAAGTGTATCCGATCCTCCTCTGCCCTCCCATAGAGAGCATAAGTAACTCTAGGCTATTACAGAAATCACGGCGCTCGACTGGGTGAGAAAGAACATTCACAAATTCGGCGGCGACCCAAACAGAATAACCATCTTTGGCCAATCTGCCGGAGCAGCCAGCGTCCGAGCGATGATTGCATCTCCGAAAGCAGTCGGGAAGTTTGCCGCGGCGATTCCTCTTAGCAACCTCGGTGGCATCAACTATGGCACGACATATTCCAAGTACATGACTATCAGCGAAGAAATGGAAAAAGCCGGGAACTCAATCCTCGCGCAGACCAATTGTACGGATGCCGCTTCCCAGGTCGACTGCCTCCGTGCCGTTGATGCGTCCAAGCTCAGCCAAATTGGCGGTGCAGCATCGTCTCTCGTCGTCGACGGCACTTACCTTATCTCCGATGAACTCGAACTGAAGGGTCCAAAGCTTCCTGTTCACCTGATGATGGGTACGACTCGAGACGACGGTGCGGCTTTCATCAACTACCCAAAAAGCGCGAATCAATCAGAATATCTCGCATCTATTGGGTTCGACGAACCTTCCGCAGAACTGTTTCCCGTTCCGAAAGTTGCCAACAAAACGCTAGCATTATTCAATATGACGGCGCATTTGGCTACGGATGGTATCTTCAGATGCATCGACCAGGCTACCGTCTACGCGGGTCTTTTAAATGACCGATTCGGCTCAATCTATTATTACGAGTTCAACCGCACATACCAGATAACAAATTGGCCGCTCCTCGACGTCTGCGAGCCGCCAAAGTCAAAATCGCACCCCCTTGGAGATCTATCTGGAGAGTACTTCAAATGCCATTCGGGCGAGATATACTATATCTTCGGCAATATCGCGCGCGAGGGTCTGCCCATGCGAGATGATTTCGACTTGCCCTTCCAACAATTTGTCGTTGACTCATTCAGCGCATTCGCAAGGACATACGACCCCAACCCTGACCTAGCGTACCTTCGAGCAAGAGGTTACTCGTCTACGATTAGGGAGATTGAGCGCAGCGGGAAGTGGAAAGCCGCCACAAAGAACCATCTTACGAAGCGAACACTGCAGTGGCCGAGTGTTGAGAGTCCCTTCAACGAGCTGGATCAGTGTAAAGATCTCGGCCTGCCTCTGAATCATTATCGCATCCCGCATAATTAAGGCCTGATCTAGGGGGAATGCAAAGCAAAAGAGATGGTGCATTAGATATTATAAAAGAATGTAACACTCTGCACTCTGCATTGAATCTAGTTAAAATATTCAGCTTCTCAATAAGTAGACTTGAGGCACAGAGGTGGTTTGATAATAACTGCTAGTAGCGCCAACAAGTTGTCACTAAAATAGGAAAGCTTTACCGTTAATAGTAAAGCTTGCTATTTTAATACGGTGAAAATCCGAATATAAAGCATTTGGATTTTAGTTTTTAAGGTTTTTATTATTATTTATTGCGGTACGTAAGCTATACACCTGTTATACAGTCTTTTTAGGTGCAAATACGTTATAGTTAATGCCTTAAATAAGCTCTGACCAATGGGATCGTTGCAGAGTCCGTCTAGGCTAATAAAAAAAGAGGCCACTTTTATTAAGTTTTTAAGCTTACCGTTAAATATTTTTAAGCTTCACTTTTTTTCCCACTTAATTGTTGTTGCCAAAACGTGGGTCGGGAAAGTAAAGCTTTCTAATTAAACCAATCACGGGCCAATCCAAACCATCGGTACAAACAGCCTAACTAGGGAACAGACTAGCCCCCATACCCCCTCAAAACTCAAAATAAACAAACACCTGCATAATGTACTGAATATCCCAACCCATCACGTGACACGCCTGACTTCACTTGAGTCTCCAGACATTTGTACCCTAGTCTTCTGGAGTCTGGACCGCCCTTTCTTTTGATCATCAGATTTAGACACAACTCCGTAATTCCACAATACCAACTATACAAAATTTGATGCAGTCCAGCTGGAAAAAATAAACTCCCCACACAAGTATGGATGACAGAGATTATGTAACCTTTAGCAAATCATTCTTTGATGTTATTTGCTGTGTTATTTGGTCTTTTCTTTCATAAACGAGAGAGGTTTTGCATGGAAGAACACCCTGCAGCCAGCGTTTAGTATCTCTGCATGATTTACCATATCAGTTACAAAAATAAAAGGAACCACCTAAAGATTAAAGATCACAATAGTTCTTAGCTAAGGCGCATGAACAACTGTATACATAGCTACTTATACCTCAACCTAGCACTGCAATGTGTCCTTTCAATAATGATCAGAGTTAAACAACCACATCCCATCCAGATTTAATACCGAGCATACTTGCACAAGACTAGATGACTTATGGCTCTCCAGCAAACACGTGGGTCTTTGTCCGATATAAAGGCAGCTAGGCTGTTTCAGCTCACATAACACGGCATTGTTCCCACTTTCACATCTAAAATTGTACTGCCACTTGCTGCTAGCAGACTTTGAATCAAGGTCTGGACACTCTTTCCCATGTGTCTGCATATGTTGTGTTACAGCACAGCACAAGTGGTGTAGCAAACGATCCCTACACGTGAGTTTATGTACCATGACAAGGCAGAACTTGGTCAATTTATGATGAGAGATCATCTTCTCTTGGTTGTTTGGGTGCATTACACTCTAAAATTCATGAAAGGGCCGCAATGAGGCCAACCTGTCAACGTAGAACATCTTCACAGCTCAACGCTCTCCTGGATGAGTTTTCTTCAGGCTCCAAAGCATTTATACATGGCAGATATTTGTGCTATGCTGTTACCAGTTTCTATGAGTGTGTGTCAGTCACGAAGTGTTGGTTTGTCTCTCGACAGACATTGCCACATCCTAGGGGCCCATGGCCCACAATCTATGGGAGACTTGGTCAGCGTAGGAGCGTGCCACCCCTCATAGGACTCCCCGGAATAGTGACACAGGTACCTGTACCTCACCTTGTTATGCGCCGACTAGGTTGGTGATCCACCTTTTCACAAACTTAGGAAGTTACAGGCCTGCTTGTTTACCTACAGGCTGTTGCCTTTAGCACCTTGAAAGATTTTATAACCCCCTCCAGGTTGACTTCCCTCCTTCTTCTACTTTTCACCCACACAACAATCTCTCCCTCCAGCCCTTCCAACACCACCATCCTCACTCTACTCCTCCACAACTCCACCACTCTACCACACATGCCCACAAAGCCTTCAGCTCCTTTCTCATTGTGAATCTGACAAGTTCAAAGCATTCTACACACAGGAGTGTGCAGTGATTGTGCAGGCTAGTTCTGTCCTCCACACACATCTCCCACTTTTGTATGCCCGGCTTCCTTCATCTGTCACCCTTCCCACACACACACATCTCACCTCAGAGACAACAACCCCCTTGAGAATCTTCACTCTGATCTCCTTTGATATTCTTGAGGCTTGGCACCTTCAGCTCTGTCTGTCTGTGTGTACAGGTTTGTGGAAGCACCCCAGTTGATTCACTCTCCATCCTCAGGCACCTGCTTTGGACCGTACCTAGCCAACAGAGCATCTGCCTGCCCTTCATACCCACCACCTCTCCATTTTCCTCTGTTCTGGAACCCCAGTTTCTTCTCCATTTCTCAAGCAACTGCTGTAGAACATACCTGTGGCCAGCAGAGTATCTGCTTGCCATTCCTATCCGTCACCTACCCATCTTCCTCTGTTCTGAGACCCCAGTTACTTCTCCATCTGGAGATCTATGCCAATAGGTGCAACTGATTTCAACCTGTCAGAGCAGCAGAGCAAATCTCTGCCCTGCAAACAGTGCACACAAGGTCATACAGCATTGGAAGATTGCTTTCATCATTCTGTTTTGATTTTTTTCTGAATGTTTTCTTGATATTCTGGAATCAGTAAGTATCCATACAATCCTCTCCTACCCTGCATCTCTGAATCTGGCTCTCTACTCTGAGAAGCTGGTGGTGCTGGTGGTGGAGGTCCCTGCTAGTTGCTACCTCAACCCGGCATCTTGGCAGCACCACAGTCTTGACCTCTCGACAGAAAGTATCAGCAACTGACGTAGCAGTTTCAGGGTTTTCTCGCATCGTTCTGTTTGCCCTGTTTCGCAACCGGCAGGCCTGACTTCGATATTGGTAAGTAAAGCCCGGCAACATCATCATTGCACACACAGGCAGAGTAGACCGTTGCATTGTTCCTATCCCCTTATCTACTTCATCAGAAAGAGTAGAGATTATAACCACTGACGACCCCAATAGGGCTTTTTTCTTACGAATTGCACTCGTTTCTGTTTCTGAATTCCGACATTCGAAGACTGTAAGTTTATCATCGGGGCACAAATCTGGTCCGCGAGCTTCAATCAACAAACCCATAATCTTCCAATACGAACACTCCGTCTTCCTTCTACGCGCTACAAAATCCGGCTGACAAGCAGTGATCCCAGTTGGCACAGTTATCTGTCCCACTTGGTCTTTGAATCTCTCCTGAAGATAGTAAGTTGTCCTGATTTTTTATTTCCTTTGAAATAGATCTATACTTTGCTACTTGCCCTGCACTCCAAAGCAATAGGAGGCCCTTCTTGCCACGAGAGGAAATCGAAAGACTGCTTTGGAACACGATAGCTAACTCGTTCACTTCAGACGCGTTTTCCTTACCACCTTCTTAAGTCTTGATTCCCTTTTTTAGGGTTTGGTTTTCATTTCTATTGAGAATCGATTTTCGAGATCAGTAAGTGACCCCTCAACATCGTTCATCATGAAAAGAAAAAAAAAATCAAGGATCTTGGGGCTGCTGAGCCCGAGCTACTAGCATCATGGCCTACAATATTGCTCGAATCGACGAAAACTGACAGCGGTATTCTAGAAATTGGTTCATCTGAAGACGCTGTTCTGCGAAACGAATCACTATCGATTTCTGTCATTGACCTTCGTAAGTAACCAAATAACCTCCCCAGCAATAACCAACTTGGGATCCCGACCACACCTTACAATAATATCGGCAACATTGCTGAGGTTTCCTTGACACTGTTACTCATCCTTATTCCACCATGAAAATGGCTAACCCTTCTGCCAGAAGCTTCATCAGTCAAAGACTAGAGAAATCGTCCAAGGATGCCTCTCTTTCATCTTGTTACTCTCCGCGCGAGAGATGCCGTGGCAATGGCAGTCCACATATTGGCCGCCGAGCCAGAAAACACCGAGCAGGAAAACAACGATAATGGAACCATTATTATCGTAGTAGTAACCCTCACTTCCGTGTTCGCGGTTGCCATCATCTCGCTCGCCGCCTTTTTCCGAAACCGACGAGACCCAGTCCGCATCCGCATCGCGGACGAGGAGGAGGGCCATGGGGAGGTACCGATTCCTCTGCAAGAGCTCCCACCTCGCACTCCTCCCCCTCCGCAGTCGAGCGTGAGCCTGCCTCTGCGCGCGCCGCGCCCCTTGAACGAGTACACCATGCCGCTCAGCTCACACCCGCCATCGATCGCTGATCTGAACGCTGCTGCCGGTGCTGGAAATGAGCCTGCCGCGACGGCATCACACTCGGGTGGCAACACTCAAGAGATCGTGCCCGTTCCCGAGGCAGGTCCTTCAAGCCACCCTTCGCACATGGTGCCTGAGAGTAGCCGAGTCATGACCTCTCAACGTGAACGTCGTGATGATGATATCTCGTACGGCGACGATCCCCGACGTCGTGGTATGGTGTTCGGCTCGGACAATGGTGCAGGATTTCCCATTATGCCAGAGTCTGCGCTCGCTGATTCGAGCCTCTCGGACGTCGATTCAGCTGACTCCGGCAAAGGTAAAGGTAGAGAAGTTCTCCAGAATGAGACAAGCGGCAATGATGACGATAACAGCAATCTGCCGGGCAACAGTAGCGCAGCTCAGGCCGCCGGGTCGAGCAACCAGGCCGGCAATGAATATGCTTGTCTTCAGAGAGACTACACCAACCAGTCCCTCGTCCCGACTCCGCTCAGTTCCGTGAGAAGCAACCCAGCCCACGAGACGTCGTCGTCGTCGTCGGCTGGTGCGGCCTCCGCTCAGCCCACCACGTCAACTCATCAACTCGCGTCAGCTGCCCACGATAACTACGATATCTATGGCGACGGCGACGAGGTCATCGAAGGCGAAGACTTAATTGTCAATCTAGTTATTCACACGTCGCGCCCTGACTCGTTCATCATTCACAACCTCCTCGGCCTCAACTTCCCATCCGGGCCGTCACGCTCATCTATGCATTCAATTGAGATGAGTCCCCCGCCCGAGGTCGTCGAGGCAAACAGGCACCGCGCCCAGGAAGAAGATTACAGACAGAAGGCGAGAGAGGCAATCACCGAGAAGGCCAAGAAACAAGGCAGAACCCTCTCAGAGGAGACGCTGGACAGACTAGTTGAGAAGCTGTACCGGCAGAGCGACCTTTACAAGGAGCGCCCAGCCACCGCCGGGACCTACACTTCCCCGCCAACATCGCCCCCGCGGTCCGGCGAGGCCTCGACGTCAGCAGCAGCAGCTGCGGCGACCCAGTCGAGTCCCAGCGACGGCCAAGGTCAAGGTCAAGGTCAAGCCAGCGCCCATGCCTACCTCCCCCCTCGTCCCCCGCGTCCCCCGCGCCCGGAAGGTGGTCTGTACTCGGCGCTCGGCCGCCGCAACTCCACGGGGCGCCAGGAGCCCGCGTTCGCGTCTTCGCAGGTGCTGCCGATGCCAGCCCCCATGACGTCCATCACGGAGCAAGAGGGTCCTCTTGGCAATGCAGATGCGGATTCCACCCCGTCTACACCTTCTCGATCTCCAACTCGTCGCCAAAGCAGACACTAGATCTTGCGCCGCGACTAGGATCGCAAGCTCGACTGGTCCATCTATCGGTTTTCGAGAATATTGTGATAGGATGAAGGGACTTGACACAAAACCCCTTTAGATCAGCAGAAGTTCGCGTATGAGAAGCAACGACAAACGGGGCACGGCAGATTGCCCACGTACATGTCACATCAGGCTTTTCGATTCTTTGATTTTTCATTTCTGTTTTTTCGGTTCTCCGGTTCTGAAGTTTTCCGGTTCCGCAGTTCTTCCGTTCTGCAGTCCTCAGGTTCATCAGTTCTACTGTTTTTCGGGTCGTCGGCTCGTCAAGTCTTCAATGGACTCTTCAGCAGCCAGCCGATTCACGTACTCGGATACGTCTTGCACCGTCTTTTTTTTTTCAACTTTATCTTTCTCTCAAGCTCACCTTGCGACTGGCTACCTACTCAAAGTACTCAGTCGTCTCGCCGTCACGAATGAATGAATCAAGAGACCATAATTCATAGGTAGACCAGGTATTCCTCCGGCATAGGAAGAATTACCTACTGGTCATAACCTACCTCACTCACGGTCTCACACCAAATTCATCTTCAGGCGGACGAGATCAATAATTTCGCAAATTTGCAATGTTCAATGCTCAATGCATATCAGGTCAATAGGGGGGGACTGTTAGCCCCCACAAAAAGGATTTCTCATGGAACTCTCAATCAATTCTCGCAGCACTTGAAAGAAAAACAAAAAAACATAGCTTTAGAAAACCCCCATAAAAACAAAAAAAAACTCATAAAAAAAAACCTCTCCCTGCGTCAACTGTGATCTGTGATTCTGCGCTGCTGCTGTTTTCATTATTAAATACTCTGAATAGATAACCTTCCCGTCTTCCTTGCAGTTTCGCGGACCCCGTGAATGAGACTATTCTTAAACGTACCATAATTCTCCATTGAAGAGACAGTAAGTTGATGTCGTGATAGCTTCACATGGCCAGCTTAATATGAACAGCATGTATTACCCTTTTCCTGGCCGCCCCGGCCACTAGTCATCCTATCAAGACATCGATCGTATCGCAGTGCGGCGACCGTCACGACCTCTCGGCGAATAGATGACGTGACGCGAATGCTAGCGCGGCCGCCATGATTTAAAAAGTAACATTATTTTAAACATTTCAAATCCTCAGCTCGGAGCCATCATCATACGCAACCAAAATGCCATTATTTTACCAACCGACGCCTTGGTTACCGTTCAAATGACCTCCCATCTCCCCAACCTAGCCGATAGGAACGCATGCTTGACCCTTTTTCTCCTGATCCCAACAGTGGAATAGAAGAGAAGTATGATACACAAAGAAAAAAAGTCTAGCGTGGAACGATGTATAATACAAGAGAGTAAAGTATCGCGCCTCAAACTCTCGGCCCCGGCCCTCTCCATGTTCGTGATGGCATCTTTTCAAAGGTCCAGGCATCTCGATCGACGTTGGACCTGGAGGGAAACCTAGCCTCGAATGGTTCGTACATCTGCGGCATCAGCTCGGCTTGGGAGCTATAAGGCAATACTTTTTTCTGCCTTGGCTTCCCCCCTGAGCTCCCCGTTGCAGACTCACTGCTGAAAGCCTTCCTCTGTTCTTTGAGAATGTTCCGTAGTTCCTGGTCGTCATCCGTGATCTGAGCTTTGAGGAAGCTGAGGTCCCCATGTTCTTGCATCATATCCAAGGACCGCATGACGGGGACTCTTGGTACGTAAGTAATATTTTCTAACCTGGGGGCAAATTCCGCAGGGACAATGGCTGGGTCGAGGTATGCATCAGCGCCCTTTTCGAGTAACTGTGTTATATCTAAGCTTTCGCCGGCTTCAATGGGAGTGGAGTGGCTAGGCGTCACGCAGTTCATGTCTACTTCCTTGCGAAGAACATGATCGATATCGACGGCGGAGAAGTAGGCACATGCTTGAGGAACATCATTGATCCCGACTTGTTGAGAAAACATTGCCCGTGTCCAGAGGTTAGAGACTTGGAGTGCCATAGCGGCCCGATATTTATCTTCGTTTTTGACAAGGTAACGGACCTCATCGTGTACCGTGATGGCTACGCGAGCGTCGATGTTGAACCGTCTGATGAGATAGTCCATCGAGACGACGAGAAGATGGAGATAGTCAACACCGGAGGATTGAATTGCCCAGTTGATACGAGACGTTAGGTAGGCACCTTTCCTGATATACCTGCCTAAAAGTGCTTCAGTAATGCCAGCTCCAAGAACCGGAGTCCGCGGTCGCTCCTGTTCTGCGAATTCTTCTAACTTGTTGAAAACAAAAGACTCGGTGCCTCCTCTCCAGAATGGGCGGTCATGAAGCGATCTGCGACTGGTCTTTACACCCTTCGTGTTGGCATAGAGCTTGCCGGCAACTTCGAGCGTCTCTTGCTCGGACAAGCTTGGGTTGAACTGCCTAAGTAAAGTAGCAGCGAATTTGAGTCCGGCGCCGTATATTCTCCCGTAGTTGAAGACTTTAGCATCGTTACGCGTGATGCCAAGAATAGAAGCAGTGCGGGAGTGCAAGTCGGTACCTGCAGCCTTAGTTCCTTCAAGTGTCATGAAGCCAATAGCATTGCCCCCGTGGAGCCCGAAAGTAGCATCGCCAATGACGCTGGCAATCCAGAGCTCTTCAGAATCAACATCAGCGCCGACGAGGGAGTATCCTGGAGGTGCCTTCACCATGGCTTTTAATTCCGAGCCAACCCTGTTCTTCTTTGCGTTGCTAGCGGTGAGCCACGTATTCTCCACAGCTCTTCGCGTAATAGTTCCCATAGGGATGATTTGGGGTAGAATAAATCCCTGGTCGGGGAATTGGGCGTCTGCAGCCTTGTCCGAGTTATAAACAACCATCTGTGACTTGATTCTTTCCCGGGCACTGATCCAGTAAGAGCAGGACGCGTTCATATCAAGCGCTTCCTTGGCATACGCGTACTCGGACGAGAGGATGCCCTTCTCAAAATATGCGAGGTAACTTTTCGCCAACGGGTTGGCACATCTCGCAGTCGGCCCATCCTTGTGTGGCAGTTTGAAATACAACCCCTCATCGTCCTCCTTCAATGCCTCGATAGGTTCGTCAGACAAGTCACACCGAACAAGCTGCGTAGAAGCATACTTGTTTGCATCTTCAACAGGCACCCTGAAAGTCCAGCCATATTTATCAGACCAATGTAAGGGATAACCGTCCCAGGCAAGCCGGAGTAGAAGCGGGGCTATCCGCGTCCTAACTGTCAGGTTCATGGGTTCGTCGGCCTTTTTAAACAGGCCCTTGTACCAACGCGGCATGCCTGGCATCTTCTGATTGGCGGCAGGCCTGGGCGGATCACCTTTCTTTTTTCCTTTGGCCATCCTGATCTCCTGACCGGACCAATCCAGCTGCCTAAGCCAGAGGTCTGTGCTCCACGCCCGTTCATCATCCTTGAGGTCCTTTGCCCTCTCTGCGAGGCCAACTAAACGCTCCTGGATCGCGTCGGAAAGTTTGTGATACGTTGCTTCGGCGTTCGCAACATACGAATCCCAAGATCTGTCGACGGGCAGGATAGCGGAAGAGAGATGTCGTAATGCAGCGAAGCTCACAGGGTGGGGGCAGACCTCCAAGAAATTTGGAAAAACAATCTTGTACACACGGTGGGTGACGGCCACATCGGCAGCACAATAATCTAACAGTTGATCCAATTTATTGACTAGGCCCTCGCGATCCAACTCGCCAAAATCGTTTCGGACCTCTTTATCGATTGTTGTGTTGAGATGAAATTGAGCAACATCCCGTAGCGAATTGATTGAGCTGCGCTCGACCCAGAGCTCCTCCTCGTCATCGTGCAAGCTGGCACTTGCCAGAAGATTGGCGAGATCCAGGTCTTGAGTCTCCTTGCCGATCTTGTCCCGTAGCTCCCGGCTTTTCTTGTATTTCATCCAGGTTGGCCGTTGTTGAGAGCACATGCCATTCACGGCTACGTGTAGTGACATTGTATCCAAGAAGGAGTTCCTTGTCTGCTTCAGGTTGTACTCTTCGAGGATACGGGCGCGATCGTAGCCGATGTTGTGGCCTACAATGATCCTCTCGTGGCTGGGGTTGCCCAGCGGAATTAAGTGCTTGTCGGTCTCGGATTCACCCAGCAGCCAAGGCGAAAGCCAGGCATACCAGGCGGTCGGACTCATAGCACAAGCCATAACGGCAAAGGGGCTTTCTTTCCACATAACCTCCACATCGAAACAGAGCATTTCCTCGTCTTCGGGTGCCTCGACGGGTGTTGGTGCAGACCCGTCCCCGGGGTATTTGATCCAGCCACTCCGTCTTATCCATTGCTTTGGGCGGACCGGCGCATTCTCGAGGGCGAATCTCTTGGCGTAGCTCAGAAAAGGCTCAGCGCTATCGGTTCCGAGTCGGTAGAAATGTTCGTCCAGAGAGTCTCCCTGGATCTCGGGGATGTCGAACGCAATGGGGTCGCTGCCCCCCGTGTTTTTGCCAAAGAGGTTGTGTCGTTGCAGGTGGTCTTTAGAGAGTTCCACGAGTGCCTCGGGGGGCGCCGCGCCTTTGATTTTGAAGACTTGGCCGTACATGTGGGAGCTTAGGTGCTGGACGTCTATTTCGTTGAATCGAGCCTCGGAGGGAACTGGGATGATGTCTTAGATATCTAGCCATCGATCAAAAAGACGGAGACCCTTGAGGAGACTAACCGGCTAGACTTCTCCTTAGGGGTATAGGAGACGAAGGGTCGCCGTGAGAAGCCGGGGCAGCAGTCGCAGTCGCCGTCGCCGTCGCAGCCGCGGCCGTAGTGGCGGTGGTCTGCCATCTTGGACTTGAATGCGACAGCCAGGACCGGCCGAGTTGGTGATATTGCGTCCGATGGCTCGCCAGGCGAACGGAGCGCACAATTTGTGTGCCGGTCATGTGGCTACTAGCATGTTGCAGCATTTCTACTGCACATCTAGGCACATGGCGGGTGGCGGGGGAAGAGTTCGGCGTGCCGGGCGGGTCGAGAGGGTCGCGGATCGATGAAGGCATCTAAACCGTCGACGGCAAAAAAGTTGGGCTATGCGATAATGACGACGGAGATATGACTAAGCCATATAGAGTTTAGACTCGAGCTTCTTTCACCGAGAAATTGTGGGGCCATTGGCAGTCGGACGGCGGCTCTCAGGCTTCAGCTGACAAGCAGCCGATGACGGCTGTCTACCCATCCCAAAGCAGCATTATGGAACTATACCTCGTATGTGAATACCTAGGTATATCTCTTGAATAAAGGTAGTAATTCATATAACGACAACGAGGGCCGAGATTCCTCTTTTGTACTCCCTCCCAACGTCATCTTCATCCCAAAGACGCTTTCGTCAGACCTGGGCACCCTCTGTCCACGCCTCCAATTATCCACATCTACAACATACCCCTGATTCCAAGTCAGTCTACACGCGTCTCTCTCGTTCATTATCAAATGATATGGCGAAGCACATCCCAACTTCGTCGCTACCTCTCACCAACGGCGTGGCGGCTTTGGCTGATCTCGATTGGTTTCGCCGTCTGATAGAGTCTGAGATCAGGTAGGACGAGTGTATTGTGTTTATGCGTGTTCATATGCGTGTTCCCGTCGAATGTGGTATGTGGTATGTGGTATGAACAGCTGCACGGGTCGAGATAAGCTATGGCAGCCCCCTGAACGGATCCCCCTCCCGGCGAATAGGCCCGGGTGAAGATGATCGGGTTTCACTTACCATGACTCGCCGATCAAGCGTGATTGTACTGACCTTGCATGTCCCCCAACCTTCTCTTAAAGGTGCGGCTCTTCGAGACAAACCAGAAGAGCTCGTCGTCCAATCCCTCGTCAGTTGGTGTGCACCTTGCTCGCACCATCTTGGTCGGCATTGACGCAGTGCTCATGGATGAGGCCGGTCCGTTTCAATGGGCCAACGCAATCCTTTATGTTAGTACGAGCCTTGATCGTCATATCGCCGGCAGTCGCCTCTGGGAATGTCTACGTCGTACCTCACTACTTTGATGATGGTTTGAGCCACGGTGATCAATCTTAAACAGCACGGTAGAGATGCGCGACATTCCTGATGTCCGTGTTGCCGAACCGAGACGAGATATATCAAATTGTTCCCGAAACCACTTCCAGCTTGTTCACCTCACCGCCTCGTTCGAGTTTGTTGACAAGAGTCTCGGCCATCCCCCCAACAAGTCGAGTCAGACAAGCGCAGTGTAAAAACAATACTCGTTTTCTCGCCCAGTAAGAACCGACTCCGCATACGGACAACCATGATCATGGCTCCTTCAGTTACGGAACTTCCTCACTGGTAACACCGACTCCAGAGCCAAATCCATGTACTTCGTAGGGAGGATGTGAGAACAGTTACACAATACACCTGTTGGTATGCAATCAGCGTTCCACCGCCAGACGGACCCTTGGTCGTGCTCGTTCTCTTAAATGATGCTCCCTGGCGGTTCTGGCATTGATTCTGAATACGGCCGTGAAGCCATGACACCTTCCCAGAGAGGCGATGAGAGCACACGCTTTCATGAATATCCCGGCAAGGCGAAGCTGTATTTAGGCCCGGTGCTATACCTCGTTCTTTGTCCGGGTTATTTTTTGAAACATTCTGAGCTATAGCCCGCAAGCGGCCTCAACCAACCGTCCGCTTCAGAGCAAATTCGAGCAGTATGGTATCGTCACCGATCTTCACAGCGCCTCAAAGTAAACAGACCGACAACACAGCGCATCCTAGGACACGTAGGGGTATTGCTATGGAAACGACGCGGGATCTCTCAACGAAAACCGTGGCCCACCATAGAGGTGGTACTCCAGTGGTGATCGGAACAGTTAGAAAGGACGACCCCAACGTTGACGACGTTACAGGAGGCGGTAGCAGTGATATTGAAAAGGCAAGCGTGCAGGATCAGCGCGCATATCACTTCCTTGGAGAGCCAATGAGTATTGTCCATGAGCTAGCATTTTTTGCCGTGGTCTCAACAGCTAACTTCACTCCTCGTGGGTATTTCTGGATTCGTTCAAATCTTCTCCCTCCTTCGCTCAGGCAATTGCTCTTACAATCGCGCTGCCGACACGAGATTCATGCGCCAGAAGACTCTAACCACTACTCTCCCAGACTCGGGTTTTCACCAAACACTTTGTATACTTCAGCTTATAGCAGATGATCTGGGCGCCACCCAGCCTGCACAACTTGTCTGGTTGATGGCCGGGTATGGCCTCACAGTGGGGACTTTTATTCTCCTTGCCGGAAGGCTTGGTGACATCTATGGTTATAAACGACTTTTTCTCATCGGAAACATCTGGTTCGCATTATCTTCGCTCCTAGCGGGCTTCGCCATTTTCATACCATTACAGACTTCGGCGCATACTCAGGCTCGCTATGTCATATTCTTACTAGCTCGGATTTTACAAGGGATTGGCCCTGCACTGATGATCCCTAATGGAGTCGCTCTTTTAGGTGTGACATACGTGCCTGGGCAAAGAAAGGCCATGCTGTTCGCTATTTTCGGCGCGATGGCCCCGGCATCCGCTATCATCAGCCCGGCTGTTACGAGCCTGTTCGCGCTTGTATGGTGGCCGTATGCATTCTGGGCTTTCGCTATCGTGTTGGTCGGCGTCACAGTTACGGGCCTGTACGTGATTCCAGGCCCTTCGACTGCAGCGGAAGGACGAGGACAGATTATCGATAGCGACCAACACCCTCGAGGGTTCGCCAACTTATGTGCTGAGCTGGACGTTCTAGGAGCTCTCACTGGCGTCTCCGGCTTGGTCTTGATCAGTGTAGCTTTCAACCAAGGCTCGTTGGCCGGTTGGCGGAACGCATACGTATCGGTGCTTTTGGTTTCCGGCGTTATGCTCTGTGCAATTTTCGTCCTCGTCGAGAAACGCGCTCGCAAACCTCTCATTCCGCTTGAGGCTCTCAATTCTGGCGTTGCCTTCGTGTTAGCAGCTGTCGGATGTGGCTGGGGCTGCTTTGGCATATACATATTCTACATCTGGGAGTTTTACGAGGTGTTGCGCGGCGCGTCGCCTCTTCTTGCTACAGCCTGGCACAGCCCAATTTTCGTCTCCGGCATTGCGGCCGCCTTAACGACGGGACTCATCATCCACCGGGTCGGCCCCGCGACTGTGATGGCCCTTGCGCTGTTGGCGTTCACGTCTGGAGTCACCTTGATTGCTACTGCCCCTATCGATCAATCTTACTGGCTGCAGACATTCCTCTGCAATGTCATCATCACGTGGGGCATGGACCTCAGCTTTCCTGCTGCCACACTCATGCTCTCGGATCTAGTGGCGCCTGAGCATCAGGGCATTGCCGCTAGCCTGGTTACTACTGTCGTCAATTATAGTGGCGCGCTTGCTCTCAGTATCTCTGGTGCTGTAGAACTTCATGTCAACGGAGGCGGGCGGACACCGAACGATATACTACGGGGTTATCGAGGCGCTTTATATTTAGCCATCGGGTTAGGTGCTGCAGGCTTTCTGATCAGCCTTGTATTCGTTTGCCGGTTCTCAAGACCGTTTCGAGCAGCAGTTTGATGACCTTCGGATTGAACTGGGAACGGCGAGGCTGAGAGACTCGATTCCTGCTGAACTGCGTACTGCTAGCACACTTCCCTCTGGACTCAGAAGTTTTCCAGTGTAGAAATCCATGCGCAATACCGGTGGTTTCTTCTCGCCTTGATTCCCAAGAAATTCTTCAGAGGCCGCCGGGTTCAAGCTTTATTGGATTCCCGATATGCAAAACTTGGATATCTATAGAGATGTAAATCTATCCGCGGTTAGACGGAACTAGAGTACACTTATTCGGGTAACCCAAAATGAGAAGAACAATCCCGCTCCCATTCTGTGGAGATACACCATCCATGCCACTTCCCCATCGTAAACGAAAAGAAAATGCAGATGACGGACGTGCCTGAGCAAGAATGGGTCCCGTCTAAATTGCCCAAACCCCAACCGGCCGTATCGCCATGATGTGTTAAAATAGGGAGAGAATATTCACCAATACCTGAGCTCCCACTGCTCACACACATGTACACACATCTTCCCCTCCCGAAATCACGTGCGCAAGCCATGAGACAATTAACGGAAGTACTCGATCATGAAGTCATGGCCGCCGCGGGTCTCGGATATCGGGGGATCCAGCAAGTCTGATCCGATCGATTGATACTACCGAGACCTCATCATGCATGCAATGCATGCATGCATAGGGTGGGTGCCGGTGCGGTGCGGTGCGGTGCCACGAGAAGCTTCTTGGGGCCGGGTATCTCATCTCGTTTCATCACATCGGCGGTCGCACGACAGGGCGCGAGAGTGCCTCATCGACCCAGATCACCGCCTACCGGGCCACCGACCACCACACGTACACACAGGCACCGACGCACGCGCGCACCCCCATGTATACATGTATGCGTGCGTAAGTAGTGTACATTCCCGCGACGGCCGCAGGTAAAATACCTACCTACCTTCGGTATGACGCTCGCAGATAGGGAGTGTGTCGCATCAGGATCGCATGGCCTCGGTGTCCAGGATCTTAGAGGGTTCTACATACATATGTGCATTCATTCATACATACTTACCTACATACATTTCATACATGTCTACCTACCAAACTTCCTGTGTCCCCCCATCCTGTGCTATGCTGTGCCTTGGGTCTGAATTCGCTACTACCCCTCGGTTGCAATGTACATAAGATCGCTCGCCGGCTCCCGTCCCTCCCTTGGACGAGAACGAGATCACGAGATCTCGTGTTCGATGAGGAATGAGAGGGGGAGGCGGGAGGCGGGATCCGTGTCACGCGGAATCTCCCTCTCCTGGCGCCGCCAGAACTTTGCGGGGTAAGCTTTGTTCGTCTCTTACTGGCCTTCAATTCATTACTTTGCTCATCAATCGGTCTAGTCGCGAGTTATGTACTTAATATACCCTCGGCAAAGCCGACGAAGGCCTTAAGCACACTTTACCTAACATCAACCGACCACTTACCCACTCCCCGTCCCAATAATGCATCTGAAGAGAAGGATAGACAACAAACAAGGGTCTGTCCGTTACCTAACCCCGAACCGAATGTAGGGGTCGAAAATGCTGCAGACTGCCCGAGTACGAAGTAACCCCGAGAGAGAACGCAAACATTCCACGTTCCCCAGGCTGCGCTATCTGGTAACCCCACGACAAGAATTCAGATAAAAATCGAACGAAAACCAGGCACGTGTGTAACAACAATGACGATGACGCTATCTTTGTAATTGGGAGACACGGTGTAATGTATACTTGGGTAGTGCAGGTTTTCGGTGCTGTTCAGTCTATTGGAGGCGACTGCGACTAGCCGTGGTTGACTTTGAAGCCGCACACTGTATGCAGACTGATATAGCCAGCCTATAGCCGAGTCGAGCCTTGGGAATCAAACATCGCATCTTGAGCAACTCTTTACCCTGCAATGTATGTTATATAATCAGTAAATAGCCAGCTAGTCCCAGCGGATTCTCGACACACTTGCTCCTCATAAACCAGTTCAGAACGGGAGAGCGCCGTAGCCCCTCTCGCTGAATCACAGAATCGACTTGTCAACTGCGCTGTGCTTCTACTGATTTTCGAGGTCGCCCGTTGTGGTGACCCCCTGGTTTGGGGCTTGACCAAGCATGGATGATTCATTATAGGGTACCAGGATATCGGCGATATGACGGACTGGTATAGCACCCGAGACGGCAGCGGAATGTTTACGTGTTGACGGGAAGTCATGATTGACGAGGCCATTGCATTATAATATGTCAAACTTTTGTTGAAGAGACGGCTCTCCTTCGAAACTTGCGGTCATTTCCTCAGTCGTTGAAGTACATCTACGGGCTCAGGATACGTTCTCGCCGGCACTTGCGCTGAGCGTTTTTTACCCCGGAGATGTATGATGCGGAGAGAAAGAACAAAACACCGCCCTAACGCAACCAAGATATGTATATTCCCATTGAACTTCTAGTAGTGTATTAGCATCATCTGCAAAGATAGTATTTATAGACAAGATACATTGCATGAAACGCGATTGTATAGATAGGTTATCGATGGGGCTGAACATCAACGAATGAATCAATGAACCAGACCACCTACCTTTCCCTTTGGTCGACACTCCTACTTTTTTCTCGATTACATATAGACGATTTTGCGGGGGTTTTTGAGAAGGCAGGCCGAGGCTATGCCAGCTGGATGTCAACCCCGCCTCGAATAAGCTGCGACCAACAACGAAATAGGTAGAAACCTGCGGTAGAGCAGACAGGCTGGAACAAAGGAAGGAAATGTATAAGGCCTCTGACGGGGTTGGCAAACAGATCGTCAGTAGAGGCAACTAATCAAAGTCGCATGTTCGAGCAACCTAGAAACGTATCTACGAAGATATTTCAATTGACTTTTGTTTGGCGTGAACCGCCAATTTTGCTGAGGAGCGTCAAGTAAGCAACTTGATGCTGAGACAGAGATGCGCCAAAAGCTCTCCCAAACAGGATCAAAGAGTCACGTCGACGGATAAACCCTCGGATAGTTCAAAACCGGACCGACAAAATAAACATTTAATGCGGATCGGTGGTGATAACCGTAATGTAGTAGTAGGTAGTAGCCAGGCAGAGTTGCTTACGCTGACAAAAAACCGAAAGAGCCCACACACAGCCAGCCATACATAATCAGAATGCCGGCCGCATCCCGATTTACCATAGTAGTATTGATACAGTTTCCGGGCCCTACCATAGGTAACCCGTGCCGGTCCGCCCCGTTGCCCAAGTACTTAGTTAGCTAGCAAAGCCTTGATAAACCCAAGCAAAACCCGTGTCCCGTCTCTTGCAAGCCCTTCTCGCCCCTCACCATATCGTACACCACGCGAGATGGCGTGGTAAGAGCGAGGGCGCGGGGGGCGCTTGTGAGCGCAATACCCGCCAACCCAGAGCTGATAGAGATATTTCGGTAAGATTCGTAAGATTTAGGCGCCCTGCGATTTTCGTTTTCTTTTTTTTCGTCGGCTCCTCATATTAAAAATATCTTCTCTCTCTCCTTTCATCTAGACTGAGATGGCGATTCGAGTACATGGCGTCGATGATATCATTATACATTGCTGTGTCGCGGCCGTTTGCGCCCGGTGCCAGGCGTCATCTTCTCGTTTCTCTCGCGCTTGAGCTTCTCGTCGAGAACACGAGCTGGAAGGAAATTGGTTAATATCGGCAGGGTATATGTATACATCGACGGACGAGTAGCGACCCGAATGGCCGCGACGGGGAAAAAGAAAAGGGAAAAGGAGAAAGGAAACTTACTAAGAACGTCGTAACCGAATTGAGGGAACTCCAAGCAGAGCGAGCGGAACTCCTCTTCGGCCTCGGCACGCAGGGTGTGGCTGCGGGTGGCCCAGAAGTTGGCGACGGGCGCGCGCACCGTGGTGTCGTCCTTGCTGGTGTACTGGTAGATGTAGCGGGCATAGGTGATCTCGCCCTTGGCGGTCGAGTTGACGCAGTGGATCTTGCTGCTCGCCAGGCTCTTGAGCTTGTCCATGCCGAACTTCTCGGCTATCGTGTAGACGCGCGCGTGCTTGAGCAGCTGCTCGCCCGTCTCGTCCACGGCCGGCAGGGAGGGGTCCGCCTCGAGCAGGCGCTGGCCCGGCAGCTTTTTGGGGAAGTAGTCGCCCGTGTATAAGTACTCGAGGAAGCAGCCGACGGCATCGATCTCCTCGCCCGAGAGCTCAACTTGTCGCGGCTGGTGGGAGAACTGGTGTCAGCGGTGGTGTGCGCATAGAGATAAGATAGACGAACGGGCGAAGGCATGGAATTGAGGGGCGCGACCTACACTGCCGTCGTCGGCGAATGCGCCACAAATGTCGGCGAAAAAGGGGCTCTGGACCAACAAGGCCTGATGTGCGGTAAGAATGGTCTCACTCTCGGCACTGCCGACGATCAGGGTAACCACGGGACTGGTCAAATAGCTGATAAAGGTAGTGCGCGGGTCCGATTCGCCCCCCTCGGCGAAAGGGAGCACTGTGCCGTCGCCCGCGCCCTCGCCCTCTTCGCCTTCGGCCATCTCGACGTCACCAGCGGGATTGGCGGCATGCTCCCCCAGGACGTCATCGTTGAATTCCTCGGCCATCGTGGTGGCGGCGACTGCGGCGCGCTTATATTATATGGATCAAAGCGTGTCTGTCTCTGAGCAATGACTGGAACGCTGTGTCTAATTACTTGGTCGGAACTAGATCAACTGCCTAAATGGTAATAAATAAATGACTATATCGCGTCAACCGGCTCCACCACACGAGACCCGATCTTCAAGTCGCGATGGCGAGAACACGTATTTCGTAGGTTAACTATTGAAAAGAGACAGAGAGAGATAGAGAGAGAGACCAGGCGGGGCAAGAAAGAGTGAGGAAGAAAAATTAGCCGTGGCCTTGGGGTCTGCAATTGCGCAACTTAAAAAGTAGGTTGGCAGGTTGCAAAAAGATGCGACGAGGCTCGCAAACCATAAGATAGCGAGTGGGCTGGATTGGTCAATGCTGTTGCTGCTGCACGCGTTGGCCGGACGAAAAGGGGTGGCTGGGGTAGCTCTCCACGATATCGCCTTCTGATTGGTCCGAGCTCATGCGCTAAGCCGGTTCCGGTCTTCTCGTTTGCTGACCCAGCCTTTCTCCACTTCTTCCAGCGGCCACGCATTCTGAGCAGCTGTCTGACGGTTGCCAGCGGCCAAGCCTCTTCGGCTGGGAACCTCGCAGAGTTTCATCCCAGCCTGAGCGCCTGAGTCTCGATAATCACCAAATCAACTGAAGAACATACAGTTTTGCAATTCATAAGCAGTGGGCCTTGAAGATGATGCCACAGGTAACCGGCCAAGTTTTCACTCACCACTCGCTTCCTAGACCAATACGTAGGGAAATATTATGAGGGGGAAAAGGGGGGAACCATCAAGCTTGAGGTGGGACGGGCTTGATTCCTGGATTAGATAATATCGCCAAGCTACCTACGTAGGTAGCTTGAAAGCTGATCTCAGGAGGTCATTGTGCAGAAGAAGAAGGGGGCTATGTTTATAGGCAGTCAGCGAGCCAGTGACAGGGTCAAACGTGATAGCTTCACAGAGACAACAGACAAAGACAACACTGCCAATGGTTGAGGGTGAAGTTGAAGTTGGGGTCAGTTCTTATGTCAGACCGACTTCCAAGGTTGGAACTGGATATGAAATCGGAAATCGGAAGTCGGAAGTTCTGTCGGGAGGATTAGCCAAGAAGCCAAGATACCAAGACTCGTAGAGGAAGTGACAGGTTCCTACCGAGGTAAATTACTAGGTAGGTACTTCGGAGGAAGGGTAGGGCGGATTAGTACACGTGTGCCTCGTCACGGTAGCGAGAGCGGGAACGAGATGGTCCCGCAATGCCGCCGCTGTCTCCTGTGGTACACAGGTACTTGTACTCCCCGAAACCCCGATGTACCTGCTGGGGACTTCCGACAAGCCCCGGGCTTTTGCAAAGTGGAGCCGATCTCAGGTCCTCCGGGCGTTGGACCGATCCCCCCGATGCTTCACCAGCACGACCTTCATTGACGTGGACGAAGCAGGAGAGCAAGACATACAGTAAGTACTAAATGTTAGATGCACCTAGCCACCTGCTGTGTCGATTTTCTTTGATAATAGTGAAAGCCGGCCATCTGAAGCCAATAGACGATGGCGTCTACTAACCCTTTTGTCCGATGTTTGATTCATATTAGGTCGGTTAGCGTGCCAAGTGTGAAAATACGTCGTATACCTCGTACACTGCCCGGTTGTTACTTTGCAAGTATTTCGCAAGTACTTGGTGCTTGGTGCCCTAAGGCCACGAGTAGTATAATGTTGGCGGCGCCTACACGGGGCAGCAGCCATAATAGGCTATTGAACGGCCAATACCTCAATCCAGAATACAGACGTCATAGCTAAGCGCAAGCTGGATACCTTACACCCATGAGTTTCGAATCTTGTTTCTTACCATGCACGTCAGCTGGCGTTAATCGCGTGCCCAATAGTTTTTAGGTGGTGCGATGTCATATACAACTGGAAGTCACGTACAAAGTATGATAGGTATCGTCAGACATGTGAGGAAGAGATCTCTACCTTAGCTTCAGGGCCAGAGCCAATGATACTGAAGTTCTACCTACACTAGTAGGTGTCGCGTGCGCCTGCTTGTAGGCGTAATGTAACCTCAGGCGATCAGTTACCGTATATATCGACGTATGTGTCTAATGCTTTATACTTCAAGGTTCTAGTTTAAATGACGAAAATGAGCAGATTTCATGCCACGGCGCAAAGTAGGTAGATAGATTTCTTATAATAATTGAGTAGGTGTAAGTACCTAGGTACTTTCCAAGCCACCCTGGTCAGGGACGGCTCTCAGCGCCAATATGGCTATTTTAGCTGCGAGGTAGGTACCAAGTAGGTACTTAGAGATACCTACCTCTCTAAACTAAACTAACGGCGCGATAAATCTTCTGCTCTAGCGGTGTTTGTCTGCCACTGAAATGTACCCCTGACTCGGAACAAGCGGCACGTACGTACCCAACTGGAGGTGGGGAGGTACATCCCAACTGTGACACCGGACAGCACCTTATTTTCTTTTTTACCCACCCAACGGGCAGTGGAATTGCACCTCCTCATCTGCCAAGTTTTTTGCAAGGAGAAGAGACCCGACGGGAACGGGAGAGAGCAAGAAACTTGAATAAAAATACCTACGTAGTAGAGCAAACCATAGCTTTCTTTCTAACCTCTTTCCCATACCTACTCCTCTGCTAACTCACCACTACCTCGCTAAGCCTTAAGTGTACACTAGAGGTACTAACCTCGAGGTAGTAAGGTAGGTAGGTAGTAGCAGTCTTGTCCCTCCTTTGAATCGCCTCAATCGCCTCCACACTCTGGAATACATATCCCTCCTTTTTCCGTTTTAATCATTCCCCCATTCTCCTCCGCACCCTCGCTTACTATTGTCGCGTGCCTCTCTCTCCCTTCCAACTTCAGACAGACCGCCAAGTTTGTGTGGCCATCTGCCGGGCGCATCCCAGCCGGTCCCGTCTACTCCTCCCTGGTCCTGTTCGATCCTCTAGTGATTTCTTTGTTTCTGTTCTTGTCTTGTCCTGTGCCGCTTCTCTCCACCAAGTCAACAAACACTCTTCACCCGGCCTTCACCCCTGGATCGAGCCGTGCCGCATGCTGCATATATGAGAACGCCACTGTAGACACGCTCGAGGACGGCCGCCCAAGATGGATCTTGACAATGGAGGCCCTTCATGGCGAGATAGGGCGGAATGGAAACAGCAGGTCTGGAGTCGGTGGATGGAGCCTGTCGTGAGTCTGCCCTCAATCCTCGTTTCTGCGAGTCCGACATCACCCGACCTGACTTGACTGACTGTGTCAAAGGTGATCGTGGTGGTGCTCCTGACGGCCATGTACGTTACGCGACGAAAGAACTACTCCATATTCAACAGATCGTCAGACGACAGTGCACGATCGCTTCTCAGCCCCGAGTCCCAGAGGTCATCCGGCAGCGACTGGGAACGGCCCGAGGACTTGCCCTCCCTCCATCCTCCTAAGACCCGCCGCTTATTCGGCAAGTGGACCGTCCGCACTCCCAATTCGAGCCGCTTTGCGCGCCACCTGCACTCGAGAATTCTGCAGAAATTCCCCTTCCTCGTCGAGATGTTTTACTGGGCCATCGCACTAGTTCTTTATCGCGGGACGATACTGATCACGAGTCATTGGTACGGTGGGAGTCAGGGTCTCTGGGACATCGCCCAGGGCCACGGCACGTCGATTCTCGAGTTCGAGGCACAGATCACGGGCATGGGGAGCATCACGAATAACTCGCGATGGGTAGAATGGAGGATACAGCAGTGGTTTTTGACGGGTGCCAACCTGGGTGACTGGCGAGGGAGTGCTCTCGCCTTCCTCAACCGAGCCTATGCTCTCATCCACATCCCTGGGACGGCAGCGTAAGGCTTAATTTCCCTTTGGTTCTCGACCCCAGAATCTCATGCTCACTTTTCCCCTAGATTCATCGCCTACTATTACGCCACAGCGCCAACTCATAGACGTTTTTGCATTGCGCGGCGCACTCTTTCGCTGTCGAATTTTGTCGCATTCTTCGTCTTCACCCTGTATCCGTGCATGCCTCCGCGTCTTCTTCCGAAAGAATATGGTTTCGTCGACACCGTAGAGGCTGAGGACGCAAGCAGTGTCTGGATGAAGGGAGACTATGTTAACGCACTTGCCGCCATGCCGAGTATGCATTTTGGATACGCCTTTGCTATCGGGTGTACGTTGGTCTATGAGAGCGGGTTCTTGCGCCACCTCCACCCCCTCGGGGACGATAACAGCGATCTCGAGATGAATGGGATTCTGAAAGAAGAAAGCGGCGACGTGCCGCGCTCGGTAGCCTCTCGTCTTGTCCTTCTACTCTTAGGCGTCTTCTACCCTGCCTTGATCCTGCTCGCCATCGTCTCTACGGCCAATCATTACGTGCTGGATGCATTCGCGGGAGCTCTTGTGGTGGGATTCTCGTTCTGCTGCAACCGCTTCCTGCTGAACTTCCTCGTGGTCGAAGATTGGCTGCTATGGGCCTGGCGGTTAGAGAAACCGGTGCCGACAACCGGGTACGTCGCGCACGCCAAGTAAGCGTGGAGCATGCTCGCCACGTGCCGGTCCGTTCGAAACAAAACTAATGGTATGAATACATAATACGATATGACTACTAATATAATTATGACCTTACTCCGCCTAGTCTCTGTACGATAGGTAATCTGATTTATATTGAGTTTGTAGACGTCTTAAGGTTCAACCAGTATCGTCCAATTTGTATGCGTTTCATGTGCTTCCGACACGAATATTCGTGTTGTCAGGGGCAAAGCCGTTTTTCTTCTTAGCCTGTGCCCGTTTTGCTGCGCAGGGGGGGACCAAAATCTAGTTCTCCCGCGGCTCCTAGGAAATATAAGAATATCTCTATTTGAATTGTGCTCTTCCGTCTTCCCCGTTCCCAAAATGGACTCTAAATCGTACGCGTATACAGTCTCGGCGTGAACTCGAGGAAACGTGAGAGAACCCAAAGTCATGGGAGATACTAATTTACCACGGGACAGCGCCTTGATAGAAAACGACTCCTGGAGTGGAGTACCTAGTTTGGACAGGCCTCTAGGTCAGGGGCGTCCTCGTGCCACGGGCCTATCTCTCGAAAAATTCTCGATGTGTGTCGTGGAGAGAGAATGAATGGGTAACCTAAGAGAGTCCCAATCAATTCAACGACTTGGGCCACGGACTCACGAGGCCGTCTTCTGAGCGAGGAGAAGAAGGTGCTCTTTCCCCTGCTCGCGCATGACGTCGTGCACGGCCTCGAGGACCTCGCGATGGAGGCTCTTGGGGGCGGCCACGAAGCCGTAGTTCCCGGTGAGCTTCCGGCCGGCGCTCAGGTCGATGTCCCTGCCGTCGACGTCGGTGATCTTGCCGCCGACCTCCTCGAACAATAGCATGGCACCGGCGTGGTCCCAGACCTTGCCGACCCGCCCGCGCCCCTTGTAGACCCAGACCGTCAGGTTCGCGAGCCCCAAGCCCAGCGCCACCCAGCGCAGGACCCAGGAGAGGAACTCGCAGCCCTTGGACGCGATGCCGAGGCGCTCCGCGACGGCCTCGTGCGCGGCGTCGATGCCGGAGTCGACCAGGTGGTAGCACGAGACGACGCGCAGGTCCGCCGTCGTGGTGGCGGATTCGGCGTGCGGCTCGATCCTGCGAGGCACGACCTCGTCGTCGTCGACGACTAGTGGCTGGACGTAAGCTCCCCGTCCCCGGATCGCGAAGACGATGGACCCGCGCCCGCTCGGGTCGACGATCGAGTTGTCGACGAGCCCGTGTGCGTCGACGGGCAGCGTCGGGCAGCCTACGACGCTGAGGACCTGCTTGCCGCCCTCGAGCAGCGCGACGTTGATCGCGTACGCCTCGCGCCGCACGAACGTCTTTGTCCCGTCGATGGGGTCGAAGACCCAGACGCGGCCGGTCGACGCCGGCTCGCCGGAGCCGCACCGGTCGATCAGCTCGCACATGTCCTCGGGGGACTGGGGCAGGGCGCAGCGAGTGGCGGTTGTCTCGTCATCGCGCAGGGATAGGAGGAGGTCCCACACGCGGCGCAGCAGGGCCGGGCTCCGGCGCAAGTCGTCGGCCGACTCCTCGCCCACGAGGCCGTCGAGGGGAAACGCGCGGCGCACGCTGGCGGCCAGCAGCGCCTGGATGGCGAAGTCGGCGACTGTCACGGGGCTCAGGTCGTCTTTTTCTACTGTGCCCTTGTCCTCCGAGACCAGAATAGACTGGCTGATCTTGGCGGCCGACTGCACCGCGGCGATGGCCACTCGCAGCTCGTGGGAGTATGGCCCGTCGTCGTCCATGGCTGGGAGGGCCGATGGGCGTTGTGTGTAGTGGGTACAGAGTATGGTATGGTTGATGGCTTGTTTTTTGGGGGGGTAACGTATATTGACACTTTCTTATTTACTGCTGCCAACTAACATGGATTTTGGGATTATATTACTTCGAGTATCTACCTAAGTACTTACCTTATCTGGAACTGATGTTAGGCATCTCTCAGGCATCGTCGACCATGTCGGCCCGTGCTTGGCAACTGGCGGCTGGTAGATGGCAGATGGCAGCCGTCATCAATCGTCTCCCAGCTGCTCGTCACTTTGTACGGTGGTAAGTACGAAGGATTCCTCGTACTACCACCGTCCCAACATCATACATGTATGTAGGTAGGTAGACTTCTCCTCTCCAACATCAATACCACCACCACTCTCAATGGCTACAACTTGCCGTACTCCCAATATGTATCCAAGTTGCGACAGCAACGTAGTATGCAGTGTAGGTCGTGTACGTATATGACCTCATCGACAGGAATGGAAGGGCTGAATGAAGCCAGACGGTGAGTGGTTGACAGTTGTGGAGGCTGTGCACGACGCAGCCCCTACATGAAGTCTATAATATGTCTGTCCCTTCCGCTCAGTCCATTTCATTCACTTGGCTCCTCTTCTATCTATCATGACCTACATCACAAGCCTACCGGTGCCGTGCTTGCATCCTCATCGAGCCCGGGTACTCCGTACTGCTATTCCTTGATATTTAGCAGAGTTGACTATCTCCCCCTGAAACTCGCGTGGTTCGATCGTACTTGTTTTGTTTATGCCCGAAGAGCCTCATCCATGGCCCTCTCAAACAACGATGGACAACTCGAGCTCACGGCCTCTCAGGCCGACGCCGTGCAGAAGGCCCTGCGACACTGGTCGAGCTCCCAACTCGTCCCCGCAAGCCTCGTCGCCGACCTCCTGGCGACGGTCCAGATTGTTGAGGAGGAGCACGATTTCAACTGGGACAAGTTCGCCAAATACACGTTTAGGCTAGCTGTCATCAGCCTGGCCATCGCCTTCTCAAGCTTCGTTCTGGACGATGTCGCGCGGAAGCTCGTCAAGCGCATCCTAGACTTGCCTATCGCCATACGTATGGTCGCCACCAGCGCCCTCGCCGTAACAGCGCACGCGTGGGGATACCAGCGTTCTTTAGAGACGCCGCAAGAACCCTACCTCACCGAGGCGATCCACAGCCTGGGCGCCATTCTCTTCGGTCTCGCGGCGCTGCAGCTAAACTTCGCCTTGAAACTGAAAGCCGACAAGGAGAATGTCCTTCACATCCTCCATAGGATAGAGCTCTCGCTGGCGCTCATCTATGGGCTCACGGGCGTCATCGTGCAGTCGAACTTCATCTGGTCCTGCGGCCTCATCGTCGCTAGCATCTGGCTCGGGTCCGCCACTCGCTATTCTCGCGGTACGTACACTCTGAGGATGGAGTCCCCGGTACGGTTTGTCATTGCTGGCGCTGGGCTCATTGCGGCTGCTGGGTTCATGCGCGACTACTCTCTTACGACTACTCTCTGGTCGGCTACGCAGATATGGGGCATGCTCTACTTATTCCTGGCACTATGGATACTCTCGCTTCGAGGCAAAACCGGGCTACGCGTCGCGCTTTGGTCCGGTGCGTTCCTCTGCGCCGCCGCAGGCGCTATCTGGCACGGTCTGCGATACGGAGACTCGACTACGAAAGGCTTCGGGCTGGCATTCCTGGGCATCAATCTTTACACCAAGTTCTGCGAGTTCTGCTGGAAATTGTGGTACAAGCCTGCGTTCTTTGCCGTATTGGCCCTTTCATTTGCTCTCCTGGGGAGATATGCTGAGTCTATGAACCTTGTGCTACATGAACAATTCTCTAGCTTGCCGAACTAGGTTTTCAGTCGTGTCTTCCTCTCCCTCATCTCTGTTTCTTCTTTGCCTCCTCTTTTTTCTTCTTTTTTTTTTCACACGTATTCCGTCTTCTTCGGAAGTAAAAGATCATAGCAATCTATCCCAATGACAACTCTACCGCATAACCCTGAACGCATGATATCAATCTTGTCCGCCTCTCGCCATTCTCCGTGGCAGCTGTTTGTTGGTGACCTCTCAGAAGATTCAAGTCAACCCCACTGGGTCGACCTTCTTGGGCGAACCTTTAGGCGGAGGGGATGGGGATGGGGATGGTAATGAACTGTCCGGAAATTCCATAGGCCGCATGGGAGATGAAGAATGCTTAAGAGCACTGTCGGCGTGTGCGGGGCGAAGGGCTATCGGAGCTGAACTTGCCCGACGGCCATTTACCACGCGACTTCCACGACCGATTCCAGCCAATCTGGTCATTGCTGGCCCTTTACGAAAACGCATAGGCATAGGGGATCCGCCGTCACTCCCTTCGTTTACCACCGGCGTTCCGAGGTTGTCATGGATGCTTGATTGAGGACTTCCGTGGAAGCGAAGGTATGGGCCTCGGTTTGCACCAATCTGATCTATTTCCGTGCTCAGGATCGCGAGAGCAAGCGCCTTCCAAGTTGGCTTGTCTGCGAGGGTCCTGAGCCAGTAAGAGTTCTTCAGGGGCATCTCTGCCAAAACATCTTTCTCGGCTCCATAGAGAACCACGGTGATCAGGCCAGACTGTGTCGAGTGCAACGGTGCGCGGGCTGGAGTCGCGGGAGGATCGAGCTGCCATTTCTTATCCGAGCAGCCTGGAGGACTAGGAGAGTTGTTCTCATGGTCCTTGGCATCCTCTTCCTCTGTCTCCATAACAACTGACGGTCTTTCGTCCGCTTCGTCCATGTCATCATATTGCCCATCGTCAACTATCATAGAGTCCCCGTAGCCTAGATAATCAGCCGAGTTGGCGTAGATGTACGAGGCGACCAAGGTATCCCTGAAGCCTCGCGCCCTAATCATACGGAACTGATTCTTGAAATCCTCGCCGAACATGAGCTCAAGCGCTACTAGCGGGTGTTCGTCATGGCCCTCCCATTCAATTCTGAAGAGGAGAATGACAGGCCTGTCATATTCTTCCGGGTGCATTAAACCAGCCTGCTTCTGGAATACTGGCTGGATGGAGTCTGTAAGGGCCTGCCAGTCTTCGGTGTCAACCATGACCGCCTTCAGGAGAGGTCTGCAGTGACACTCTCTATTACAAGCGACGTGCTCGATCTTCAGTAGCATGAGCATCTTTGTGTCTTCTTCTTCCTCCTGTGATCTCTTAGAGGGGCTTCCCACTCCCAGATCTACTGAGCCAGGAGGTTGTGGCGAGGACATCGTGGGCGGTGTCTAGGTGTAGATGGGGGGTATCAGATAGTGATGAGGGTAATTGTTGGATGGCGATGATCGAATGGAGAGTAGTAGGCATGAAAGTGAAATTCAGACAAACTCGAGAGAGAGGGGGCATCATTGATATAGGACATACCTGCACCACCGTGCTTTTCCGTCCTTTCGATTCTGATCGACAATTCGAAACCAGCGGACAATAGGAATAGGCAGCTGTGAATTTGCTGCTTTGAGTGTATCATTCTCACATCCATCCCTTTGCCACTGCGACTTGGCTTTGGTGATGGCGTGAATTATCCAGTGTCCGCCAAAGGTTTCCATGACGGTAGGTAGGCAATAATGAAATGTTATCAAACACCGGGTAGGTGGTCGTCTAATGATTGATTATCATGGCGGTGCGGTGAATCTGCCTTTTCTTTGTGTTAGCTGCTAGACCTTTGTCTTAGTATCAGCGTGTTAACACTGCTACGAGTGTAGGTAGGACTTCTAGGTAGGATCAAACGGGCTGCTATTGTTGATATTTATGAGGGTGCCTAAAAGTGTCATTCAATTCATATTCCGTGGATAGTTCTAGAGCTGTCGCGTCTTCGCCGCCACAAAAGGTTGGTTCAGATTTCTATGTAGATGAGCCTATGAGGATAATTGACACCAATTTCTTCAATGCGCTTAGGCATGAAAGAGCTCACGGATTTACGGCAGTCCTGATCTCTGTTACTAGGAGCCTGATTCTTTGCTGCAGAATAAATCTCATTAATTATGATATGCCGTTGCATTTGACAACATTGTCGGCGCCTAGATTCCGCGCGCACACAATGAGATCGGCTCAGGCGAGGACTCGATGTCAACGCTCAACTCGGAGCTAAATAATCCCAAGATGGATTACATCGTCACCGGCAGTTGGTCACAGAAGGCAGCTGCCGAAGCTGAGCAGCTATTTGGCCCGGAGCATGTCAATATCGCGGCAAACAGCCGGAAGACGAACAACGGCGGATTCGGCACCATCTCGGACGAGACCACTTGGAACCTCTCCAAACGCGTCGCCCTGGTCTTTTGCTGTGATAACGAGACTGTTGACGGGGTCGAGTTCCCCGGATTTCCGAAGCGTCTCGAGCCAGGACCAGGCACGGTCACGAATGAATATCTGCTTCGACATCGAGGGTGGCGATGCCGTCGAGGGAGCTTTTCTGGAGCAAGGGGAGGCCCAGGGGCTGACGGGGCTTCGAGGCCACCGTAGTGTGCGAGGAATCCGGGCAAGTATTCACAACGCGAACCCGCTGGACGGTGCGGAGAAGCTTGCCGGCTTTATCAATCAGTTTGTGTCGCAGCAAGATAAATCCATATGATAGTGAATACTTGTTTTTATCCTCGGATTCTACATTTACTAAACTATTTTTTATCACAAGGTAGTTGGGCTTTAACGCCCAATACCCATTCTATCTAACTCGACTTCATCATACCAAGAAGCATCCCCACCAACCTCGGTTGTCTCACCGGACGTCGTGAACTGGTTCGGCTCTCGGTCGGAGGGCGCGGGAAATGCTTCTACATTGGGGTCTTCCCCGACAACTTCAATTCTCTACCGACGAGGACTTGAATCCGCGATAAACCAGCTGAAGCCTGCCTTTACCTCATCGCCATCTTTCAGATTATCAAGCGACTGCTAGCAATGTGGAATTAGGTGATGACGAGGTATTATCCGAGGATCGAGATGTAGATCCACGCGGCAGCGCCAGACATGGATAGAATTTCCAAGGGTCGGGGATATGTTCACACTTAGGTAGTCATACTATCTGTGCTGTTGCGGCTGCCGACTTTGTTGCTTTCATTCGTCGGCGTCCGGCGCGGAAAGTACGGATCCCTGACGCCTACTGGAGCGTTTCGTCCAAGTGCCTGTTACGTACAAGTCTAAGTAAAAGGGGGAGGGGGAGGAGTACTACTGAGAAAGCAACAACCCGGGCCCCGGGATAATCGGTAAGTGCGTCGACAAAATCAACCCGCCTAAAGCCACACCTGCATCAAAAGGTCAAGGAGGGAGGGATCACCTAGCTCTCCGTCAAACCTCATAGCTGTAAACAAGGATCGCCGCAATGGGCGGCACTTCGTTTTTTACACGTTCGCTTGATACGAAATATGCAACTAGATTCAGCGCTAATGTACATATAAGACGGAGTGTCCCGCTAGTTCCACCATGTAGCTTGCATTAGTGAGGTGCGAGGGTTGATGCTAATTGGTCGCAGGCGCTGGAGAGTTGACGTCCGTCGGAAGGTTGGCCGGAGGGTTAGCTAGCACGGAGGTTTCCATGATAATAGCCCTACAGCACATTTGCATTCTGATATTATATTTATTAACGAGGCCAACCGAATGTATGTTGAGACACGGCGGCAGCGGCGAAAATGGAACACGAACCGGAGCCGGAGGGTTGCGATAGTGTTGAGCTGACGGACTTGTGTCTGTCTCCTATGAACGAACTATGGTATTAAACGAGTCGACCGAGTTGCCGCTCTTCGATAAAAGCTTGAAAAGCATAAATAGAGTGGTATAGTATGCCAAGTATCTTGAATATGATTCTGTACACACACACAACTCGTTGAAACCCAGGCCGTCAAGATGTCATCGACTACAACAGACTATAAAATCCTTTCTGCTGAAAAGCTCGCTCAGCAGAGGGAAAAGATCCCAGAAGCCTGGCTGGTATCCCCCGACGCAGTTAGGCAAGATGCCACCAACCTCATGGACATCCCGACTACTTGCGGGATCTTGAGCGATGTCGAATGCGACATCACGTCCAACTACGACGCCACAGCTCTTCTGGAGAAGCTCAAAGCTGGTACCTTTTCAGCCGAACAAGTCACAGTAGCTTTCTGCAAGAGGGCCGCCATCGCCCATCAGCTCGTAAGTTGATCGACCCTTTCCCTCCTCCGTGGACCGTGGAGCACCGACGCTAACTTGACCAGGTCAATTGTCTAACGGAGATATTCTTCGACAAAGCGATCGAGCGGGCTCGCGAGCTGGACGCAAAGCGACGACAATCCCCTCCCGAAGCGGCCCTCCCCCCTCTATTCGGACTTCCAATCTCTCTCAAGGATAGCTTCGACGTCCTGGGCGTAGACACGTCTACGGGGCTAGGCTGCTACGTGAACGAGCCGGCGAAGGAACACAGCTCCCTCGCTGCCCTGCTGCTCGATCTCGGCGCAGTCCTCTACTGCAAGACCAATCTTCCCCAGTCCATCATGGCCCCCGACAGCCACAACAACATATTCGGCCGGACGCTGAACCCTCGCAACACGCACTTCACGGCGGGCGGTAGCACGGGCGGCGAGGGCGCCCTGATCGCGCTCCGGGGGAGCATCCTGGGCGTCGGGACCGACATCGGCGGGAGCGTGCGCGTGCCGTCCGTGTGCAACGGGCTCTACGGGTTCCGCCCCAGCGTCGGCCTGGTCCCGCACGGCGGCGTGCGGGATCTCACCGTCCCGGGGACGACGGGGGTCATGTCCACCGCTGGTCCCATGGCGACTTCGCTCCGCGACTGCTCGCTCTTCCTCCGCACGGTTCTGCAAGCGGAGACGTGGAGGTACGACAGCAGCAGCGTCTCGCTGCCGTGGAACGACGTGAGGCCCAAAGAGCGCCTCCGGATCGGTCTCGTCGAAGACGACGGCATGTGCACCCCCTCGCCTCCGGTCCGACGAGGCTTGAAGACGGCGGCCGACCGCCTCCGGGAGACGGGTCGCGTTGAGATCATCCCGCTCACGCTACCGAATCACAAGGAGATTTATCTGGACCTTCTGGATTATTTCACGATTTCGGGTCCTTATGTAAGTGCAAGAGAAAATCCATTCGTATTCGATTTGCTTAAAAAAAAACCCCCCCTAAAAGAATTAACGGCTTGTCCCAGTATTATAAGGAGCAGTTCGACCGCACCGGCGAGCCCCTTGTTCCATCCGTGAAGGGTATCGGCCTGCTAGATCCCCCAGCCAAATCGCTCGGAGAATTCTTCGAGCTCAACGTGCGCCGGGCCGAAGCCGCAAAGACATACCTCAAGATATTCCGCGATAATGACCTTGATGGAATCATGATGCCCGGCGCGCCTCACACGGCCGTGCCCCACGACACGTGGACGAGCGCGAGCTATACCGGCCTGTGGAACTACCTCGACTATCCCGCCATCATTGTCCCCGTAGACAAGGTGCGGGAAGACGACGCCGCGGACGACGTCAGCAATGCGAAGTTCGGGGAGGCGGATGCGCAGTGCTACAGTCTTTGTAAGAAGAAAAAAACTCGCTTTCTCTGGTCTTCTCACTGTTGAGCGACGCAGCTAACGAACGATTCGTCTCTAGATACTGGGCCTGGGGCGTATAAGGACCTTCCAGTTTGTGTTCAGCTGGTCGGATATAGACATGCAGATGAGGCGTTGCTGAATATGGCCTCGGTGGTGGAGCAGACGGTGAACGGTAATCGAAGATGAGCTCATGCAAGAAAAGACTCTGTACTGGCAGTATTAGGTACAGGGTTTGGGAAAAGGGCGACGGGATACGTCGGAATGTTTCTCACAAGACATTTATATAGAATAGTATGATGTCGCAATGCCGTATTAGAAAAACACAGATAGACTATTATAGGGCCAGAGATTGAATAGAATCCACCCTGTGATGCGCTAATAGCACGAGCAGAAGTGGAATTTAGGCAAGCTCATGTTATGTCTAAGGACTGTAGTATAGGACACGGTTTGCAGACCGAATCGAACCAGGAAGAGAGGATCTGCGAGTCCCGTTCATGCCAGATCCGACACAGAAAGGCCTTGGCTGCCTCTTGCACGACCAGGGCGAAGTGGTCTACAAAGTACGCGGTGCCCTCCAGGGCCGTCTTTCGCGCGCCATGATCTCGGATCTCGAGCGCCGCGACCAGAAAGGGCAGAGTCACGTATCGGATGGGCCGCGTGGTTACTCTTCGTGCCATCTCGAGCTCTATTATGATCTCCTTGGACCAAATGTCGGCTTGCTCGTCGTGCTCGCCGAACGTATACCGCAGACGATGGCCGACAAGCAGAGCACCGAGGCGATAGGCCTTGGCTTGTGCGAGAAGGATGATGATTTCCGCCGATTCAAATTGGTCGCTCCGAAGACTCTCGTGGGATGGTATCCAGGCTTCGACGGAACCGCGGATCTCGTCTAATCGTTTGTGCAAGGGGGCCAAGCCGCTCGCATCGGTCATGCTGGCTAATGAGTGGCTAATGACACACAGGTCGTAGTAATATCGTAATATCGGCGAGCTGATGCCAAGCTGGCGATCCACGTGTTCCATATCCCGCAGCTGGATCCTCGGCGTCGGCTTCCGTCGATAGACGAGACAGTCCATAATCTCCAGCAACACTAGAACCCCGTGCCACGAGTTCGCGTCGTCGTCAGACGCCTCCTTTTTGTCCACGAACGGGCTTGTCGCGGTGAGGCAGTAGTGGCAGATATCGGCCACGCCCAGGCCAATGGTCGAGTACACGGATAACGCCAGCGCAGCCCCCAGCGTGAGACATCTGGCGGCGTCCTGCGAGTTCGCAATCGGCAGCGAGCGCAACTGCACCATGGCGGAAGATGCGCGCCGGACGCTATCGTCATTATCTCCCGGTAGTACGCGATCGAGCTGCTTCAAGGTGCTGGCGCACGCGAGGTACGCATCCTTGACGACGGGAAAGGACTTCAGAAGCTGAGCCTCCAGGGACTTCTGCGCCGCGACTCGGAAGCGAGGGCACACGACGTAGCAGTCTATGTTCTCGGGCCGGCCGAGGAGAAACAGCAAGAGCTCTCGCTCTTCGGGGAGCAGGCTCGGGACGTTCTCCAACCACGCGCCTATCGAGGATTCCTTCGATGGATTGTTGTTGTTGGACGGGACGGGGGGTGTCCGCCTCAGCGGTCTCCGGCCGCACGGCCGCACTGGTCGCACGGTCGAACATGCGAAACTCAGCCGCCTACACCGATAACACGCGGTTTTGGTAGAGCCGCGGTCACATCGTACTTTAAGCTCGTAGCACCGGTCGCACGCCGTCCTCGGAATCCCGCTATTCTGGCCGGGTTTCGCCATCCGGATTCAATCACGTATATGATTTGGCAGCAGACAAGTTTGGATAAGCGATTGAAGTGGCAGAGGAGGACTGCAATGCTAGATCGTAATGCCCTGGCGGAAATCCGCAGTGAGCCGCGTCATTGTCAGATCTGTTGGGTTGGCAGATATCACCTAACGCTTCAGGGGTATTTATGCCACTAGCTTGTGTTAGCCAAGCTGCCATGACTCGAGGCCAAGCTCCTTCGGGCAATGCGGTCCCAACAACTTCAACTGTGAAATATATACCTACTAGGCATCGCTTGCTCTCTCGCTATGATAAGAAAACAATACGATTTTCTGTAGGCGCTCGATAAGATACCTATGCGTCTTGGTAGGTCATCGAAAGACACCTTCGTGCCGATTGTTTCATATTGCGAAAGCGTGGGTTAGCAAAGCCCCCTTTTCCCGCTCCCCGGTTTCCGCTCCCCCCTTCTCCCTTCTCGAAGATCAGGCTGATGCAGACAGTTTTGGGCATAGAGATATCATGACTTTGGATAAATCAGCTTTATAGGTCCATTGCTGAGTCAGTAACAAGGAGAGTGGGAAGCTGATATGACCTCAAACTGTCAGTTAGACCTGCAACCGCTCTTAGGGTCCGTGGGCGGAGGGGCAGCTTCGTTGATGCTCCCATAAGACCGCTATCCTCTAGGTCGGCATACTTGGAGATACTCTACACAGCGTGCTTAGTCGAGTCGAGATAGAATTGATCAGTTAAGGGTATATAATGCCTTTTTTATCATTGAGCTTGAATTTAAGGCTAACAATCTAGTAGACCGACGATAGAAGTGTTCAAAAAGTAAGTTGCGAAAACTTGTGCAATTGACTGTGAGTCGTGTGCACAGCCCTGCTTCAACACTATACTCCCCAGGAAGCATCATCAGAAACTCACTGCAACCTTGGATTCTCCCATCTTCCGCCCTTCAACGTAGACATTGAACTCGAGACTTGCTCCAGAAGGTACCATCTCGATGTCATAATCAAGCCTCTTCAACGTCTTACCGTTAGCCGTCTGCCGGTCTTTGAGCTCGGAAAATGGTATGCCAACTTCACCCGTGATCGAGCACAGGTGTTTGACCGAGCTGGTCTTGCGCGAAGGAGCCTCTTTGTCGTCGCTATATTCGATGTCCACGGTGAGCACTCCGCCAAAGTCACTCTCGAAAGTCGAGAAAAAGCTATGGCGGACAGTGTCTTTAGTCGAAACCTCTTCGCCCTAATTATTGGATAGTCAGTTATATAATACTCTCGCCAAGGGGGTTTGTTGAAGAAGAAATATGCGCCTTACCCTCTTCAGGTACCATTCAACTTGGTTGATAGCCATCCATATGCCCTCCTTCGAGTCCCACTCCTTGTCGATCTCTTCATGAAGACCAGAAACAAATGGAGTCTGGTATGACGCGCCATAGCTTGCGCGAGAGATGGTAGAGAGCACCTTGATCGGGAGCCTGCTCGCAATTGTCTTGGCAATCGAGTTGTGGCCTGAGTTGTGGCCTGAGTTGTGGCCTGGGTTGTGGCCTGGGTTGCGGTGGCCACACTGAAAAAATTCACCCGGGCTGCCAATCGGGCTGCTGGGCTGGACTTGAGCGGCAATGTCGAGGAAACCCTTGAGTACGGCGCCCCTACTGATTGCGGTCCGGCTATGCAGTGTTAGTGTACGTCAATCGGACACGCAGATCAGGTACTGACGGTTTCATGCCTCCCGACTGCAAAACATTTATGCCAGCGGCCTTGTGCGCATCCCTCAAATGTTCGTACAGGTGAGGACTGCTCCCGAAACCTCCAACCAAGATAATGCTCTAAACGAAATCAGCATCACTGTATAACTTCCGTTTCGTGCCCTGTATCAACCACTTACGGTGATGGATAGGTTCTTGGCTTTCGCTTTACTGATCTGTTCATCTACCAATCTGTCCACCTTTTTTATGACGCCACTGAAGATCTCCTCGATATGCTGACTTCGTACGCAAGTCAATACCTCTCAGCGAGACAAGCCTACTACTAGCGGTATCTGCTTACCTCGTGAACTTCATCCGACCATCTTTGATTATCGGGTCGCATTTGTCATCGCTCGTCTTCCCGTCAGCGAAGGCGCTTGCCGGAACCCTCACGTCGTAACCTCGCTTTTCCGATAGTTTGAATTGAGGCTTCACGCCCTTCTCCCAGTCTTCGCGCATCACATCGTTGATGTCGTTCTTGCTGAGGCGATCCCACCTTCTGCCCAGGCATTTCCTGCACTTGACTTCGAAAGCCTGATCGACGAAGATGCCGCCGCAAAGGTCGCCTGATAATATTCACCACGGGTGTCAGTTTGCTGCTGCCGACAGAGACGCAGGGGGGGACAAAGTACCTTCGCCTTCCACCGCCTCCTCCATTGAGATCGGATTCACATTGCTAATCTTGTAGGTGATCAAGTCCTAGAAGGCCTAGTCAGTCACACATACTTGATTTAACTTCATGTTGTCAGAGGATGGGAGGACTTACGACAGTACCACCACCAGCATCACACACTATGAAGACATCACCTTGGTTGACTTTTCGCCCAGGCTCCGAGAGCGTCGACAACGCAGCAGCCTCGGGCTCAGGAACAAAGCTCAGGCGAGTCTTCCCGGCAAACCTGTCGTCCAACATGCCCGCTTGTTGCGCAGCTTGCTGCATGGCCTGTCGAGCATATCCCTTCCATATGGCAGGGACCGTGATAACGATGTGGAAGCGCAGCGCATCGACGACGCCCTGCCCCTGTGCCTTTGCAATGGTCTCGAGCGTATGGACCCAGAGATAGCGGAGGTAGTCCGCGACCAGATCTACCGCCGTCTTGCCCTCGTTGACCAGGAACTGGCGGGCCCTGAGGATGAACTCCGAGGACCGCAGACTATCCGCGAGATCTTCCTCGTTCACGAGCAAGAGCTTAAACCACCGGACCGGGTCGCCGTCTTTGGGCACGCCATAGCCCCACGACTTCTCGTCGTATTCGTAGAATATCTCAGTCGGTGCTTTGCCCTGTTCGCCACCGTTTCCAGGCCAGCTGATGATTGAATTCATCATCTTGTCGTTGGCAAAGTCTGCAGCGGTGCCCCAGGCCACACCGGAATAACTGAAGTCGTCTGGGTCAGCAAGTCCACGCGTCGGATACAGAATCAATATCAACACATGAAACACATACGTTGTCCCGAAGTCGATGCCAATAACCAAGAGATCGTCATTACTGTCGTCCATGTTCAGCTTTGAGTCAGATCTCAAGAATTCGCCATCGAAATCAAACGAATGGCCTCCATGCTGATCAAGAGCAGGCCTGAGAGAGTCAGACAGTCCGTCAAAAGGCGAGGGATCCATCTTGAAAGCAAGTGATGTGATATAGTTTCCAAAAATTCACAAGACGAGAGTCAGAGCCGTTACGAAGTTTATAATCGAAGCCCTTCCGTCGACGTTGAGACATCAGGCTGAGAGCGAGGACACTGTAGACAGCAAATGCCGAACTTATGCGGTCCTGGACCCCAATCACAACCCCAAAGCGTAGACGTAGGACTCTCATACAACCCCAAAGCGTAGACGTAGGACTCCCATACAACCAAGTCACGACTCACGATTCCGCCTATAACCCGTATCTCCGGCCAATCATCACCATAACACGCTCCACATCGTACCATGGATTCGCATCAATATATTCGAGGGCTGTGCCAATAGTGCTGACCATGCACTCAAAACCACCCAATGAACGAAACACAATGTACCATATGGGATGGGATGGGATGAATGTGGAAGTGGCCCGGTATACTCCTCAGCTGAAAGCCATGCATGAGAACAGCACATGTGCTGGTGTAGGTCTTTCTAGGCAACCGTCGATAGCGTTCCCCGCGGGAAGATTTAATATATCATGAATATTCTTCTTTCGCGCGCCAAGGTAGATTGTATCGACGCGGTAGCCCGTAAAGGGGCGGGAGGGGAAAGCAGGCTTGTCATCTCAAAAAGGTCATCTTGCCATTTAAAGACTTCTTTCGACACCCCACCTACGAGCTTCATCATTGTCGCTTCCTGCCGTGCTATAGATACTTATTCAAATCTTTTAGAACCATGGCTTCGACGAATTCTAAGGCTTCGACGAATTCTAAGGCTTCGACGAATTCTAAGGCTTCGACGAATTCTGAGGCTTCGACGAATTCTAAGGCTCCGGACGCGAATCCGCGGCCTGGCGCCGTTAAGGATGATGAGGTAGATACGGGTGGTTCAGCAAAAGGCAAACAAGGTAAGTCAGTCACTCAGTCGCAAGTCCGATGGCATTCAACTTGGTGCCTTAAGCCTCCACAACGCCAAATACTTGCATCAACGTGTATTATCTACGCGTCGGATCTAACGCTAGTCGTGAATTAGGCGCCGCGGTCGGCAAGAACGAAGCCACAGTGCAATGCAGCGAGGAAGCCTTCGAGCAGATGCACCAGACCATCGCATCCCTGCAACGGCAACTAGACACGGAAACGAAGCTACGCATCAAGGCGCAGGACGACTGCGAAACCGCCAAGGGGCTATGGAAGCAGGTCGCCCAAGATCTGGGCAAAATGCGCTCGGAAGCGAAGCCCTCTCACGTCGTGACAGATGATTACCTCAAACAGCTGGTGGCCGCGCTCAGGTACGACATCCAGCATTTCGCGGGATCGTACTTCGAGGGCTGGCCGCCTCAGCGATGGCCCCAGAGCCCGAGGGAAGAGGGGGAGCCGACCGTCAATGACGTGTTGCCCAAGAAATACGAGAACTGTCCGGTATCCCCCGTACTCGCGCAATCGTTCATCTGGCACGTGTTGGAGAAGCAGGTCTTCGAGCGCTATCAGTGGCCCGCCCAGAACTCTGTAGGCCAGGGTTTACATGACATTTCAAACCACCTGAGATCGAGTAAGTATCATGCGCTCACTCCTGCTGCGGGTGGTTAGGATTTTCTTTTCTGATTGTTGTTGGCGCAAGATATCGGCAGCGTGGATGAGACAGAGGGCGGTCCCTCTAAATACTACGAGAATCTCAAAAAGTTCCACACCTGGCGAGCCACGACCGCGAACATGGTGTCCAAGGCAGACTCGTCCCTAGAGGGGCGAGATATCAGATACTTAGTGATCGAGAAGTACATCGACCCGATCGTCAGGCCATTCATCCCAGAGGGCGAAGACGAGCAGTCCTACATCCTGCTCAGGAATATCGTCCAAAAGGCCCTGGTTCTGGACCAGGAGATCAGCAGACAGGCTGCCTGGGTTCGCTGGGTATTTGAAGACCCCGGTACGGCGAAAGGTGGTTCGCCCACCGAACAAGATGGGGTACGCGTCATTGCCGCGCCAGCGTTGCTGAAAAACGGCAAGTCGTCGGGGGACCAGTATGAGGAGCAGATGGAGTTGATGCCAGCAGAAGCTTATGTTGTTCAAGAAATACCCCTGCTGGAGACTCATAAGAAAAAGACCTGGAGGTGATCGATCTACTCTTAAGCAGGCAGATTCGTATTTTTTCCCTTGGGTGGATCAGAAATCAATCCTATGCTACGGAAGAGAAAGAACATTGGCTAGGGTGATAACGAGTGCTAGAGAATGATTATGAGGTATCGCCCCGGATCAGAGCTTGGCCGAAAGTAAGCCCCCTGTACGAAAGTCAGGGGGCCTAGCCTCTAGTTACACTATAACTTCCTACACGATCTCTTTCGTCAACACTGTAGCTTGACTGCTGGGGTTTTAGCCCTGAATCCTCTCAAGATTCTTGGCTAAGCTTTAAATACACTTGATCAACAAGCTCCCCTCCTGATCAGTCAATTCTGTATCGGGACTCAGAAGCGTACCTATTGGGTGTGTAAAGCATCTCTATCTGTATGTAAGGTGTACTAGGTTGGTATACACCCTAGTCAGGAAGCAGGGGACTAATTAACGTGGAGAAGACGTGCATATGTAGCGATTGGTTCATCTTAGCAGGAACCAGTATAACACAATTGGTGGTTGGATGCGTTATCAAAATGCGCAACGGTCAAGACCAGGGTCAGCCAGCGTCTCGAGAGCAAGAAAACTCCACTCAACACAACTTCCTTTCAGGACGTGATCTAGGCAGTAGGTAATATACATTCGATGTGAGGATCAATAGTGTCGTCAAGTTGTCAAGCATGCTACATCACAACGTCTCTATCTCGTACGAAGCATACATGAAGGGGCCGGCGCCTTTATAATCGTTAAGAGCTAGCGGCACGGAGACGTAGTACTGTCGAACATCAGTCAGTCTTGCTGTCACCTTCATCAAGTCGCTTAGGACGACTTACCTCATACGAAGCATCACTGCTCAAGGAGCCGACCTCGACGGTCCCCTCCCAGTCCACAGTCCCGTCGCTCTTCTCCACGACGAACCTGTCAACCAGCAGATCGTAACCCTTCTGCGCGGCCGCGAGGTAGCCGCCCTTGTCCAGCAGCCCCAGCTTGATACCCCGGAGGAAGCCGTAGACGAACATGGCCGAGCCGCTGCTCTCGATGTAGTTATCCCCGTCGCCCACGTACTGCTGGCTCAGGATCAGCCACCAGCCCCCGGACTTGTTGTCCTGCGCCTTCTTCAGCGCGGCGGCGAGGGCCGTGAAGTAGCCCACGAGCCGCTTCCGCGCGGGATGCGTCTGCGGCCACAGCGGGATCACCTCCGCCAGCGACATGAAGTACCAGCCGACGGCCCGATTCCACACCAGCGGAGACGCGCCCGTCACGGGGTCGGCCCACACGGCCTTCTTGCTCTCGTCGTACCCGTGCAGCAGCAAGCCCGTCCCGCCATCCTTCGTGTGCGCCTGGATATTGTCGTACTGCCGGGCGATGTCGTCCCACGCCGTCGCGTTGCCGTTGTCGAACGATTTCGTCCACTTCGCGTAGAACGAGTCGGCCATGAAGATGCCGTCGAGCCACATCTGGTTCGGGTACTCCGGGTTGCGGTGCCAGAAGCCGCCGGTCGCCGTCCGCGGGTGGCGGTTGATCTGCTGGCGGATGACCGAGGCCGCCTTCTTGTACTTGGCCTCGCCCGTCCGCTCGTACCAGTACAGCAGGTTGTTGCCCATGCGGTAGTTGTCGAGCGAGTACTTCTTGGAGTCCCACCCCTTGATCGTGCCGTCGCTCTGCACGAGGGCGTCGATCTGCCCGCGATACCACGAGGCGTACTTCTGGTCCCCCGTGAGATTGTACGCCAGCTCGAAACCCTTGTACAACGTCATCTGGCTGTAGCTGATGGTCGAGGGCACCCCTCTCTTCATAAACGAATCAGCCATGGTGGCTAATGGGGTGGCTGTCGCCACCCCTGTGAGGACAAGCGGTAGGAGAAGAAACTTCATGGTCGAGATAGATCCTTGGGTCGGAGGGTGTAATGAGGGCCTATGTCTCGTGATACACGGCTCTCATATATCCTACTCTGCGTCTTCGCCAAGCCAAGTCAATCTTCGTGCCGCAAACAGATGTGATGACTTGAAAGGGAAAAACGTGACAGCGGGAATGAGATTGATGCTCCAGGAATCGCGTCTCTTCGGCGCTCCTAGGCTAGCACTTCTCAACAGCAACAGTATCCTTCCTGATGGAGCTGTGCGGTATAACATACACGAGGCCACGCCTGCCTATGATGTGACGGGTGGAAAAACTCGCCGGCTCCGCAGTGTTCTTGGGGGACCGTGTCTTCTTCTCCACGGGATGAGAGGTCGTAGTGACGCTGAATGGGTAAATGAAAGCGATCACGTAGAACTTTCAGTATGAAGCTTCATCCAGACGTGAATAGGTAAGTACCTACGGTGACGTTGCTCGACTCAACGACGCACGGCACCATCGCGAACATTTGTCACGGGCGGGTTGCGTCGAGATTTGTTCGGTCGCGAAGCGCCGATTGACACAATTGGTGGAGTTTCTACTTCTCCGATGAATCGAGGTGCCCTTGGCATCATGCGTGACGAGGAGAAGCCCCAGCGGGAAAATAGAGCTGGTCCGTTCCTTTCGAGTGCCGTGCCGCGCCGTGCCCACTCAGGCCCATTTCGGCATCACCAAATCGACGACCGCCTCGGGAAGGTATTGGGTTGGTTGGTCAGTATCTCGGTAAGTAAATAAGTTGAGACGTATTCATAATGTTAGACTTTGTGCTTGAGTTACGGCTTTTTTTCTTTCTCCTTTTCTCAATACATATGCCTGCCGTACGACGAAATGTCTTTCTAAGACTGTGCTTGTTCCTACGAAGCATGCGTAATACTTCCCTTAACATGTGTGACGGTTATATGTTTGTATGAGATACCATGTTCTACCGAATCGAGACTGGCTCGTGCTGAGGGCAACCACTCGCAGAGGCAAAGATCTGAAAAGAAGAGAGAACACTGGAAAGATTGAGGCGATTGATAATAGTAAAAATCGACGCTGTTAATGTTCGTTGCTGGAGTACTCGCATTAACGGTATGCAAATATGATAATGCAGCAGACTCTGCAGATTGAAAGCTCAACCACAACAACTCATCGTTCAACCCAACACACTCGACAACAGGGGTAAGGCGACTGGTTAGCAGATTAATCAAACATTTTGTGATATACATGTTGTCGTGATTTTTTTTATCCCAATATGCCGACCCTTTTCCTAATCCCAACAGAAGCCTAAAAAAAGATAAAACATGCGCTCCAATATTTTTATCTTGATACAATTGAAACCGTAAAAAAACATACCCAAACCTGCCCAACCGTCCAGTTATTTTATCCCCCAGTAAACCGACTAAGAATACAAATATGTATATGTACGTGTATATATAGTCTACAAAGCGAGCGCTGCTCTCATCCATCCATCTATCTATCCATCCTACGGGAGGTCCGATCCGCCACGGGCCAGCAACGGGCGTTGATCCACCCGGTCGTCGTCGTACGCATTGTCATCATCGTCGTCATAAATAGCCTCGTCTCCATCGTCCGAGCTATCATCTCGATCGTAAACGAAGAACTGCGCGAATATGCCGAGGTCGAGCACCAGGGTCCCCAGACTTCCCGCTAGCCAGGACGCGTTGACGAGGAGATACCGGGCGTAGATGCTCGCGGCCTCGCCGGGCCGGCACTTGGCCTCGCGGCAGGCGGGGTCGTAGGCGAAGATGGACAGGACGTACGTCAGGTTGCCCAGGCAGGCGAAGAGGAAGAAGAGCATACTAATGCCCTCGGTCGACTTGCGCCGGAAGTTGAGCAGCAGCTGCGGCAGCCGGGACCCGAGGTACAGCACGGCGCACAGCCAGCCGAAGATCTGGCCCCAGAGGTCGAGGGCGGGGAGGTAGTTGTCGTTGTCTCCTTCCGAAGGCTGCTTCCCCCTCGCGTACCCCCGGCTCAGGAACCAGCCGAGCGCGCCCGCGGCGCACACCATCAGGACGGCCACGGCGTTCCAGAGAAAAGCCTGTCGCTTCGTAGGCGGAGGCAGGGGGGAGGCGGGCGGCTCGGACATCATTGGCACCGCCGGCGAGAGGTGCGACCAGCCGCTTCCTCTCCGTTCCCGCACCTCGCCGAAGTAGTCGGCCAGCAGCGCCGTCCCCTCGGTGGGGGGTGCGCCCGTGGCATGGTAATGGGCATGGCCATTGGAGCGCACCGGGGTCTGGGGCGCCGTCGTCGTCGTCGCCTCGTCGAAGCCCCACGTGAAGCCCCGGTAGTAGAAGCACTGGCCCAGCAGCACGACGTCGGCGATGGTGTAGTAGACGGCGAGGATGAGCATGGTCGGCAGGACGCCCTGCAGGACGGCGCCGAGGATGTTGAAGATGTCGCCCCACAGCCAGGCGATGATGAACTGCACCGAGAGGCCGTCGGCGGAGCTGCGTCGGAAGTTCTCGATGATCTGCGGCGAGAAGACGACGACCCACGCGGCGATGGAGATGGAGCTGCGGTTGGTGGGAGAGAAAATGATTTTAGCGGAAGAGCCCGTGGCGCAGAACGTCGAGAGGTCATGCGTGCATGGTTCTTGGTGATGTTTCCCAGTGAAAAAATAACGTGAAGAGGATTCGTCTTACCCGCAGATGCCCGATATCGCCTCGACATCGAGATTTAGAGGCCCCGTAGGCGGCACCATCTTGACGATGGAGATGTGTGATAATACAACGAGTAAAACAACGAGATTGTGATGGCGTCTATATGGAGCTCCGTAGTGTAAATCCTCGATAAAGAAGCCCCGACTACTATCAAGCTCGTCTACCTAAACCACCTAAGAGACTTGGATATCAACATCAAGATCGTCGTCGTCCCAGGGAAAATGACGAATTCAATTTTCGTTTGTTAAATATGATTTGAGAACAATGGACAAATGACGCTGGGAGTGAGAGAAAAAGTAATAAAAAAAAACTATACATACACTCAGACACGACTCGAAAAATCTGTTGCCCTCGGATAAAACTTGTTAGATAGGCGGTTTGCTGCGGGACAAGTGACTCGGCTAACCTAGATGAACTCTTGACTTGGCAGCATTAAGGTTAAAAAGGACCCTAGTCGAGTTAGGATCGACCTATCTGGGGGTAAAGTACCAGATAAGTAAACACACATGTAGAATTGGAATTTCCTTTTTTTTTTTTTTTCACCTCCTTTTTTCCGCCTTCCTCTCTCTTTCCTCTAGTTCGTAGTGGCGAGCTACCTACTGTAGAAATCGTCATTTGTCCTACACTACTTCCTACAGCGGGTACTTATTTATAGTGCGTGCATGACCCATGACGCAGTGCGACCTACTGCGCAGTGCTACAATGGGCTAGCGCCGTTATGTGTAAGTACTTAAGTACCCTATCCCCCGTTGTTGTTCTGTCTGAATGCGGGGGAGCGCCAACGCTAAGCTCGACTTTGCCTTGCCTGTTTTGTAGCTGCAGATAGGAGACATGCAGCGGATGTCTCGTAGTAGGAGAAATCTTTCATCTTCTCTTTCGGACGTCCCAAAGGCGTATCAACACGGTAGCTAGCGATTGTTTCGATCAATCGACCTCCGGGTTATGAGTCCTCCCCAACTCCTGCGAGGATCAGCCCAGTCCAGTTCTCATCGCATGGCGGATCGTTAACGGACAACGCAAAGGCGGAGTGGAGTGGTCGTCGACCTAACGACCGTTGAACGCAATTACAGTATCAGACATCTACCCGATGCCCACTCGGGAAGACATCATTGCAGACATACAGGGAAAGAAAGTTGTTACAGTATTTAACGCAGCGACCTTCTTCCACCAACTGCGTCCCCTTCGCCTAGACGCGTCGCAAGGGACCTTCTTTTTTTTCCTACCTCTGACGAAGGGAGTGATTTTTACGGTGGTCGGAGGTTTTTTATTCCTTCACTTAGCTTTATAACTTTGTAAGATGCCCGACAGCGCACCGCACAAGGCCTTCTAACGCACCCTAAAAGGGGGGGGATAACAGTAGTACATGCAGGCTTTGTCAGCCACAGCTACAAATATTGGGGCATAGGTTTGGGCAGCTATTCAAGACTCAGTTCCACGATCGGGTGGCCGGCTATATACGCGAAACAGCGCACCAAATCAGGCTTCGGTTACTTCGTAGAGGCTCATGCTACCCCCAATATACACGTTCAACCTACCTTTTGTGCAGCCGTATTGAATAAATAGAAGTACTAAGCATGTATGTAGCTGGCCTGCAAAAGGAGTTACAATTGGCCGTTTGACAGCGGCCACTTACCGCATCTAATGGTATTGAGGATCTATGTCTATATATAATTAATACTCTGCTCGCCTCAAACTCGCCGTAGACAGCACCATCAACCACCTCGCCCCAAATCGAGCAACATCCCTGCTCGGCTCATTGGGGTTCGTTCAATCACAGAGGTCAGCGAGGGTGTCATGAATGCCAGTAATAATTTTGATTGGCTGATTTCCAGGAGCTTCGTTTGCGGACTTACGTCTACAAGCTGGTGTTCTGCCTGCTGGTTCTCGTTGATGTGAGCGTTCCAATGGGCTTCAACAAGCTGACATAGACGCAAGTAAGAAAAAGGGGCACGAGCCTCGAGCTCACCATTCAACCCCCCCTCCCCCCTCCAGGTCGTATGGGGTGGGGGCACAAGGTCTACATCGATGCATATGCATACTACACAAGCTATAAGATCGTCAAACCAGACAAATTAGAAACCTCTTCCTCTCTTTCAATGTAGTCAAGCTACTAAAGGAAGGGATGCCACCGAGACTGAAAGTGATACTGAAATAGTAAGTGCTACTAAGAGTAGCAATAACGAAGAACTACGAAGATGAAGATAAAGAACCAGTAGTGGTCTTCCGCTGTCTCTCTCGCTTGCGTGGGCTTCTAGGCGTGGGGTCTTCAGATCTGAACCCCCAGATTATCCAGGACTCTTACGTTGTTGCAGAATCCTCAGCTTCGTAAACTTCGCCAACTTTCAGGTCGGAGTCAACCTGTCGGCCTTGATAGGCCCCTTTAGCAGTTGGTCGAATGTTCGGTCTATGTTCGCAATTTCTTCTAATACATGCGAAGTTTATAATTACACCAACAGTTACAAGGAATGGAGTAAAACCAATATGAGGGCTCATGCAATCTAATTACAGTCGACAGCCGACAGCTAGCAATTCACGCCAAGCTGCAATATTTATATGATCTGCTGTCCTGCTTCCTCTTCCAACTGACAGTCGCTACACTGCATGGCAGGTCTCCAATTAAGACCGACTACATTGTCTGTGATGCGCACTTGGCATCCATACTCATCGCTACGGATGACCGTAAACTGTGGCCTAGGAAGGGGGCCATACAGGTATTACAGCCAATCCCCGAAAAGAAATTAAGCCCCCATTACAACCTCATTTATGCTCGCCCCTCACGACCGTCATGTAAGCTTGGTTTACCCCTAATATCTAGTTCCTTTCCGCAGTGCTTGCCAGACCACCCTTTCTTGATTCTCAATCTTCTAATTGCTAATGCTTGTGGAATCAGTCCAATTTCATAAATCAGATGGATGCTTGGGTAAATCAAACTCAAAATGGTCGGAGGATACAACCACGGGCAACTATACCCGAGGTCTGTTATGACACATGCAGTAAGTTTAACGAGGCTTAACGGGGTCGACGCTAATGCTTGTGTTAATAGACAATGCCAATATTGAGGCACAACATGTCGGGAAAAGCCCTGAGCTTTGTAATCCAGATTCAGACTTCATGACATACTACAATGCTTGCAGTGGCTGTGTAAAGGCACAGACAGACGATCCTCAGGTTACCAAGGATTACTTGGACCCGGCCTTCTCACAGTACCTCGACTACTGTAAATCACCAGAAAACTCAACGACAGCAGGAGGTTCAACGCTAACAGGAGGGCCCCCTGCTACCGTCTCTAGCACCGCGTTGACGGTGGTCACTGTGTTGATTACCATCCCATACACAGCAACCATTGGGGGAATAACGACTGTTTGGCCTTTAACCAAAACACTTACGTCGTGTAACAAGGGCTACTGTGAGGGCTTGGAATAAGGCTTCAATTTAGCTATAATTCTCTAGGGTCCTTCAAGGTCCGATGCCTCCTTTCGTTCTGTCGAAGGAGGTCGGCCTCGTCTACTTATCTCCCAATTCTCTGGAATAACTTGTCCCCTAGAAGAGCCGACTTCTACTGCCGATCATATGAGTATCAGTTCTATCTAGGGAGAGTGCATTGCCCGGTCTCAAGGTCTCGGGTGCCGTACGGCCGTGACGGGAGGCCGTAGTAGTACGGCCATCCGTACGGGAGCGGCAGCGAGGGTCCTTTGTACCTCTGCCGTGTAACACGTCGTATGCCCCTTTGCCGAATACCACTGTGCTCAGTATCACAACGACAGAAAATGGACACAGAACCATTTGGACATTTACACAGACGCTGACGCCTTTACCGACTGGCGAAATCATCAACACGCCGCCGACAGCATCATCTACGAGTCATCAGACATCCCAGGTGTCAAGTTGTACGTGAGCCAAGAGGCAGAATTATGTAATACTAGCCCTTGTGGAAAGAATGGGACTAATATATACCGTTTTCAATGCAGCGTCTTCAAACCCAATAAATACAAGCATAAGTAGCAGTTCCAATACGAGCCGGGCATGGATCGTGGGACCTGTGATAGGGGCGATTTCGGGAGCTCTCATTCTTTTGTCAGCCGCTTTATACCTATTTCGACTCGCCAAGAGAAGGAGGAGGAGCCAACCAAAGGGCCAAGAGCTGAACGGAGAGTCTGCTCTGCCACCGGAGTTGGAACATAAGATTAAGCCCCTGGAGATGCATGGACAGCGAGAGAATACGCCCCCAGTCGAGCTCCCTGGTAATAGCGCTCTTCAGGTGCCACATTAGTATCATATAATTACAAGGCGGTAAAGTCGGCGGCTTGGAAATTGCGGGTTGGTTTGGGTGCGATGCGATGCGATGCGATACAGCTGGGGAGAGCAACTATACCTTCCGCCGCCGCCGGCGTCGGTCAACCGGCGTTTGTGCCGTCTAGCTTCCGAGAACGGGGAGCTCGGGTGGCGGTGGAACGAGGGATGGCCGTCGGTTCTGCTCCCGGATAAGCTTAGTCACATTTAATACTACCTACGCAAGTTGCCAAAAAGGGGCCTCGTGGCTGAAACTAAGGTACGTGAGCTCAGTCGATCTCAGATGGGAAATCATATCGAAAATCGAATCTAATAAAAGGTTTACAACTCTCTAACAGAGCGCCCTGTGAGACCGATGTGTCATAAGTACCAAGCCGTCTAAGTCGCGTAGTCGTTCGCGGTAGCGAATAGCAGCCATAAGAGACCAGTCACGACTACGTGCTGCCTGGTAGATGGCCGTATTAGTGCCATTGCTGTTCGAAGAAGGAGTAAGGCAAAATGAAGGCTGTAATTGTGCTGGCGATGTTGATGTGGGGTGAACTTGATCGTTCATACGGTGAGCGGTTCAAGTGCTCGGATATCGTCCGGGTCGGGGATCACACGAAGAAGAGATGGAACAATTGGCGATGATCACGGCAGCGAGGACTAGAGAAACTAAATAGCGGAATCAGAACCGAATGTTCTTGGTTAGAGGGTTGCGATGCTACAACATTCTAATAAATAATATAATTCTAGCTATATCGACCTAATAATTTGTCAGGCAAGGGCAAATATACTTGGATCTGGGCCAGCTAGGATGACTTCATAGGAGGTGCCCTCGTGTTTTTAATCATTGTGATGTGACAGTTCTTCGTAGTTCCCGGGGCAATGGTTGCGCTCGTCCCCTGGATAGGAGAGAGCCTATTGGGCATACTATCTAAAAGAGGATGGAAATGACGGAGCCAACCTGGTTGAAGCCATCCAATCCCGAAACCGGCTAGGAAATCTAGCTGACTGTACGGAGATTGATTTGAAGAAGGACTGTATTTACATTCATGACTGCTTAGCCGTTGAACGTTGAGTCATAGTGAGGGATGTTAGATAGCGCGCGAGGTAGGGAGTTGATGTGTACACTTCACTATGCGTGGTGTACTCGTCTGGGCCCAAGCCTCCCCGGGTGAATCCTCAGTATCGTCCCGGTTCAGCATCTTGACTAACGCGCATGTGAGTCACGCCGTCATTCCTGAGAATATATTGTTGAACTTAGATGTGGCCAATCTGTGACCTAGCCTTGGTCACTTGCCTTCGAGCATGCCATGACCGGGAACAGGTGGTTCCGGAATATCTGTGCACCATACGGTACCATCTTGGATAGAGCGTGTTTAAGGGCAATAGTAAGTTTCTCGTACTGCTTCAGCATCGATCGACATCGGCACAGGATGACTCTGGCCTTGGGAGCTAGATAGCGACTCTAGTTCCTACAAATGGCATACGGCATCAATGGAACCCGAATGAGTCCACTATTGAACTCAATCGAGTTATATCAGATGAGGCCACACAAGAGAACGGATCACTTATGTTATACCATCTCTCTCTGTCGTGCTCGAGTTGTAGCGGGATCTGGTTTTACCAAGTGCGAGCAAGATGACGTCGTGTCTGTCGATATGCGCAAGACCTGGTGCCGTACAACGACATAATCACTCACTCGATCCCTGTCGGAGCATATACAGTCGAAATTCCACAAGTCCGATGCCTCTTCCAATACTAATGACTCATATTCGGGTGTGTTGTGAATTAAGTTAAAGTTGTTGATAATCTCGTCTGGGTCACGGAAATGGCGAAAGTTGTAGGTGAATAGATGCGTCTCCAAAGTATCGTTGTTGGTATCGTAGGATCGTGGCCTATCCGTTATCTCTGATAAGCGATAAGGGGCCGGCCACACAAAATATATATTGTGGGGGTCCCAGTCCATTCAACTTATCACTCCACCACAACGATCGATCATCGAACTACCCGCTTCCTCCTTCCCTCAACAACCAACGAACGCAACAATCCTCACCATTAGAGAATATCTATTGGAAGACTGTCAATATGTCTAAAATCACAGTCGGTTCGTCACCCTACTCAGCTGCCTTCGCACACGATCGCTGGAAATGCTAACCCCGCGATAGCCGGAGTGCGTTCCCAAATCGAGGAGCTCCTCGATTACTCCCTCAACACCAAGAAGCGTAACTTTGTCAGTCCCCTCCAGTCTTTTATTCTCCCTCCTGCCATATCCGAAAACCGTCAATTGCCATACTTCGCCCTCTGTGTGCTCGCTACACCCGCAACCCCCGAAATCATACGTAATTTGTACCCTAAGTAGACATTGCTGACTCTGGTGGCATAAAACAGCTCGAGACCGTCGAGCTTCAGATCGGCCTCAAGAACTATGACCCTCGTGCGTTGATCCAATCGATATCTGTCTCGAAACATCGACCGGCCGTCCTAACATGATGCAGAGCGTGACAAGCGTTTCAGCGGCACCATCAAGCTGCCCTCGGTCCCTCGCCCCAACATGAGCATCTGGTATGGTTCACCTGGCTGTGCCGAGACTACGCGGGAGAGCACAGCAACTAACGATTGCGACATAGCATTCTCGGTGACCAGCACGATATCGATCGTGCCAAGCACGGTGGTGTCGATGCCATGTCTGCCGACGACTTGAAGAAGCTGAACAAGAACAAGAAGCTCATCAAGAAGCTGGCTCGCAAGTACGATGCCTTCGTGGCCTCCGAGGCGCTGATCAAGCAGATCCCGCGTCTCCTGGGTCCCGGTCTGTCCAAGGGTAAGCTGCCGCGCACACTTCATCTACTACTGCACGCAAGCTAATTGATGCATCTCCGTAGCTGGCAAGTTCCCCACCCCCGTCTCCCACGCCGACGACCTTACTGGCAAGATCAACGAGGTCAAGTCCACCATCAAGTTCCAGCTGAAGAAGGTTCTCTGCATGGGTGTCGCTGTCGGCAACGTTGGCATGACTCAGGAGGAACTCGTCGGCAACATCATGTTGGCCATCAACTACCTTGTCTCGCTGCTGAAGAAGGGCTGGCAGAACGTCGGTAGCCTGACTATCAAGGCTACCATGTCGCCGCCCAAACGTCTCTACTAAACGGCTCTTTTGAGTCGCTGGAGGATGTAGCCCTGGTATTGCAACTACGAAAGGTGTTACGCGCGTGGAAGTAATACTAGATACCTAGCCAATATATGCGAACCTCCAATGATCCGTAAAAAAAAAATTGCGTTTCGCTCCTATTTCCCGTAATAGTCCTGTGCTCCTCAATATGCCCAATTTTATCGAACAATGACGGTAGCCTCTAATACCTGTTATGCGATGCTGTCGATAGCAGAGCGTGGCGTCCTAGGGAAAAGCCTTCCACTCATATCGTACACTTCCATGCGGTGTGCACAATCTTGGGTACGAAGCATTGTATAGGCAGTACGCTTAATGGGCCCGCACTCATTGAGCAGAGTCCACATCGCCTATCTTCGATCTTATGATCGCATACTACAAGTCAAAATGAATCATGCTACTGAAAAAATTCATGTACGAAGCACCCCACAGTCCCGAACCTGGAAGAGCTGGCGTCGGCGGCTGATTAGGAAGAGTGCCTGGTTGGAAGATTTACTGGAGGAGGCCGGGAACGGAAGGAAACTCATTGAAGAGAAGAAGAATAACCCTCAGCAAGCCGCCGTAGCGGAGCCTTCTTTTGATGGTTTATAAATTTTAACATTTGACGATGATAGAATTTATCCCATACTGATGATGAAGAGAAAAAAAAAAAGAAGAGAAGAAGGAAGAGGAGGGCCAGAAAGGCCCAGGCGCAAATTTATGCAGAGCGTGTGTGTGGGGCGGCTGCGCGGGACGAGATCTCTAGTGGCTGATTTGTTGTGGCTGGGCTAGGTACCTCCTAAACCTAGTATGTACCTTAGGTGCCCTCAAAGAAGAGGATGTACCTACCAGGTATCTAAGTACTTATGTACATACAACGTGTGGAAGTAAGGTACTAAGTCCTGGGCAGAGCGCCAGAAATCACAGTTCACGAGATTCTGGTTTCAACATTGACGCGTAACACGAAGAAAACAGTGCATGCTCGTGGTCAAGTATTATACGCGTCTACCTGGTCGTCAGTCCTCTATCTATGCCTCTGGAACACCAAGCCCCGTGTAAAACCTTCTCACAGCATTTTACTATACCTAGTTAGAATGGCACCCTGTCTATCATTTCTGCTGCAGCACTGATCGGAACCGATCTCATATCTAGTAAACAATCTTAATCATCAGATCTTTGGCGAGACGCCCAAGTACCCCTCGACCACAGCTGCCATGAGCCGGTTCGCAATGGCAGTCTGGGGCGGTATTCGTAGTTTGCGTTCTCCTTCGGGCAGGGGATCTCCGAACGCGAGAGCTGTATTGCTTTCCAACGCCTCCTTGACCTCCTCGAATGTGTACCACTTGGCGTCGTCGAGTTCCGGATCGTTTCCTAGATTGATGGTCTCGCCGTCGGGCGTGGCTTGACCTATCGCGCCTATCATCAGGTTCGCTGGATAAGGCCAGGGCTGCGAACTGTGGATGACGACGCGGCCGACGTGGACGCCGCTCTCCTCCCACGTCTCTCGGCGAACCGCCTCCTCGATGGACTCTCCGGGCTCCAGGAACCCTGCCAGCGTACTGTACCAGCCCGGCGGATACCTGTGGTTTCGCCCGAGCAGGATCTTCGTCCCGTCCGACGACACGATCGCCATGATCACCGTGGGGTCCGTCCGCGGGAAGCAGAGATTGCTGATGCCACGTCTCGTGGGGCAGCCTGCGCGCTTCGTGGGCTCGCCGCCCTCGGGAACCCCAGCGAGGTCTGTGGGCGGACATACCCGCTTCGTACCAGCATGAATGGACATGGTCCGCTCGCCGCAGCCACCGCAGAACGGATTCCGGGCGTTCCAGTCCAGCAGTGCACGTGCCTGGGCGTAGATTGCGGCTATGACGACCCATCAGCTCAGCTCCACCTACGATCAGTGCCCGTAAAGCAGAGAGCGTGCTTACCTTCAGGGGCGTTTAAGGTGAGGAGCCTTCCTCCGGGGATGAATGACACGCCTTCCTTGGCCTTGACGGCTTCGATCACGCTCTTTGCCTTCTCTTCGATGGACCCTTTCGGCGTCACATCGACAGCGAAGTAAGGGTTGCCCTTGTACTCGCGGTATTGGAAGTCGGTCTTCTTCTCATCGAGACCGAGGAACAGGATGGTGGGCTGAGTCACGGCGGAGCTGAAGCTCTTGATCTGCTCCTCCTCCGTGCCCTTGAAAGGATCCGGGCCCGTCAGGGGCACAATGTCCTCCTTGCCAACATACGCGAGCTGGGCGGCGTTCTTGGCTAGCGGCGAGTAGTTGTCCAATAGCAGGAAGGAGGTCGCCGGATGAGCGAACGCCGCGTTCAGAAACCCGTGGTCGCCTCGCAGGAACGACACCCGGTTCAGCGGACTGCCGGAGAAGTAGTTGGCGACCTCGCGGCCGAACTTGCGCGACAACATGGAGTCGTCTGCGGCGAGGATCGGCAGACCCGGGATTGCCGTGCTCATCACCGCGATGTTCCTGGATGTCTCGCTCGGGATGGCTTTTTTTTTTCTTCCGCACTTTGACCAACAAGTACTTTCACGCTAATGTTGGGTGTTGCTCTTGGTTTATGGACTCTTGTGAAACAGGCATATGTGGCTGTGATGTAACCGCAGGCCTAGTGTAGTTCGTGACATGATGGGGGAAATAGTGCGAGATAAACCAGAGACCCCGTGCTATCTCCGAGACCATCGAAGTGGGTTAGGTGGGGGGGTTTCTCGCGATATTGCGTCGATTGGATTACCAATCCACAAAGGAAGAACCCCAGTTTCTACCTATCCAGCGACTACCCAGTGACGAGTCTGACAGACAACAATGCCGCAATATTTATGCAATAGCTTCTGTGGCACATGCCAATAGGTATCAGCCTCAGCAGGTGTGCCGTTGCACTTCAAGGTTCCATTTTACATACAAATTTGGTGGAGGTGCAGGTGGACTTCCGATATAGGCTTGGAATCCCCCTCCCCCCGAATTCCACTTCGTCATTACCGTAAAAAGGCCTGCTTCCCGACGAGTTCGAGCCTTGCATTTGTAGCTCATGAGGGCCTCTATATCTTTCGTATTCAGTCGCCTTAACGGATGCATGAAATTCTGTAGCAGTAAAGCTAGATGCACAATAGGGAAGAGAAGAAAAAAAAAAAAAGAGTTGGCTTGCTTTAGTTACTTCCTTAATCTCAATACGGGAACATCAATTTCAATATACGATACGGACGAGTCGGCAATGGAGGACAATTGGTTAATTACTACCACAGGGGCGGTAGCACGGTTCCCGTCTCTGTGATAGTTCGGGCGTTGCCTTTCGATGTGATCTCTGCACTCCAATGCACTCCAATTCATCTACGTGAAAGAGGCCGTTGGCATCGTCCGGCCCGTCCGGGCTGTGGGGTTCCGCTTCGTCGTAGTCGAGATAGTCCAGGTCATGATCGTAGTTGGGGCCTTTAGTGTCTTGAAAGTAGAAGGGGGGAGCGCGTCTTGATAGTCATTACGATCGTTCGTGCGTAGATGGTCCGGATGAAAGAGCGCGTCTGGGTGATCTCTGTTCAATAGATCCGACTCGTCCGCAGTCATTTCGCCAAGGCGGTTGGCATGGTGTTGAAAGTAAGAGGGGGGAGCGTTCGCCTTGATTGTCGTTGAGATCGTTCGTGTCCTGGTAGTAGCTAAGGCCGTCGCGGTTGAAAGCGTACTGATAGGCAGACATCCCGACCCTGAAACTGATTGCCGATCTGTCTGAGCGGGTTGTTTCCGGCTGCTTGACTGCTGCAACTGCTAAGAAATCACCTCAGGTGTGGTAGCTGTCAGGAGATTATGCATCTGTCGGGAATCGAGAGAGGCCATACATGTGCTAATGATTGAGAACCTCCAGACAAACGCGACAATAGGCTGAACAGGTAGTTGCGGTTCGAAAGAGGCTCAATATAATATCAGAGCCCGTCCTGAATTAATTCTTGCCTAGGTGTCAGAGCTTATATACAGTAAACCCATGGTCTCGAATCGTTCTAGCCACTCTAACATACTAGCTGCGTACCGGTCAGGACTCAGCTGGGAAATAGTGAAGGCAGAGCTCGCCTTGCTGCACTCGTCTGCGACTGCAGACATGTCTACCCTTGGCGGTGGCTAAACTTTACGATTTCGGTCATATGTGACAGTCATTCACTTCTCACTTTGCTCGGGCGATGTGCGACATTCGTGGCTTTCCTACGAATTGCTTTTTTCTCTCAAGGCTGGTGATGCCCTCCCTGGGTTAAGTGGTTGGCACCTCGGCTTCTCCGCGCACCATCCGGACAGCACCCTACTTTTAGAGCAGTGCGAATATTACTTAGATTATTCTTCAGAACTTAGGATTTTATAGGATTTCAACTTACTCTATCTAGGACAAAAAGGGGATATAATAAAACCCGACTGAGCGACATGGCGCCCAGGCGCGAACTACTGAGTCGTATAAATGAGACGATCGAGTTTTCCAAACAAACGGTTTTGTCACCCTGCCCCGTCTGGCGAAAAGTTGATCCTGCTCGGCCCCCTGGGGATTAGGAAATCCGCACTTTGCGAGAGTTGGCACAGGGAAAATAGAGACCAGTATGCAGTTTTGAATCCCGATACAGCACGTAGCCAAAGAGTAAGCCGCAACTGGCCCGGAATAGTTACTGGGCCTGGTGCATGATAAATTGCGTGTCTCAGACGGAGATTGATGAAGGGTTCCGCCGAATCCTTATCCTCGAGCAATGACTCGAAGTTGGAATTAGAAGCTCAAAGTCTTTCGAAAATAGACGCGAGCGCTTTTCGTTCGCTTGCGGTCAAATGGATCAAATCGCTGAAGGAGCCCTGGTTCCTAATCATAGACAATGCTGATGATGGGCTACTGATCGCTCAAATTTTCAAGGGCCTCCTAGGCGCTGACGAACATATTCTTGCCAACATTACTGGGTTGGATATCGAATCACTCTCAATAGCAAGGCTGGAAAGAAAAACAGACGAAATTTATTTGGCCGTTCTAAGTGACATGGCTGACAGCCTCTGCTCTTCTGGGCGCTGGACCCAAGCTATGGAGAAGCATCTTGGACCCGGACATCATGATACCATAGCCGCCAAGGCCAATCTGAGCATCAGCTTCACAAAGTTACGTCAACACCAAAGCGCCATTGCGCTTCGGGTTGACATCTTCGAGCTATATAGATCCCTGTTCGACTTCCGGCATGCCGTTACGCTGAAAGCATTCTGTGATCTGGGCTAGACCGAAGCCGACCTCAACCCCCTGAAAGGCTATGCGATTCAACGCGAAGCCTTGGGAGAGCGGGACCGTCTCCACGGAGAAAGGGATCCCAATTCAACGGAGAGAGTTGACTTCATGGCACAGATGGCGGGCTCATTGGAGAGGTTGATGCGTAAATCCCCGACGTTAGAAATATTCCCTCCCTCGAAATTTCTGCCAGCCGGCGCCAAGATCTTCGACGAGGCCATCAAGCTTCGGAAAAGCATCTACGACAGCAAGAAGACCACACTCGGCGAGGATGACCCTGAGGTTCTGTACGCGAAAAGCCTGCTGGCGGATTGCTACATGGCGGGCGGCAGGTCCATGGAAGCCTACGAGCAGAGGGAAGGGCTATTGGAGCGCTGGCGGGCAACAATGGACGAGTCGCACAGCCCAGCCACCGACATCAGATACCTGGCGGCACTCCGCGCCTGGGCACGGAACTGCGACCTATTGGCGGCGTTCTGGGCGCCTATGGGAGAAGGAATATTCCGATCGTCAGCGCTATCCGCCGCCCAGGCTCCGACGAACGACAACGGAGGAGACATTGCTGCGAAGGCTCCAGCTCTGGATGGCTCTGCGACGGATTCTAGGACGAGCCGATCCAGCGATGTGAGAAGTAATTACGGTGAAGAGTACATAGCTATGAGGTCGGGATATGTGCGCAAGGCGCACGAGGCTTGGAGAGAGCTCCTCGATCTACACCTCAGTGTCAGCGAAAACGAGTTGAGCTACGAGACGCTGAGGACTAAGAGGGACTTGGCCGACTCGCTATTGCAGTATGCCGGAGAGATGACGGATGAGTCGATTGAGCAGTCGAAGGAAGCAAACAAGTTGTGGGAAGAGGCATGGGATGTCCTCGCACGACCCGACCGGCTTGGGCCCGACCATCCGGAGGTTGTAGCCTTAGGGAGACGCCTCCGAAAACTAGCTCCAGGTAAGAGAGCCATGATGGAATCTTGGATCGAGTTGGGAGCCAAGTGAGGTAGGCAGGTAGGTCATTAGATAAATTAGATACGAAGCGAGTCTTACAAATATGAGTAAGAATGCAATCTTTGGCCCCCAAAGGAGAAATATCCCATCTACTTTACAAGGATACTATTAGAGCCGTTTTATAGGAGACAGGCAGTAATTATCGTGAGAGACTGCGCTTGTCATCGAAATCGGCGAGCACGAGTGGCACTCAAAGAATCTCGGCTAATTGCCGAGGGAAAGGAGAGGAAGGGAAAAACTGACGCTTGGGTCCATCCATACTCTCTACTCCTACATACGCCCCGATAACACCCAAAGGGTTGAGTTATGTAAAACAGTCGGTTGATGTAGTCCTAGAAAGGGGCAGCTGCCTGGGATCCCATCGTGCTAATACAGCTACAAAACACATAACTAAACTTCGTAAGTTAGATAAAACTACCTAAGGCACCTAATCTATCATCTAAACTAAGCCTCCGTCGAGTTGCGCAGAATATGTCAATCAATAATCAGGTATCGTACCGCTCGCTCGTGGACAGGCACAAATGAAACGAAATAATTCAATCGCACTAGCTAACACTACCCCTTTCCCATATTTCAAAACAAGTAACGCCTTCCTAACCGATCCGGGCATAAATAAAGTAAAACTGGTATCCATATTGCATTTGCATGCAGACCTGTAAACAAAGGGATCCATTGGGAAGGAACGGAAGGGACCAGCCCAGGTTTAAGATAGCTATTCAATAGCTTCAACGGCCTCGACAAATAAATGTCAACCGTAGAATTGTCTCAACAATTTTCGCTCCTCCCGGGCAGAGAATGTCACAAAACAATCAACCACAAATTGCAGCCGCCCTCGCGGCGCAGGTATCTCTCCCGGCAAACAGGAACCAAATCACCATCCTCGATATTGGTGACTGGTTACCTGGAAATTCGCCTCCCCCACCTCGGATCTGGGGCGTCTCGGCGTTCCTTGGTTTCAAATCCTCGGTTTCAAATCCAGGATAGTCCACAGCAAAGGGCTGTAATCAATAACCCGCGATCTCGTGCTAAGCTGCTTGCTCTAGCGATGGATTTCACAAAATCGTCGCTCACGAGACGCTGGAATAAGCTCCCGTAGCCAGTCAACGGACAGTACAGGAAGAATAGATGAATGTGTGCGCTTGCAACACTTGAGGCCGGCAACCTCATATCGGGAATGACGGTTGGGCCATGGCTGGAGAACCAAAGGGTTGAATCCGCAAAGGTAATGAATATGATGGCCAAGGCTTGGGTAATATCCATCATCTAGCGAGAATGGTTTTCGTAAGAGCGTCGATGGTAAGTGTCCCGCACGTTCTTCTTACTTTCTAGCTTCTTCGAAATGTCCGCCATAGCTTCCATGTGGGTTGTGGCCTCACCAAGACCCTTAGCTTTATCAAAAGCATCTGGGCTGTCGTAGGCCTGCAAATATGTCTGCAGAGCTTTCTGGTGCTGGTACCATTCATCAATCAGTGGCTGCTCGGCAGCTTTGGCGGCAGCCTCAGCAGCTTGGGCAGACTTTGATGCCTGCTTGCGGCTGCTGGAACTAGAATCAACGGAATCCTTGTTCTTTCTCTTGCGACCCTTAACCGAAACAGCAGAGGACTCATGGGTGGCTTGAGGAAGGGCGGTGTGAGTGGTGAGGGAGTTTCCATTGTCATTGTGGACACGTCGCATGTGGTCTCTCAAATTCCACTGTCGGGGAAATCCGTTCCCAGAAATGGCACGTTCACATCCTTCGTATGTGCAAAGATAGGGCTTATCGCCGTGGCCGTGCATGGCATGGGCCTCGCGCTCGTGGCGCAACAGGCAAGCGGTGGAAGAGAATCGGGCATTCTCACAAGCTTCGGCCTTGCACCGATATGGCTTGAGGTGGGAGTCGACAAATTTGCTGTGATATAGAAAGTTAGGTCATATTCATATTAAACCACCGTTGCTATAGGAGTTCATACTCATAGTTGCACTTGAGCTTCTCGGGCTTGTGGTTGCAGGTCGCCTGACCCTCCCACGGGCAATGGAAAAGACCATCAGGCTTGGGCAAGGCATTCTTGTACAATGGGTGGTCCCTTGCTGAGGATTCACCGTCGCCACTCAGGCGGCGGGTAAAGGCAGGTGGCAGGGCAAACATGTCCTCGGCAAGGATGTGTCCATTGATATCGTCAGTGGTCATCATTCCCATTTGGCGGTCGAGGCTAGTTCAGGATTACGTTAGACACGATCTGGGCGGATCTATAACAATATGTTAGGACATACCTAGGCGATGTTCCGTCCATGACTGGAGAAGAGTTATTAGTGTGTGCAGGCGATGTACCCATTGGAACAGAAGACGACCAGGTGTCTTCGGGGATTCCAGGAGAAGAAATCCGTGATTCTGGGCTCAGAGAACCCCATGAGGCGCTGGGAGAGTTACCTGCGACACTTGGGTCGAATTTCAACTGCATGTGTGTAGGGTCCATGTGCTGGTGCGCCAGACCCGACGTAAGCAGAGAAGGAGAATATGAGATTGAGAGTCCATCTGTTGGTAAACCATCCATGGGCAGGCCGACGTTCAACGACAATGGGTAATACATGGTAGACGATGCCACGGACTGGGCATCATCCTGGAGAAGGTATCCATCCACGGACGGATTGCCCGCAATGTCAAACTCGGGCATGTGCTGGCCGTGGGACACGGTGGAGAGAATCCGAGGACGGGTCTTATGTGATGAGGCCTTCATGTTCCTAATTTTGGAACTCCTTGACGAGCTTTGGGAGCTGATTCGCCTCATCGGCTCAGGAGCAGCCATCACCTGTTCTGAAGCAATCCACTTGCTAGTCATGTCATCCAAGGCTTCATTCTGATCCTGTCCTCTTGGTGTAATCTGACCATATGAAAAACGGAAATCCTCCTCTCCATGGAAGTCTTGTGTGCCTTCTGCTGAAGCGTCCCATACTGAACCGTTTAGGTCTGTATGTGCTGTTTGAGAATAAATGAAATGTCCGCTGGCAGTAGAGAGCAAATTTCCCTGGGAGTATGCGCTGTAATCACTGAGGGCAAGGTTAGTACGCTGCTTTCTTTACCCAGCCGTGAGATGAAGAAAAACCCCAAAGGACAATGACAAAAGAAATAACTCCGGCTCGGAACAACTTTGACCTGTTGTTGATTATGGTTAGCTCTTGGTACTATTGAAGAACGTGGGTTGGGCCATCGTGTACAAACCGAGCTGGTATATCATAACGCCTCACGGGAAAATAAGGCTATTCCGGGTGTCATTCTCCAGGGCAATTAGATGGCCATCAAATGCAAGCTCCGTCCGTACGTGCCGGTAAATAACAAATGAAATCCGGAATGGAGGTGGCGGACTAGATCCAGGGCATTATTCATCCGGAACACTCAGCGAATATCCGGTTGAAGAACAGTGACGGCCTGAATGCTGAACACGGGACTAATGGTGGGGCTAATGGTGTGGAGGATGGTGCGGTACAAGACGCCTGTCATTGAGTATCCATGGGTCGACACCCTTCAGTGACGTGTTGGACATTGGTTAATTAACTGTTTTCCGGGCGCGAATGCAAGTTACCATGGCTGAAGTCCTCGGATTGAAAGTGGCCTACTGCAAGGGTTGATGACGAAGCGAGTCCTGGATCATTTGTTGGCTCACGGGCATGTTCATGTCAGCACCGAACGATGCAATGTGGTGGAGACGTGGAGAAAGCAAACTCGGAATGGAACCAGGCGTGGTTGAAGCGAAGCGGGCCGGCGGTCTAATGGTCGATCCTTCCTTGCAGGCGTGCAAAATCCAGTTTATATATGTCCGTTGGGAATGTCCTGAAGAAGCATGGAACGGAATGTCCTGTCTTTGTCGAATGTCATTTGCGTCGAATGGTCGATATACCTACCGTTGAGAAGACCGAAGTCTTAATTGTATATTTCTTGTGAATCAGGTTGCGAAGCAAGCTGTCAGTATTGCCACTCCATGGGGGAGTACGGAAGTTCAGTCCCGGAATCTGCCAGGTTGACACGAGGGTTGTCCGATATCACCATGTTCCCCGGGGTGGTTTCAAGCTTGGTTATCCATGGACAGAATTTCCGGAGATGGAATAAGTAATACCGGTCTTATGAGAGCACTTGCAGCCGTGGATACTTTGAGAGAAATGAAAAATACATGATAGATAGGTCAACATGACGGTTTGGTTTGAATTCAGAATAATCCCCAAAACTCCGGTTGAAAATGAAAAAAAGCAATGCAAAATACCTCGCGGGAGTTTGGACATCGTCCAGGTCTAAAGAGTTGCCGAAAGCGGTCATGCTGTCTCCTCGTGGAGCAATCATTGTGGCCATCTGGTCCAGTGGGATATGAATGTGTTCCTGAATCCTGTGGGAAAACAATGGGTATCAACTCCTTGCGGCTTGGTGAGACTGGTTCTCAACCGACTAGGACTGGTGCGATACTCCTGTGGATAATGCTCAGGACGGTTGTCGAAAATCCAGAGGCTGGACAGATCCTGAAATATGGCAACACCTAAAAGGGGACACGGACACGGCCTGAGGAATGGATCCTTGGGGTGAACTGTCGTGTAATGGTCTAGTAATAAGAGAAGGAGGAGAACGGCAACGATGATATGTGGAAGTCAAGCAACAGCTGTAGGGCCTGGAAGGAGGAAGAGTGGAGATTCGCTGGGTGTGGTGGTTGGGCTGAAATAATGTGCGGTGTTGGGGTGTTGGGCTGAGGAGTAGAAGAGAAGAAGCGAAGTTGGGCACAGAGAGGGACCAACTGGGGTTTTATTCTGTGTCCACACGAGATGAAGCAGCCGTATGAAGCGTAGGTGGGCGGGGTGCTGCCAACGATGTCATTTGTGCGGCAAGGGTCCAGCAGGGTTGACCCTTGCGGATTGTCGCTAACCGCACTGCTGGCATTTGGCGCTTGCTTCGCTGGCCAGCCCCTAAAACAGTAGGTACATGTACGCTACCTCCCTAGTCTCCGTAAAGCACCGCTGTCGTAGTGAGGGCACGCTCCCACACATATGGGGGGGGCAGTACATGGCGCAGCGTATATTAGGTACATGCTACTGCCAACCTACATGCCGACTTGTCTGGTTTCATTCAGCTTCTCATCTCATCATGTCTTGATAATATTCAGGCAGACGACTGGATGAGTATCCTACATGTCATGATACTTGTATCTTTTTCCTTGTTTGTATTGTAATCTATTTATCAACAATGACCCTCAAGCAAGCTTGTTATCTCGTGTCGACATGGGCACTATACAGGTACTTCCCGGGAGCGGAGTTCTCTTTCGGTTTCGCTCATGATCGGGGTATCAGGTACAATCTTTTCTACCTACCATCTACATCTTCCTGAGGGTAGTAGTGCGTATTCGCTCTCATCTAGTAAGGTACTGACTTGTACGGACTACCTCTGGGTGTGTATAGGCTTATTCCTAAAATGGTAGCAGACCAACTGTGTCCGTCGCTTTAACTCGTCATCGTCGACACTATCAAATCCTTAATTCCAACTTCCAAGATTTCAGCAACTCACGACTCGGCTGGACTGGATGTAGCATCATGTAGTGTGTGCGAAGTACGAGGTACACTCCTGGTGCTATATTTTTTTTTTCCCTCTTCCGGGGCGTTTTCCTCGGTCCCATTCTGCGGTCTGCTTCCCCCTCTTTCTGGTCGTCACATCGGCCGCGCCCCTTGTCAACTACTCGCTGACCCCCTCCCTCTCCTGCACCTCCTGCGCTCCCTGCACTTGCGATAGGCTCTGTCTCGCGGCCGCGGGCCTGGCTGTGTCCAGTGGGGGAGCAGGTGAGCGCCGTCGTCAGCCAATCATTGTGTGACCGGGTGCCATGGCCTGCAATGGCTGCAATGACAACGCATCGTTGCAGCACCACACAGTGGCCATCCGCGAAAGTCGACGGAACCCCTCGGAATGTCTCTTGGCCGTGCTACACCTCCCTGCTCAGTCAGCACAAGTGCACCAGTGTGAGCGAAGCCCTGGATGAAATGAAATGAGGAGGCATGGTGCCTTTCACTACATTTCTGCATTCTCCGACGCTTTCGGTAGATGGCAGTGCTCATCTCGCCTTCGATGCCAATCTGCCCAGCTACGGTGGTTACTGGGTGTCATGCTTCGCTGGCAACCGCGGGATATGGTCGCGAAGCGCAGGACTTAATCGGCGAGAAGGCCGTGATGGTGGCCATGGCCCTGTATTTTCCTGCGTCTTCTGCCGGCATTGCTGTCGACGTCGAGCTCTCCCGTCAAATGTTGTGCTGTCAATACCCTCCATCTCGATAAATGACAACACCTTGACTTGCAGAAATAATGAAGTGTACAACGCATACAACGGCTCGGCAAAGCTGTATGGGCGAGATGAATCACACTCGTCGACCGGAAGTGACGTGATGCTGAGAGCCTTGCTGCATCTGATGAACAATATGCCCTACCATATTGGCCTCTCCCGCGGCTTGTCCCGATGGCCTCGGTCGATATGGCGACATGCCTCGCTCGACATAGGTTGCGAAGACCCGATGTCATCTTAGGCACTCATCTGGTATTTTCTGTGTTCACTGTGGACCTCATGTCACAATCTGCCTTATTTTGCGGTTCTCGCCTCGGCTTGGTTAACGCTTCAAGACGGAATAGTACCCCCATCACCAGGGCGCGAGGCTATATAATCTAGGAACTTCGTTCTGGGTAGTTGTTTCCTGTTTCCACCCCACACCGCTTCCTCCCATATCGCTTGTATCTCCGACTCGCCGTCAAAGTTTTCCTCCCAAGCAAAGAGCCGCAGGACCGACTTGGCCCCGTCCCAGTTCCTGATTCTCAAGAGCTGGCTGGCCATGTTTATCTTATCAAGGTAAACGTCCTTCAACGTTTTCATGTGGGCCTCCTCCATGGCCGAGTAGGTCTTGGTGGCATTGGCCGCACAAGCCCCAAAGATGACCGTCCAGAACCAGAGGGACTGACTATACTGCCCTTTCTGCATAAGCGTTTCGGTTCGACAGACGTCAACTAATAATTGCTCTATGAACCATTCAACGAGGAATGAGTCCACGTCGTTCTCGCGGAGGATCATATAGAGGTAAAGGTAGCAAGCGACAAATTCTGATCTACTAGTGTCCACCGTCCTATGCGACGGTGGCGTATGAATGTCACTCGTGCGAGGATGCGGCGCCTTCCTCGCCAGAGTCTCAGCCAGTGGCTCACCAGGGTCGTCAGCGCCGCTGAGTGTAGGCATGCTGTAGATTGGTCGCAATGCAACTCGGAGGAGTGAGATGATCACGGACTGGTGCACATCATCGGTGCGGTTGATATTCAACATATCCCAGACCGGTCGACTTGACACGCTGCGGGCTGCCCTGTAAGGCGTTGTTGTTAAGCACGGCGAAACGGTGAAGGGACGAAAATGATGCTCACATGGCTATCATGCGTTGAAGGAGGCCCATATTTCTGGGACGTCTCTCTTCGCGTTGCAATTCTTTGATTCTTGCGAGCCCTTGCAAGTGTGACGATACAGCTTCGGCCGACCCGAGCGAATTCTCATGCCGGTTAGTAATCGAACGCACACTTTGGACGGATCATCATACCTCCATGACCGCGAGACTTGCCACGACGGCAATCGTGGCATCGCTCGCAGCAGCTTCTAAATCTTGCAATTGCTCATTGACGAATCGAATAGCTTGAACTTTGTGATAGAGATAGGGGACCCGAAACTGCTCGACATCCCCTGTATGCCAGGCCCAGTGTAACGTGGTCAAGAGAAGGGCGGCATGGAGAAAGCCTGGATGCGACAAAGCTCGGTGCACACTGATAGGTTAGTGGTCATGGTCGTAAGTATATATGTTGTGATAGGCCTTTACAGGAATGAGTCGTGGTCCCTTTCGACCCGAGATCTGTATAACACGCGTGTACTAGCGACTAGGCGGGATAGGTAAGCTTCTTTCGTGAGGGCTGTATATGGAGCGAGTGTATCTTACATAGGTAGAACAGAGATCGTGATCTATACGGCATCTCATATTGAGTGCCGAAGAAGGGATCTACCGAGACATCATGGATCTGAGCCAGACCTAAGCTCCCCACTCCAGCTGGGTCGTGAGGCTCTTCGGTTGTGGGTACGGCTTTTTGAACAGTCGACATACTCGCGGGGCTCGAGTCACCGTCAGTCTGGTAATGGCAAGATCCACCATGCCGAAGACAGAATGTGCTGCAGCAGTATGTAAGTCAAGGCGGCAAAGACTTTTTAAGCAAGTCGTAAGTGGATAGAGCAGACACGGGGGCAAGAAGCCCGAATCCTCTGTGAAGCCATGATCCTAGGTTAGGTAGGGGCCTATGAAGCCGGCGAAGATATACGAAGGCGGGGAACTATCGGGGGTGTAAGGCGTGGCGCCGATACGGTATGCGCAGCCTCGGGGAAGTCTTACCATAGCGGTTTCCTCTCATCACAGCGAATATGTTTAGCCTTACACTAGGAATACTCGTTAACATGGTATACTTACTGTTTCGAGCAAGCTCGAAACTTATTTGCGGAAAACCTTAGGTCAAATGGAAGGGTTTCGGCTCCGCGCGGGCACAAGACTCGACTTACTGTAATGCAACCGTTTCGGGATCTGCGGTGGAATCGCCTCTGGCGCTGCCGTTGAAACATGTTCATCGACTCTTCGGTGGCCATGTTCGATCGGGGTGCAAAGAAGCGATGGACGGGGAACTTGGGAAGGAAGCGGGCTCGATTAGAGCTTCTTCGTTGGTCTCTATAAGTCGCTACACACGCCAGAAAGCAATGGGCCACGACCCAGGGATGAGACTATTCGGGCGAACGCAGCGGCTTTTCTTAACAGGTGCTAGAATCTGTGGGAAGAACGATTTTATCCAATTCCAGCCCAGAAGCTACTGCATGTAGCTCGATCCCTCGGGGTCAACTATTCCCAACGTTTCAGATAAGACGCAGACTTCTTTAGAAGGCGAACTGGAAGGAATCAACTTCAAGGGAAGAGAGAGAGCGACTGGGTGTTCTAGATTATTTGTTCAGACAACCGCCAGACTAAACTAGGTTATCGATTGGTAGTCATCAGTTTTGTAGTGTTTGAGAAAGAGTGCGAGTGCGGGCGGGGACCTGTATTGATGATGGTAGTCAGACCCCAGAAGTTCTAGGTTAGTGTAGTACCTACCCAGGCTACTACTGCTGTCTAGCTTGTCTACACTACTGTATCGGACCCCCGGGGTTAAGAGACCCAAATGACACATCAAGCCTATTCAAAAAGGGGTATGAGGGACATCTCTGCTCACTCAAGAGTCAATACACACGTCGTTCGTTTCCGGACCCTTCTTCGATGCAGCCGCTTGGGCACATAGAAAGATGACAACGGAACGCAAGACAGCAATGAACTTGAGACGAGACGAGTCGGAAGTTTTAGGAGTGGCAACATGTCTGGGGTACTTTGCCATGGCACAGGGCTGCATGATGATGATCATGGCTGTTTGGCTCTGACAGGCCAATATATAACGTTGCGTTGCTTCTAGCAATAAGTACCATATGATGATTGCGACGAGATACCTGAATTGGATACTTCGTATCCCGTTCCCCGTTCCCGTTCCCTATCCCTTTCCTAATCCCGCTCCCCCAAAGTGTAGGAATATGTTTAATTACTTTTAATTGAGTACCGCCGTTACAGATAGCGAAGTCTCTCGGACCATTTACCGCCATAGAATTTTCAAGCTTTGGAGGTAGGTACATCACTAGTGCTAACGACAGAGCTCTGACCCCCCTCGGCACCTGATTTGTCGAGGAAGTGGTTCACTACCCAAGTTAGCATGTCAAAGTTTTCGGTGTAACAAAACTACTTCGTACTTACTGATACCCAATACATACCTAGAGCGAATACCTAGATCGAAGAAAAAGGGATCAACTTAGCTACCTACTTGGCAACTGTAGGATTTATTTTCCTATGCAAGTCAGGTATAAAGTAAAGGAGGATGCCAGAGCTTCTACCTCCTATGGAGCAACCTCTCTGTTAAGGTTTAGTTGGGACTTTTTTCCTACTAATCCAGGCACCTTGTCGAGACTGGAGAAATCTAGTCTAGGTAAGTGCTAGCGCTTAGTAAAACTTGAATCCATGGCACTTGAGCCTAGGGTTTATTACCTAGAATAGATAAGCTCCCGTTCGTTTCCATCGGTCTTTTGACGAGTTCGTCCTCTAACCCAATAATAGATTGAGTACCTTTACCTTCGTGAAGCTGAAAGTTTAAGGTTTTGCTGTCAACTACATACTTAGTATCTTGGTAGGTACTCAAATATTGCGTCGTATTTAAGATCTTTTAGATACTTAGATAGCCCTATGCAGGTACGCGAAGCAAGTTCGACGATATTCAGTAACTACTGGGACGAATGTCTTAGGTAAGTAGGTATTTACTGTTCAACAATCTTCCTTCGACTGAAACGGGATGGTTTCACCAGGCAAGTGTGCGGCACGGCTCCATTATTCTGATCTGTTCTTATAATAGGAACAGGCGGGGGAACGCTTCGTATCTTGTTCCATACCACTTCCGTTCCTATCGCGAGACAAGCCTATACTCGATAACCTTACACGATGAACCGCATATCTAGGTATTTTCGACGACCGCTTGATTGTTAATGCGAATACCGATACCTACTACCGAGCTGGTATCTCCGCTACGCGCTCTATTTACACTAAGGTACACTAGCTCACGCGCGTCCTTTATTTAGCACATCTCTAGCGTACCAACGTTGATCCTTGTCTTCATGATAACTTACACTAAAGCCTGGGACTTCGTAGATTAAGTAAAACTCCTTGCTAATAATATAAACTGCCCAGAATACAAACCCTCGACGGCCCTATTACCTATATAAATTGTTCATCCGCCTCACCCATTGTTCCTCTTGTGTAGATACCATCAGGTTATGAGCAACAGCAGCTACCGGTCTGCAGGCACAGCACTACAACAAAACTCAGATTCTGATGCAGCAGGGATTTGACTACTCGGATGGATACACAGAGAGAAAAAAAACAAAACATCTAGGCAGCGATGCAGAAGCCGCAAATAATCCGGTCCAACCGCTGAGGTTATCATGATTGGGTCAGAAGTAGCGTCTCCGATGGTGCGGGAATGATAGGGATCTGACGAACGCAATGGCAAGCATAGATCACATACCGACCTACATGGCACAGCATATTAAGGGCAGGTCCCTGCAGGCTAATAGAGATTGACCGATCTGTCGCCCTGCCCAAGTGGTGCTGAAGCCTGTAGGTACCCATCGTGATGAAAGCCTCCTTCATCATTGAGCATTCATGGCTCACATCGGGCGGTGCGATGTGGTTACCTCCTGTCGCACGAATTCGTATTTATTAGACCTACCTGCTACCTGGTAGTCGGATTGCGCCGTATCTATGCACTTGCTTGGCTGGACCTGTCATTCATGATATATCATGGCACACTGGAAGCGGGCGTCGGCGCATGAAATGTCGAGGACAGATGTTCCAGACATCTCATCCATCCACCCTCTCCCGAACCAATGAGCAGCATTCTTCCTATTTTGCACTAACCTAGTTGGTACCTCTTGTACACTTAATACATGTACCACTTACCCGAGGAACTCATAGGCCCCAATTTGCACCTCAGGTGCCTACATCGTACCCTATTGCAGTGCTGTGATCTATCTATGGGTACCTACCTACCTACCTCTTCTTAGGTTGGCTGGGTTCTACCTCTTCCACCTACGCTGCGAGCTGTCCACCCTCCCAATTCGCCCGCCAGCAGGTACGGAGTAAAGGAGGTACTTCATATGATAAGATTCCTCATAATTAAAGTACCTAATCTGACCTATCTATCCGATCTGACGCGTGCCGACGGAAAGCGGAAGCGAGCAGTGACGTCATCGGCCGTCATTATCCCGACTTGCTGGCACCTGCCAAATCGTAGACGGCAATGAAGGCAGTAAGGGAAAGTCAATCTTACCCGTCTTGACAGGGACAAGAGGCAGGTTCGGCAGGTTATCCTTCCCAGATCGGCCGGCCATTGACTGCCTCGTTCTCTCCCACCACCAACCATCTTCCAACCATCTCCATCCCAGGCCGTCTTCCAAGTCATCCCAATCCAGCCTCGCATGGCGGTTGGGCTTTGTCTTGACCACCGTCTTCGTGCCCAATCCAGGCCCACCCAGCTCGCAACCAGCCCAGAAACCCAGCAGCCCCAGCGCCGGGCGCCACCGCCATTCATCCAGTAAGGGATTCCCCGGCATCAACAGCTGCGTCTTGTTGTTTCTGCGGTGCCGTCCCAGACCCGTCCACTTGCCCGTCCTATGCCAGCCCTGGACAGTGGTCAAGCATTCCCGTTCGGGATCCTCAGTGCCTAATGGTGCCCTACTAATCCGAGGTCGTCTGCTCGTCCATTCGCCTGGTGCCCAATGAAAGAAAGCTCGCACGACTCCACAGAAGCTTGCCCATGTCATGGAAGCTCATCCCCTGGGCCCAATTCGTAAGGTGTTCGCCTCGGTACGTGTACACGTTGGCATAGTTCGATGCAGGGTCATTCCCGGCGCCCTCTGCGTGCAGAATGGTACACTTCACACCAAGCCATGCAGCTTGCGTAGCCAGATCATCTGGCAGATCTTCACCTGAACTGGAGCGGCGAGATTCACCGGCTTTTGGCCTGGTAGAAAGAGACTGAGCCTTTTGTCTCGCAACGACGCCTGATGGCTCGTGCTGTCTGGGCCGTTGTTCACAAGCTCACTGCCGCCCTGCTTAGTATGCATTTAGCAAATGTGGGTGAATAGCCCCCCCGCGTGTGGGAGAAATCATGTCCACGACTTGCCTCTCCTGGATGCCACCCGTCATGGTGGCAAAACTCTCCCGTGGGCATCACGACATAAATTGACCCGTATCGACTCAAGAGCATAGGAGGTATAGTTACTCCTGAGAGTCAAACTTCTTCGCAGAGGTGAGGAATCAAATACACCATCCCAATAAATAGGAAAACCCAGTGAGCCCCGGACTTGTGTTCATTTGCCAGAGCTACTACAACTCGCTAGTGGTCCTAGTCGACAGCTAGCCCTATTTTCTTTGATACCAGAAGAAAGTCGATGCATCCTGGATAATAGCCGCATTGTGGTCAGTTGAATCTAAGGATACCATAACCCAGTGGTCAGGAGCTCACCGGACTTCATTTCTTTTGCCTGGATTTCTAGAGGATCACCAGGGTTTTGTGCCAGGATCAGACGAGCCTCAGGGTCATCCTATCTTGCTTTTCTTGCTTTTCTCTCTCTTATTTGCTTTGTTCATCAGAGCATCAGAGCCGCACGGGACATATCTTGGATCCCGAGACCTCTATATAACGTCCATCATGTCTCAGGAATATTGGTCCTCCCCTCGCAGGTGCGACGATTCGATATAGCCTTGTTCGCGAGAACCGAAAGGTCGAGCTAACTCTCCCAAGTATGATTTATAACGACGGGTTGCTGCCAGGAGGCTCCAGCCACGCCGGTTACCCATCATCAAGGTAAGGTTACGCATATACTCTACTTTCCTGCAGCCCGGGGAATAACAATCATTTCGAAGGATGACGAGACTCTCCTCCGGAGCATTGCCATTATACGGCGCGACAGCACAAGTGCCGACAATAGGGCCAAGCGGTTCAGTGATGCGACTTGAACCTTCTCTGCCCGCCGGGGCCCCTTACGTTTCGATCCCAACATCCGTGTCTCATAGCGCCTCGACTCCAGTATACGGTTCTTATACTAGTTCGAGCCCTCAAAGCTGGCCGGTCCAGAGCAGATATTCGCCTGAGGATTCCGTTGATGAAATACCCAGCATACTGGATCACGGTCAAGATAGTCTTGCGAGCACCTCTCCATCCTCCGGGATGAGTAGAGGTGCCGGGAGTCGACCACAGAGAAGACCATCGAACAGAGACGAGTTCGATGGACCGCAGGTGCAGTTCCTTACTCGGCCTCCGTCGGATTACATCGCCATGCAGGAAAGGGAAATGCCCCATCTCCCTACCAACCTCCTGGTTTCCGAGCAAGACAAGGTTCTCGCTGCGGTCAATGATCGACTGTCGCAGTGCGCCTTCGATTTTGTGGCGAAATATCAGTTTCCTATACCCCTTACTCAGGAGTACGTACCGACCCTCTTCCAATTGCACGCTTTCAAGAATAGGTATATATCAATGCCGCTGGGCATTAAGAGCCTGAATTCTAGAAGCAACCTTTTTTTCTAGAGTTCGTAAAGCGCACAACTAACGCCTTTTCTTGTTCAGCATGCGCCCCGTTGAGCGACCCCAAGACAGAGAGTGGACGGAGTGGGTGTACTTGCTAAAGCGTCTCGCAACGAAGAGGCGGATCCCCGCTCGGGTTCTTTATAATGGGCAAATCAAGCAATTCATCACTGTCCTCGAGAACTCTTTGGAGATGCGGCATGCTGCGAAGCATCAGTCTCGGCCATTGAAAGATGACCGCAACATCCTACAACTTATTAGTGCTGGCATACAAGTTGCTAAGATTTTGAAGGATGCAGCAGCCATGGATTATCTCGACAGACTTGTAAGCAACATTCTGACGCACAAATTGTTTCTCTTTGACCCCGACGACGGCGATGTTTCATCGCCCCATACCCCATGATGCTCTCTTCAGCGGCCCTCCAGTCGTAGAACTGAACTATGATGCTGACCATTGTAGTACGTTTCAACCGAAAACCAGATTCAAGATCGAGCGGCAGCATCGATGGCCCGTTTTCGTTGACCATATCCACATAATTATTTAACGAACGTTTTTTATTCTGCCTCGGGAGAGCAGAACTGCCAGCAGGCTGACACATAATATTATGTTAAGGAAGAAATTTGACCGCGAGTGCGGCACCTAATGAGCTACGACTCTCTCACATACTGTTTTGATATCGCGAAGGTCAAAGGAGAAGAAGCGCATTGATGACGAAAGTGCGCGGGTGAGCGGGAAGCACCTTGATATGCTTTTACATGTAACCGATCATTGGTGCTGCGGCACGCAGATCACTTTACTTACACACGAATGCGTTGTACGATGCACATTTTCACCTTGTTCACTGTCTCCCTGCACCTCCATTTCCAATTTTACGGCACTGGCAGCGAGTCTAAAAAAGAACTGTGTTGTCCTAGATCTCTCCACGTTGCATTGCTTAGCCCACTAGAAATCGCATGCGAATGTGATACGACGGGAGGAAGCGGACCCACCACCCTCAGGCTGCAGGCTTGGGCAGCAGCATATTGGGCATGGAAACCAAACAGGCATTGCACGTTCTCGATGCGCGGTTGACCTAGGCGTCTCAATACGCGACATGGGACGCATAGGCCCCAGAGGTCTACACCATCGTCGATGACTTACAATTGCGTGTGTATGTACGCATGCGCTGAGAGAAAGGTGGTCTGTCGAGTTACCGTCCTGGGGCTGCTTTCCTCAACCACCCTGCGCATCGATGGTGTCCCGAGGTGTAGCCGATTGACTCTGACCAGACAAACACCTACCTACTTAGTACTTATGATGTTGATTGATGGCCATAATGAGATTTTGGATTTTGCCAATTTCCCCGCCATGGCTGAGGCTGTGTGACAGGGCGGACAGATGTGTCTGTGTCGTGCAGCGAACACCGAGACTCCAAATAAGTAAGACGCCAAGGCTCTCACTGCCCATCGGTATCCTTTTGAGCTTAGTCTCTTGTGGCTGAGCGATTTCGAGGTCATACCTCTAGGTGAGCTGAATAGCTAGCTCTTCACAACAATCAAGTAAAACAGGCAGTCCATCTCGCAAGCCATCGCTTCTTTGCTCGCTAAATATAAATTTATTGACTCTAAGACCGGAAACCACGATACATTGGCCAGATCATCACCATAGAAGTTCTTAGGGATTTTTGTCGCCAGCAGCCATCTGTCCCGTCTTGGCCCCTAGACGAAGAGTACAGGGTGACACCGTATTAATCATCACCCCGGCGGCCAGTTTCACTGCAACTCATAACTGTTTTTCTGCCTTACGACGTAACATACTTAGTCCTCAGCCGGCTCACAGCATAAATTATGGCTTCAGTTGCCTCTGCCTCACCCTCGGGACAAGGCTTCCTCTATGCCAATTCAACGGAGGATACGGACTCCTGGCAATATGTAGATACTAATTCATCGCCTGCTGGATACGCCCATAGTCCGGGTTCTAGTCTCAATGGATGGGGCACTATTGGCTACCCAAACCACCTGGGTCCCTCGCCAACAGCGATGTCACCGCCTACATCCCACCCGGCCCAGCAGGGTACGGTGAATTCCACTGCAGAAGAGAACGTCAATCAGTTTTTCTCGCTCCTAGACAATCAGCAACTCATGGCGGATCATGACTTTTTTTTCCCGGATCCCTTTGGCGGTACGTACAGTTCCATGGCGGCGAGTAAAAGTGACCGTGACTGACAATCTAGGCTCAATGGGTATGGGATCGTTCCAACTCGGCCCTCAAGAGGAAAACATGGGTGATATGTCCAATTTTGAAGAGATAGGCATCCAGGCCGAGCCAGCCGACCTAGATATTCCCATACAATTCCAAGACAGCAGCAATGTTGCCCCGTGGGCGCCCACGAATATACAGGATGACGACTTCATGTTTTTCGCCGTGGAAGAGGCCATATCGCCTACGCCCTCCCAGAGATCTCCAGGGGCGCATTCTCATCGTTCAAGCCCGGGCATTCCTCCTGTTAAGCACAGACACGCCAAGGACACAGACCTGATTAAGAAGGTTAGGGGGAGTAGCAGAATTGAGAAAAAGAAACCAGCCCCCGTGGACAATTTTGTCATCGTGACGCCAAACACGATCCATCAACAGTCAGGCAAGCCAAATCCGTTCGAATGCTTTGAGATCCAAAGGGGCGTGCAGCGTGGACGGAAGGGCCCCTTGGCCGACAAAGCTGCCGAGAGCGCTCTTAATGTTCGGAGGATGGGCGCTTGCTTCTGCTGCCGCAGGTATGTCGTCGCTAACAGCACTCGAATCGAATCATGACTATTAGGTGGATCATACTGACGTCTTTCCACCAATAAATAGCCGCAAAGTGAAGTGCGACGAAGAGCGGCCATGTAAGAACTGCAAGAAGATGGCAACACAGGTGCCGCACGTTGTATGCTGGCAATTTTCCGACTTCATGCCTGTGTTATTCCCCGGCTTCATCAGGGGCCACTTCAAGAAAGAGGTGATAGCGCGCTTCATCTCAGAGAACGTGTCCGAGTTTTACAGCCCCCCATCAGCATCCTTCGAACCGTGCCTCATCGAGCTCTCGTCAGGCTCGCGCTTCCGCTCCACGCTCACGCTCCCCGCGTCGTTCTTCGTCCCGAAGAGCATCGACGTCCTGCAGCACTGGCACATGGGGATCGGCATGCACCAGTTGGACCTGCAACTGCGCGCGGCCGTGCCCATCGGGATCGACCCGAAGAACAGCACTCAGCGAGAGGCGCTGAGACGGCGCACGCGCGAGTACATCCATAGTCTAGTGGACGAACCCCAGTATTCCGAACAGGTGACCGACTCGCTCCGCGGCACGCAGCTCCCGCGACGGGTCCTGACGATCGTGCAGCGGTTCGCGCAGCGTTCGAAATCCACCATGGTGAAGCGCGCGCTGGCCATCTACGCAGCGCACTACGTCCTCACGCGCCAGCTCTGCCTGACGCCCGGCACGCTGGCGCGGCTCCACGCCCTCCAGCAGACGCACCCGGAGAAGCTCCCCTTCGCGCTGCCGAACTCGAACGCGTACTCGTCGTTCACGACGACGCGCATCTTGAACAGGCAGGTCAAGGCCGCGCTGAACGAGTTCCTGCAGAAGGAGACGCAGGCCCTCTTCACGTCCTTCGGGTCGGCGCTGAAGCCGCGCTCGCGCGCCGAGTGGGCGGGCTGCCTCGCGTCGTTCCTCGTGCTCTGCCTCCTGTTCGAGGGCATCGAGGCGGCGGCCGACACGTTCGTCGTGTCCGAGGCCGAGATCGCGCTGCGCATGCGCCGCAGGAGCGTCTACAACGCCGCAGCCGCGCCGCCCGACGAGAACAAGGTCGGCGGGGGCGGCGGGTTCGCCGTCGGCGGACGCAGGCAGGCCCTCGACGTGTGCCGCGAGATCGACAACCTCCCGTTCCGACAGGTCGCCTATCGCTTCCACGCCGTGTACCAGACGCATCCCGCGCGCGAACAACCCGGCACCGCCAAGGGCCCCGTGGCCGACCTCTCGGCTGGGAACGGCGCTCCCACGTTCAACCCCCTCTTAGACGCGAGCTTAGACTCGGATCTCGAACCCGCCGCCGCCGAGATGGCTGCGTCTCTGCGGGCGTTGCTCGATAATGATGACAGTTGTGAGTACTCGGTTATGCGCATCTCTTCCGCCCCTCACCTATAGATATAGATATATATTTATATAGCAACATATATAACACGACTTTTAACTAACAACTTCATCCAGGGCACGAACTCGACTTCCTAGCGGCGGACCCGATCCTCTCGCAGGCCGAGGCCCACCCGTACCCGCGCGACATCACCCTCGACTACACGGGCCGTCTGCTCGCGCGCTTCCTGCTCTCCTTCGCCGACGAGAAGTACCTCTTCGACGGGCAGTACTGAGCTCGGCCGAGTCGCATAATAACCCACCTGCCTTGTTGTTGTTATTGTTATCGTTGTCTTTTTCCCGTCAACTTTCTCCCTTTACCGTTTGGGGGTCTAACGGCGTCGTCTATCGCACTTTGCCTCGATCTGCTTCTCTCCCCTTGTTTATATGTACATGTATATGATGTATATGTGTATATGTATACATACTTTAGGCAGCATGTGTTGGTTATCAGGGAGTCTCCGGGAACAGATGGGCCGACCTGGTCATTGTTGTCGTTGTTGCTGTGTTGAATTTGAAGTGGGCGTGTTCGAATCCCTTGCTTTCTTTCCTCTTTTTCTTCAACTTATGACTGATGACATGGGGATGGCATGGACATGGGCACGAGTGTGGGTATGGGAATAAGATTACAAAGGTTAGAAAGGCTAGGTAGGATAGGTTTGACCATGATAGAATCCGCGCAATGCAGAGATGAATTTAGAATAGATATTCCATCCTTTATCTTTATCTCATTCTTCATTGAATATCAGCACTTAAATGTATGTAAATGGCACGTGGAGATGAGATAGACGAGACGAGACGAGACGAGATATTGGCCGGCAAATCAGTTTTCCTCCGTTATTAAAGCTGTCTCGATATTGTCGATCTGCAGCGGAGGCTGCTTGCCCAATCTTTAAATAAAGTAGGTACGTTACAAATAAACAAGTAGGTATGTGATGTGTGCTTATGCTACATGCGTGAACCCAAGCCAACCTAACCCGAAACCCGAACCCCAGCCCCAAACCCGAATCCGAAGCCGATGAACAGATGGAAAGAAGAACGCTCCAGATGCAGTTACATACATACATACATGCCCGCTCAGCTACCTAATAAAATGGGGTAGAGGTATGCGAATTATCGTGAAATGAGAACGCAAAACGCGAACTTGAACGTGAACGCAACGCAAACGTAAACGCAACGCCAAATCCAAATCCGAACTCAGACTTCAGAAGCTCGCTCTCGACACTCCGGTGCGCCAGTCGTAGAAGATGAGCAGGTCGTGCGTGCAATGATGATGGTAATAATGATAATACGCCGCAGTTCGGATCGGAAAAGGGGAAGAAAGGCAAATAAACAAAAGTTGCTCAGATGCTCCTCTCTAATAAAACAAGTAAGTAAGTAGGTGGTTTCTAGCCAGCCGGAAACCAAGTCCACTCCACTCCCGTGTAGACTTTCATTCTTCCTTTCTTATGTCTCTGTGTCTTGCTTTCTGTCTGTACTTTCTGTACTTTCTATCTGCCGTAAGATGGATGATTCATCATAACAAATAAGATTCGTCGTGTTTCTGTTCCGCCGAAATTAATGCCGCCAGCGGCTCCTGGCGGGTCGAAATATGTCTGATGTTGTGGCGTCCATAGATAGGTAAAAGAGAGAGAGATAGATAGGTAGGTCGCCGGGTTCCCTTCATATGCTAATTATAATATGCTTTTACGAAAAGAACACCGGCCATTAAGATGTTTATCATGTTGTTGTTTCATGTCGCTCGCTCAGATGAACCCAGCCTCGCAGGCGACTTCGTACTTGCGCGCGCTCTCGAGCAGGTGGATGTCGGGGACGTCGGCGCCGAAGTCCATGATGAGGATCTTGGGGTCCTGTCCGGTGCTGATGATGCGGCGGTAGTCGCACTTGGCGCCGAGGACCCAGCTGGCGTGCCAGCGGGGGAAGTTGAGCAGCTGCTCGCCGGTGGCGAGGTCGAAGACCTTGATGTCGGTGTCGTAGCTGCCGCTGACCAGGCGGCCGCTGACGCTGTCGAGGTGCAGGCTGCGCACGAGGTTGTCGTGGGCGGGGATCTCGCGCACGCACTCGCCCGTGTTGGCGTCCCAGACGCGGATGACCCGGTCGCTCCCGGCCGAGGCGATGAACCGCCCGTCCTCGGAGAACTGGCTGCAGGCCAGACCCTTAGTGTGGCCTGCGAATTCCCGGATCGTCTTGGCGCTGTCGATGTTCCAGAGCCGCACCGAGAAGTCCCCCGAGCACGACACGATCGTGTTCCCGCGCAGCTGCACCGAGTTCACGGGCCCCGTGTGGCCCCGCAGCTGCTTGACCAGGGTGCCCGTCACGCGGTCCCACACGCAGATGGTGATGTCCTTGGAGCACGTCACGATGTGCTTGCTGTCGAAGGCCAGGTCGAGGACGGCGGCGGTGTGGCACTGGAGACGCCGCACGGGGCGGTAGCCCGACTTGACGCTGTGGATGATGCAGGTGGAGTCCGAGGATCCGGTTACGAGGATCTCGTCGTCGTATTGTAGGCAGAGGATGGAGGCCTTGTGGTGGACGGGGAAGGAGACCGTGACGGGCACTGATGGGTTTGAGTGATAGTTGTCGACGGATGTGGCGTAGTGTACCGGCATGCCATTCGGGTCGAACAGGATCGAGGTCTCGTTGACCACTTCGGGGGGTCCGATGACGAGACGGCACTGTAGAGTCCGCATGTCCCATATTCGAATCGTCTTGTCACGCGAGCCGGTTATTATTTTATTCCTGTCTCAAGTCAGCGGTTTGAATCTCTTTCCTTTTTTCAATAGGGTTGTGAAGACCTACTCGTCAAACTGGACACAATAGATGCTGTCCAGATGTCCGTTCAGGTAGGTCGCGCGAGCCTGGGTCCCAATCCTCCATCGCCGGTCGAGCTCTTCGCTTGCTTTATATATATTCTGCCAGTCATTCTCGGGACGCAGAGCGGGGACGCCGGCGCCGACTCCCGGCTGGACGGGAAGACTCGTGGCAAAGGTATGCGTCTTCTCCCTCAGGAATGACTGCCGCCAGATGTGCTGGTCCTGAATAACCTGGTTCCAGAACCTGGACACCTGGCTCGCGGCGCACAGCTGGAACGCATCGAGATATGCGAGTATCTGAACCGACAACTCCTGGGGAAGCTCCCTGATGAAGTCGAGCCTGGCAACGGCAGAATCCTTCGTCGCCACGCCGTCATCTTGTGCCTCGAAAGTCGTCACGGCAATTCCAATGCCGCTCTCGCGATCGTTGAAATCCTCGGTGGAAAGATAGTGGTGCCGTGTAAAGCCGTAGTACTCGTTCTGCATCGCAGCGGCAGCCTTGGCCGCAGCACCCGTATGCGGCGGGATGACGGGCGGCGCGAATCGGTGGCCGGGGACAGGGACGGGGACGGGAACGGGGACGGGGAGCTCCTGGAAGCTGTCTTCGAAAGGCGAGTGGATGGTCTCGAGAGCGCCGCGCTCGCCGTGCGATGTCTTGAGATGCCGAAACGCAGTGGCCTGCCGTAATCGGTTCCAGGCCGAGTTGTGTGCCGTGGTCGGTCGGTAGTCGCGGTAGTCGTGGTAGTCGACAGCCGTCTCGGAGCTCCTGCGATCACGGCCTGTTATGCCCTTGATCAAAGTCAAGGATGCCCTACGGATTTTCCGCTTCAACGATGTCCCATGCCTCGAGCCCCCGGCTTCCACCTCGGGTTTCTCCTCCATCGCTAGCTCGGCCAGGCCGCGGGGGAAGTCGTCGTCGTCGTCGCTCGGGAAGGGGTCCTTTTGCTGGCGCCGCCACGATAGACAGGTGCTCGCGCTGCGGCTGGTTCGGAACGGATTCGCTGTTGTCGGTCTACGAGCTTCGACGCGCTGGTCGTACGGCTTCATTGTGGTGTCGTGCGAGTACGAACTCGCACTCGACATCGAGGGTTCGAAATTCATGTTGGCGGCAGGTAGTGGTGGCAGCGATGGCAGCGATGGCGGTAGTGGCGGCAGTAGTCCCTCGGCAGCAGTTAGACCCAGGCTATTTATTGTTGTATCAGCTGATTGCAGCGAAGGGCGACATGCAATCCGGCTCTCTGTGTCACACGAGAACGGTCGAAGAAAAGGCCAGGCGGTAGGCACGCGATGGAAGCGAATGTGGAGGCAGTGGCCGGGACCGGGCCAGGTGACAAGCAAGAGAGCGACGAGGAAGAGAAGAAGGTGGACAAGTTGGCGGCGATCGCAGGGATGGTTGGTTCTTGGTTCTTGAGTACAAACGAAGGAGGCCGGGTTGGGAATGTATTAGCGAGATTAGCGTGAGAGATTGATTAATGATGAATGATAATGCTAGGTCTGCTACACTAAGAGATCAGATTACAAGCAGCAACCAAAGCAGTCGGGGAGTTGTTGGCGTCTGTGTATAAGCAGCGAGACTTGTCAGCCGGGGAACAAGGTAGGACGAGGATGGTACGGTAGCAAAGGAGGGAGACGGGGAGGGAGGGTTGTATTTCAAGGAAGTATTCCAGCTGCGGCTGCGTCCTTTTATCTCTCTCTCTCCACTCACTGCTTGTCCTTTTTTTTTTCCTTCTTCTTTTCTTTCCGTGTAAGCCTAGTCCCTGAGTCAGACGAGTCAGAGCTCAGGATCCCGAGACTCAGGGCTCCAGACCAGACTAAGTAGACAATCCAAGGAAGGATGGGGACCTCGGCGTGGGTGATAAGAAAGATATTACATCTGCTGAAGCAAGAGGTGTTGGTTGTTTCGAGATAGCAAAGTGAACAATGTGGTGGGAGTTGGGGGAACAAGCAATTGGAAACAACAATAACTACTAACATGTACGTACTTACTTACATTACCAGGTGCTAACACAATGGAACTGAGGTACTACTAGGTAGGTACCTTAGGTACTGGATGATACACTATCCTAGGTCCTCTCTAATAACATGAACAACTGGTACCGTACCTACCACACCGAGATGAGAGAATCCACTTCCCCGGTGTACGTGGAGGTAATAGACAGGTATTGTAGAAAACTAGGTAGGCAACGTAGTGGTGTAGGTGGTAAGGAAACGATGCAGTGCAGATCGTATTGAATATACCTAAGGTGTAGGGTAGTAATCTAGGTAGTAAAAGAGAGTGGGTTTGTATATCAGTTCTGATCGCTGTTCTAGGTTCGTCTGACTTGCAGGAAGCACAAACGCACCCCCCTCATAGGTTCGTTGCAACGACAGAGACAAGACGAACAGACAGAGGGAAAAGCAGCATCTACTAACTGGAAGTAAAGGTACTGTTGAGGATTGACAGGTCAGACCTGCATACACCTGCATGCATATAGATAAGTTACTGTAGCATACTAACCTATATACTTCACACTTGCTTCGTACTCTGAAACATATCTTTAAAAGGAACAGAAATCAGGGGTGCATTATGTAGGTACTTACATACAACTACTTCATATCCTAGGCTAGGTACTTACCTAAGTAGGTAGTGTATTGTACATAGTCGGGCAGAGGTTGGTATTGATTGCTGACTGAGCCGTGTTTCATCTACGCACTCTTAAAACAACAAAGTACCTACAAGCACGTGGCCTTTTCCCATATTTCTTTGTTTCTTCTTCTCTCTCTTTGGAAGACTTGTTTTGAGCAGCAATCAGTAGCGTTACAGATAAGTACTTGCTAGGGTCAGTCATAATTTCACGAGTTATTATTCGCCTACTGTATGGGGTAGGTACACTTAGTAGTAGACTAGGAACTTCTCTCTGAAGAAACCTCACTAAAATAGAAGTCCCCAGGAGCTTGTTTGGCGGATGGTGACAAGGATGTTTACTTCGTACCGGGAGATGCGGTACGCTAACGACCTGTTATGGCTAGCGCACTGTTCAGCTTTTGTGTCAGGCGACGCGGTGTACCGAGCAGAATCGGCACCAGACGGCAGGCAGAGTTGGGAGTATACCTACAAAGTACCTACAAAGTACTAATTCCTGCCTTAGGCCACCACGAGGTACGAACACGTACGTCCGTACCTAACTCCAGCTGCATACCCGCTGCAGACTATATAAATGCTTCACTTTCGCAAGAGGTAAACAGATTCCACTTGGCACTCAACAAAAAAATCGGAAGGAGGTATCAATACGACGCTGTCATGCCGTCTTCCTAGATCATCGGAGGCGGCGTTCCACCACATGACGTCGTCTGTTGGCCCAACGAATGCGGTTCTCACCGTTTCGATATTGACTGCGACATAACAGCCATCTGCTATACCTCCGTGGACCTGGTCTGTCTCCGCCTCTCCCATCCCGCGTCTTGTTCCGGACCGTTGTCGAATCTGGAGCATTGCTGGAATTAATTGCATCCAGCGCCAGAAGCAAGTACATCCGGGCGAGAGTATGCAGACGGGTTGGCTTGAACTGCCATTTCACGTGTAAACATGCAAGAAGGTAGGTATGTGTTGTTGATTTTGTTCAGATACGTATACTTCGTACCTCAAGTACGAATAGAAAACAGATCGTCTCATCGTCAATGTCGTGAATTCATCCCTGCACTAGGTCCCATTGACCGACACCACCTTCCCGATACATGACCGAAAGAACACTATGAGCGTAGCCTCATTGCAAACATACCAGTCGCACGGACCAAAAAAGGAGTGGCATCAATGTCGAAATCAATTGACGACTTTCATTCATCATTCTTCAATCATCGTCCATGTTGCCAATTGAAAGTACGAGGTAATGAAAAAATGAAAAGGTCAAAATTGGCCTGCGTCGATTCCAGTTCGAAAGATCAGCTATATCATCGGCTCATCGGGGGCCGGGGTAAGGGCAGAATAGGGGCAATTGGTGGTGGCGGCTGAGGGCGAGAGTGAATAGGAGGGCGACGGTTGCGATTCCGAGCCCTGTCCATCTTCTTCATCACATCCTTATGCTCGTCTCGTCCCTCCTTGGTCTGCCGGTTGTCGAGCCTCCACCAGGGATTCGAGTGTCGGTTGAACGCCCTCCAGCCGCCGTCACCCTTCGTCGATTTCACCTCCTGCCCGCGGATGACGATGAACCACGTGCGAGTCGCCGGGGGCTGCTGCTTCTTCCACGGCAATATGCCCCCCCGCTTGCGTTCCGGCAGGAGCTCCGTCATGCGAAACTCGCCGGGCCGCAGAACCACGACGCGCCACTCTCGCTGGCGGTACGGGTTCTGGTTTGTCGATCTGGTCTTGTCCTCGAGGAGGTGCTGTATCTTGTCGTAGATGTCCCTCGGGAGGTCGTAGGCCCGGTTCGCGAGGTCTTGCTCGTAGGCCGTCTCCTGGCTAGTGGTACCACCGTTGTGATTATGATTATTATGTCGGCGGATCGCGTCCTCGTGAAGGTCGGCGAGCTCCCCCTGGTCGAACGAGATGAGGGGGTTGATCAACACGCACCCGTCGTTGAGGTTCATCCATCTAGTCACGAGGTTGACGCCCCAGAAGGACTTCCAGGACTGCCGGGTGAATGTGTCCTCGATAGACACCACCTCCCAAGCCTCGTAGGCCGTCGTGGTGCGCTCGTCGTCGAACGTGATCATCTTGCGCCCCGTCCAGTCCGGGATGCTCCGGGCCGAGTCGATAGAGATGGAATCGGCGTCGCGCGGCGGCGTCACCGATTCATTGTCAATGTCCGATCGTGGCGTGGGTGACCTCGCCGGAGACAGCACCTCCACCTGCGGGACCAGTTGCGGGACGAACGCCATAGCTGATGACACAGACAGTGCTATTATGTGTGTGAAAAATACTAGTTCGAATGCCTCGGGGTGAAGAAAGCAATGGCCACGGGGGGAAAAGCGACTCGTGTAACTTTTCTGAGGGGGAGGGAAATGATACTACCTTTTATAATAGGCCAGCGATGAGAAGCAAGGAGCCGGTCAGTAGCCGTCCCGGTTGGGATAGATGGTCGTCAGGCATCAGGGACGAATGGCCCTCACTTCTGAGTAGGTAGTCCGGTGTCAGCCTGCCGGTTCTGCCTGGACGTATGACCGCATGGCGCCGATCGTGTGATTGGCCGCCACAGACAAGCTACAGGTATGCCCTCACCGCAACGGACTGACGCTATAATATGCAGGACATGCCAATGCTTACTTACCTCTATCATCGAAAGTGCTATTCTCCGGTGGGACAACCCCCGAACAGAAGAGGGCTTTCGAAATTCCTGGGCAATTGGATATCGATGTGTGTTACTGCTGAACGAGGGCTATAGCACCAGACTTATATAATTACCTCTTTACTGACTTGTGTAGTTAGTAGTTATACCACAGCATAGAGATGGAGTCTGTCCTGTAGATGTGAGGACTTGAAAGTATGCTTACCCCTCTGATGAGATGCCTTAGCTCTTGCTTGCCTATTGGCAGCGGCCGGCTGTTGGACGTTCTGGCCCAGCCACGATCCCGGCTCTTGGCAAGGCAGTGCCGACAACTGTCTGACCAAGGTAGATAGAAGTGTCGTTACTTGAGTGTCAATATATTTGCTCGATTTCCAGTAGTAAGATCTATACCTCCTAGCCCGGATACCAGATTTTATGGGGCTTGGACAGAGGAACTCGAAGTGTTATCAACAGGATGCAACAAGGTTCGCGTCGGTGAGTCGATATCGCACGGCGGGCTGCTCACCTCGGGTCACGCAAGCCTAGCTCGAGTGTATTCCATACGCTTTTATCTCGTTAACTCCATAATTTCTTATCTTATAATGGTGTTTGTATCTTATGGGAGTTACGTCCGGATCATGAGAGAGGATAGTCCATTCAGCTGCAATTCCAAATCTGCTTGCCTTCATGAATGTATCTAGACATCATGTATCTTTCCATTATACAACTGAATGCCGATATAGGGGCTAAAACGTAGATCTCATAGCACACAAGCTTTTACTACGATATCAGGTCACATCTGTTCCGGTGATGTCCTGATGGCCAAGTAACATGGTACGTCTTCTTATTATCAAATAGTTCATATATAGCCAGCATCGTATTGGCGCATCATATATCAAGCATACATTGCTTGCTTTTGAATACTTTAGCAACTGGCGGTCCTTCTCTCGGACTACCTTCAGTCATTCGAGGTCATGCCCATTGATCAGATAGGTTGCGCTTTACTACGTCTCAAGAACACCCTCAATATATCGGTAATCAAGTCTCATTTCAATCCAATTGCCAGTAATCAGATCCTCTCAAGGTCCAAGGAGTTCAGAGCCTCTACGTCCGCGACCCATATCCCGACTTACGAATCATCGATCCTTATTTCGGCTCGGGCTGGGCTCTCAGTGACAACCCCTGATTCGTCAATAACCGCCAACAAAGGTGGCGGTACCAACCTCTATCATGTCCATCCTCCCTCTCTCTATGAGCAGTGATAAAAAGCGAATTTCGAAGCCCCCTACAAGCGAGACATTTTCAGAGTCTGTCTCGATAGCGCGTAATGAATCGAAAGTTGTCAGCCCGGTTGTTCAACTGCTTAGAGGACGACTATGTCCGCCGAGCTTATGATTAACCCAAGGGTAATGGTAGTTCTAGCAGCGTCGAAGCCATCGTAGTTTGAAGGAAATGTGGTTGTAAATAATGCTTGAGTGGTCCATGGCTGACTTAGGGGCGTGACACAGTCCATACCTTCGAACGATATTGAATTCATCGACTATTCTTGCATTTGCCGTATACTGAACTAGAATTCAACATTTATCCAGGCTCTTTAGTTGTCGACGTCAACATATCACTAAGTTTACCTAGTCTCTCAGCCTGCGTCAGGAAACTACACATCTTCGATTTTTCAATGTTCTTTGAACTACGATAAGCCTATGGCAGTAGTTGTAGATTATCGAAGAGCTAGGTAATAGCCCTGAGAGACTTAGGGAACAGTTTCATTCAAGTATTTGGAGACATGTGCCCCGTATTATCCCAAACAACAGAAGTACTTAGTTTTCCATAGTACTTGACTAAGTAACTACATACTTGTACGGAGGCACAAGATGTCGCCAGATTTGTTTGCAGGCTTCCAAAGCCTAACCGGTTACCTCCCTTTATATTATTATCTACTTCAGGTAAGTACTTCATCACGTACGTACCTACATGTAGTTGCTATGTGTACCTACTTATTTAAGTCTCTCGGTACCTACCTTACGAATGGTACTTGATGCCTTGCACCTTCCTCACTTCTCTGTTACAACAAACCCTTCGTTAAAGTGCTCTTTCCTTAGGTACTCTGCGAAAAGGCCTGATAGCTATTGCCTATAGGTACACCTTAGCGAAGTAGGTAAAGTACTTACCTAGCCGACTAGGGCATATATGATCTATCCTCGACCTTCGCTTAAGGTAAGGTTACTTCCTCCCAAACACACATTTCTTTGTTTCTATTACCTGTCCATACCTGCCCACACAACTTGTCTACGCATCATTCCCCAGCAACGAACATTGTCGTTTACATTTGAGTTTCATCGCTGTTGACCCCTTGTCAAGCTGAGCCTACGGCTTTCTGCAATCGACCTGATCCCTTCATGAGCATTCACGATGGCCATCCTTGAAGAGGTCCCTGGCATGGAGGTCACAATACAGATAGATGGCCAGAACGTCACCGAATACGATGGCCCACAAGCATCAGACTCAGTTTCCCAAGACGATTCAGGATGCCCGGTCGTTTCAAAGTACATCGAATCAATTGGCGATGCCGAGTTCACCATAAAACTCACAATTGATGGTAAACTGTATTACAAGCGGGGGTGCAAGGTTATGGATCACCTTGTTTTTCATCCGAAAATTGATGGACGTTGGGTGAGAAGCGCTGTCATGAGTATTGGTGAGAAGCAAAGGGTATTAGACGGAGCATATGAGTATTCGCAAGGATCTCAGACATGGTACCGCAAACCATGGAAGTTTTCTGCGATAAGTACAGGTGCGGTTATTATCGATATATATACGTAGTCTCATAGCTAACTTCAATCTCAGTTGATGACCGCAATGCAGCGCGGATCCAGAAGGACATAAAGGCTACGAAAGATCTCGGTATTATCCAGATTGAAGTCGAGCGACATATTTATCGGGGCGAACTTCCGCCGTCACAAGATGCTGATAGCACCACCACCACTCTTGAGGTTGCAGAAAAGGCACTCAAAGGGAAGGCTATCTCCCACTCTACATCGTGCGTGCTTTTTCAGGGTCCCATTTGAACGCGCATGCTAAATGCCTTCAGAGTCGGCAAAAGAGAACCCGGTGAAAGTTTACGATTGATGAATACTCGCAGAATCCCAGCAGACAACGGCCCAATCGCAGTCTTTCGTTTCTTGTATAGATCTCGAGGTATGAGAACTCTTATGACTTGCCGCATATGATCACTAATATGCACGTATAGAGGACCTTAAACAGGAACTTGTTATCCCACGAACGCCAGAGCCTGAGCTTGCTACTCCCGCCGTCCAGCAGTCAATCCACGATATGACTGAGGCCCAGATCCACCGTCGTAAGTGACCCCGAAGTTGTGAATTAGTACACCCGGCGAGGTAATCCTCGATTGGGGTTGGCTCATTATTTGAGAACTTGCTAATTGCTGATTGTCTAGTTGCACAAGAGAGGCTCGATCAGATCAAGGTAGGTTTTTGGTGCTGTGACCCTGCTGGCATTGACTAACTACATATCGCAGCAAGATGAGGAAGCGAAAGGTCATTCTAATTCGATCGTGAAAAAAGAAGGGAAGAGAGGAATCCGCGAGGTTATAGACGTCGACGAAGAGGCAGGCGAAGCACGCGCAGCGAAGCGTCGAGCAATTACTATTGATCTAACCGATGATTGAGGTCAAGATAAGGATAACAGGTTGCTGTGGTTTGCCGTATACCTAGCTCTCTTGATATATGCCGAAGAATTGGTATACTCTTCCTGAGAGAGAGATCGGTATAGATCCGGTCTTGAGATTTAAAGAGAGGCTGTATCTCAAGGGAAGAGATGACAGCAAACAAATCATACATGGTGTTTGGTAATGATTTGAATTGGAATGGTTGAGAAGGCATAGATAAGGACAGTTGAAAAAGAGAATACTGTCGTGTCAAACGTCACACCCAAGTTGAAGTCCTGTATTGCAAGAAGCAACAATGAATAGCTTAGATAGCTGCTCTGACTATCAAAATTTACTGGCAAGTGTCCATCAACTGACTGTGATAGCCAACTTCATCGACATTCATGTGGTCAGAGGAAAATGGTATCCTGACATTGGCCAAGACATCACAGGGCATGTGACCAGGTGTTTCCGACAAAATGCGACCAATGAAACTCTACCCATGGGCCCCAGAGGGTGTAAATCCGAAGGCGAAAGCATATATACTGAGATATCTCTTCGATCTTTTGGCCGAGTTGGTACTGGCCTAGCGATTTTCGAAAGTTTAGCGACGCGGTTCCCTACCGCGAGCGACTACAGCGACTCCTAGCGACTACCTGCAGCGACTTAGCGACTTTCATTAACTCAATATCATTACCATTCAGCATCGTTAGGCCGCGGGGGTTCGATTCCCTCGTTGGCCAATATTTTTTTTCTTTTTCTCTCTTTTTCACTTTTTTCTTTCTTTTCTATCTCTCACCCTTGTTGTTCTTATATTTATTCCCCGTTGATTTCATACTTTCCTCTTCATATTCGGTGATAATTATGAGCACGAACATTACTATTTTCTGACACACGATAGGCTACTTCGCTATTGCTTATGATCTCAGGTAGGAGAGCTGATGAGTACCCACGAAGTACATCATTGGCTTATTGTTTTCATTGTGAACATCGTATGCAGTCTTGAATGCACGGGAAGCAAGCTAAGGCCCCGGAGCTCAACAACCGCCAATTGACTGAACAGGGATTACGTAGTGGAGAGCTTTCCCCAACAACGGCTTTCTCCCATTTTTATTTTATTTTTAGTTGTAGATACTACTTACACAGAACCTCTCTCGTCTCCGACCTCATCTCCCACGAAACTCCGACGACACACAGAAATCGTCCTCCTTCCTCGTCCCGCAATGGCCGACAATACAGCCACGAAGCCGAAGCCGAAGCCGTCGTCGTCGCCCATCAAGACCGGCTACCTGATCTTCTACAATGCCGTGTCGGCGATACTGTGGCTGACGGTGCTGGGCCGCGTCGTGGGCGTCGTCGCCGTCCGCGGCCCGCAGCTCGCGTACCCGGCCGTCGGCGATTTCTGCAAGTGGACGCAGACGCTCGCAGGCATGGAGGTGCTGCACTCGCTATTTGGTAAGACGACAAGATACACAACCACAATAACAACATCGACCCCTCAACCCTCTAGCCAAAGCAGAGCAAGGACAGAACAGGGCTAACACACCCCGACATTTCCAGGCATTGTCCGCGCCCCGCTCGTGACGACCTTCATGCAGGTCTTCAGCCGCTACGCCATCGTCTGGGGCGTGACGGGTCTCTTCCCGGGTCTCGGCGCGAGCCCGGCGTACTCGTCGATGCTCGTGGCCTGGTCCGTGACCGAGGTGGTGCGGTACTCGTACTTCGCGCTGACGCTGTCGGGCCTGCGCCCCGCGCCCCTGCACTGGCTGCGCTACCACGCCTTCTTCGTCCTCTACCCGCTCGGCATCTCCAGCGAGGCCTGGCTCATCTGGCGCGCCGCCGGTCCCGCCCGCGACGCCGTCCACCCGCTCTACGGCGCCGCCCTGTGGGCCTACGTCGTCTTCGTCTATCCGCCCTGTGAGTCCAGATCAAAACCGCGGCAGCTGAAAAGAAAACAAAACAAAGAAGAGAAGCATTTGAGGATATCTTGCTGACGATCCTGCTTGCTTGTCTCGCTCTAGCCGCCTACATCCTCTACACGCACATGATGACCCAGCGACGCAAGGTCCTCAAAGCATCCGACACGAAAGCCACGCAATAACCGCACACAAACATATATACCGACACGATCAAACGGGGTCACGATAATGATGATAATGTCTATCTGTCTGTCTACGGGGTAATTACAGCGAGCGGGGACATAATAACGTAAAATATGGGCTGTACTATTTGCATTGAGAAAAATATAAGGTACTTCAAAAAAAGGTATAGACAAGAGCAGCAAGGGGAACGAACGAATGCTTTCCAAATCAGAGCGACCGATGTACAGGGAAATGAATGATTAATAATAATAAAACGCAGCTTTGCTTTTACTCGAGATCGCCCCGAGTACTCGTCTCGTACCATTCGTTCTTCGACCACGCTGTGATCAGGTCCCTCGCGTCCTCGGATAATCTCGCGTACCCCGGGTTATTCTTCGCCTCGAACATAGCTATAGTGAAAACCGTATCAGCGAGTTGCTCTCTGCAGACGACGCCAGCGGCCGGCACAAGGGGTGGGATTACACGTACTCATATGGGCGCCCGTCTCATCGGTAGCCGCGTCGTTGATCGCCTCCTTCCAGACGCCCGCGGATATCTTAGAGGGCAGGTTGCAAAATGTTCGCTGGCTGCCCAGTATCGTGCCTACCATGCTGATCTGCTTTGGCGCGGCCGCTCTCCCGAGCCTCGTGTATAGATTGGCGAAGCCGATGTCCAGCTCCTGGTTCAGCCGCGCCATGGTCCGGACGCGGTCCTTCAGCTCCTCGCCCCGCGCCAGGCAGCCTACAAACTCGAGATGCGACGACACCCAGGACCACCCCGTCGTGATCTGCTCGCGATTTATGTACGCGGCCGCGCCGCTGGCGGCTACGGCGCCGGCAGCACCGGCAAGCACCGCCATCTTCCCCCACCCCCACCCGCCGCCCTTGGGCGCGTTCGGCTTGTCGTTCTTGGTCTTGTCGCTCTCGGGCGCGGGAAGAGCCGCCAGAGGCTGTTTGCCGCTGGACGGCGGCTGGTCCTTGCTGCCAGAGCCCCATATCACCGTCGACAGCGCGCTGAGCTGCGTCATTGCTGCCGCGGCGTTGTTGTAATGGTTCTCGGCGCCGTGTGCGACGACACCGGGCGCAATGCCCAGATACGGCGTGTCGAAGGCGAGGACACCTTGTATGTACGGGAACATCATCCCGTTCAGGCCCCCCCTCTCACGGCCTCCTCCTTCTTCCCCGTCGTCTCGGTGGCCGGGCTCGGGGTCGCTATCGCCGCCATGCCGGATGGGCTGCTCGTTCGCGAGGGCGATGACCGTCTCGGCCGCCACGATGCCGCCCATGGAATGGCCGATCAGGATGGTGTGGACGGAGGGGTCCACGGTCGGCGAGGGCGTGCCGTTCGCCACCTCGATGTCGATGACGCGCTCGAGCAGCCAGTCCCGGAACCGCGACACGCACTCGTGGAGGTCGCCTCGGGTCTCGTATCTGGGATATGTGACGGCGCGCACGTCGATTTTGGGAAGCGCCACGCTCAGCAAGGCTGCCAGGTGCTGGGCGAACTCGGACTTGGCCCCGAAGGTGTCCTCGCCCCCCTATGTTGTTCACGCTCGGGCATTAGTCTACTCTTCTGGTCGAGGCTGTCTGAGGTAGGTAGAAGCAGATTCTTGTATGATTTCACCTCTAGATATAGCTATAGCTAGCCTAGGGCACGGGAATGGAAATGGCAGGTCATCGTGAACAGCAAGCTAAGAGAAAGGCCATGATGAAGGTGGCGTGAAACACGCACAAGCCGGGGACGACATTCATACAGGTAACGTACCTTGAAGCCATGGATGAAACATAAAAGTAGCGTCTTCTTCATCATGCCCCATCGAGGGACTCAAAGACCCAAGCAAGACAAAGAAAATGAAGGACAAGGGGAAATAATGGAATAGATACTCGACGAATAATAGGTCATCACAAGAAAGGAAGAGCTACCAGTAAGTAAAGCATAGTAGCTGGAGAAGCTGGACGAGTAACCCCACTACTACCTCACTACCACCTCGACCAACCTTTTGTAAGGCGAATAAGATACATCATGGATACACCTTTACCTAGTAGTGTACCTCCGAGGTATGGTACTACAGGTACCTATCTCTGTGGTTCTTGGTGTTATTCATGCAGATAAGTACTTGCATGCCCCTCCATGATGACGACAATGCACGCTTCCCAGCGCCCAAAGCCGCTATACTACATGTAGGTTAGCTCATTCTAAGCTTCAAGTAGTCCTTAGGACAGTGTATAAGGCTACCCTTTACGGTGGATTCCTTCTACTCGGCCTCCATCTCTCCTACAACATCAATATCCAATTTGCAATCTAACATACCTCCTGAGTACTGAAAGTACTGATGTGCCCATGGGTATTCCTCCTGCAGATATTGGATCCTCAACACCAAGGTAAATTACAAAGATATCTCCCTATATGGGAATATGTCAAAACCATTGCCAGTTCTTCGCAGGATGCCGTCCACTCAGTAAGTCGTGGCCAGTCTCTGCACCAGATAATCTCCGCTGTTGATGCCCGGATACTTCCTGTCCTTCTCCGTCGCGTATGTGCCCGGGATGGCCTCGATGTGATCCTTGAAGTTGGGATTGCAGAAGTATCTGTTCTCCACCGTCAGCCTGCTTCGTAACGATTACCTAATTCGACTTGAACAACGACAACTACGTACGCGATGCTGTACCGGGCGCCGTAGACGTCTCCGTCTTCCGATGGCGGCTCGACGACGCGGTGGATCGTAGATCGGATGCTATCGTTGCTCCATCGTGCGAGGAGGTCTCCCGCGTTGACGACGCACGTCTCCTCGATGGGCGTGGCATCGACGAACGCCCCCGTCGGGCTCTGCACCTGCAGGCCGCCCCGTGAGTCCTGGAAGAGCAGTGTGATGGACCCGTAGTCGCTGTGTGCGCCCGCTCGTACCTGTCCCGGGTTGATGGTGAAAACGTCCTTCTTCACCTCGGGGTAGTGGAGCAGACGCAGGGTATTGTCGCCGACGTCTGTGAATCTGTCGAACCAGTGCTCGTCAATTCCCAGCCCGACGGCGATAGCGCGCATCACTTCCGTGTGAAGCTCCTTGCATTTGACATGGAAATCCGCCATCGTCTTCTTGAACCCCACGAGCTCGCCCTCCTCTACAGGCCAGTGATTTGGGTGGCCGGGCTCATCCTCTCGGCCAATCTCCAGGCTCTCCTTGAGGTCGGGGACGGCATCACGCAACTTCTTGACGTCTTCCGGATCCGTCAGCGACGTGGTCTTCTCGCGTCCGGGGGCCGAGTAGCCACGGTTCGCTTCGGGCGTGGTCCAGCAGTGAGACATCTTCGTCTCGATCGGTAGCCTGAAGTACTTGGCCGACGTCTCGAACACATGCTTGCGATACTCCGGAGTGATGGGGAGCCCCTTCAGGTATATGAAACCCGCAGTCTGAAAGCCATGAAGAATCGCCTGTGCCGTCTCCTTCCGCTCTTGCGATGTTCCGTTCAAGAACGAGGAGAAGTCGATCAACTATCGGGCGACCATGTCAGTCGCGTGTTACTTTTCCGAGCAACATCCAACATTAGAACCATCGTCTTACAGGAATAACGAGCCCTTCGCTCTTCACTGCTGCTGACTCCATCTTGCTTTCGACCGGCAGTAATAATAAGACGCCAGTTTCCGGGGGTGTTGGTGGCTTACAGATCAACTAGGGAGCAGATTCAATCGAGTTTACGACACGGTGATGTAAGAGGCTTGTAAGAGGCGCACTGCCATGCGGTAGATCACACTTTATATGAAGTATTACTGACTACAATAGGCATGTAATAATACCCCACAGAAGAGATAAGCAATCCAACGGTTAGATAAGTTGCCGGACGGAGAGGGGAACCATCAGGGACCAAGGTGGGGTTGAGCTTTCAACCCAATCTAGGTACGGTAATCTACGGCATCGACCGATGATTAGGACCAGGGAAAGGAGATCGGAGACTTCCTTCAAGAATTACTTAGATATCAACTAGGTTAGCTGATCAGCTTGCCAGTGGTCGTCACGGAATTGCCTTCCATTTCCTGGGAGGAAGGTCGTTGTTGGCTTGGCTCGGCGAAGCGAACGAGCGAATCTATTATCAACAGCTTCACGACATTTATACTAGCTCCTCAACTGTTATCACGTGTGGACTGTCTGTCTTAGACACACCTTACCGCCGGTTTTCCAAACTATTAATCAACCGCTGATAGGTTGCTACAGTGTGTTAGCATCTAGGACTACACATCAAGAAGGTCGAGTCACTAATTATTTCAAAGTCCGCTTTATGAAATTTCCTAGCACGCATCTGTCTATCTGATTAGCCCAACCCGTCGTTGAAAGATGGCCTCTTCGGATACCAAGGTGGTGGACATCCACACTCACATGTACCCGCCGGCCTACGTCGAGCTTCTCGAGTCGAGGAAGACGATACCACTGATCCGGCGGTTCACAGGCGCCAAGGACCCGCGGTATATCATCCTGCCCGCGGAGGCGGAGACCCTGGACAAGATCTCATCCGCCGAGTCCGAGACAGCCTCGGCCTCGGCCCCGGCCCCCGCCCCCGCGAATCTCCCCGGGCGGCCGGTCACATCGCACTACTCATCGCTAGCGCAGAAGCTTCACTTCATGGACACGCACGGGATCGACATCTCCGTCATATCCCTCGCGAATCCCTGGCTGGACTTCGTGCCGTCCGAGACGGCGGGCGAGACGGCGAAGTCGATCAACGCCGCGTTCAGCGACATGTGCGGCACCGCGCCGGGGCGTCTCTTCTTCTTCGCCACGCTCCCCCTCACCGCGCCGCCGGAGACGCTCCTCGCGGCCATCGGACACATAAAGGGCCTCCGGTACTGCCGCGGCGTGATCCTCGGGACCTCGGGGCTGGGTAAGGGCCTCGACGACGCGGCGCTGGTCCCCGTGTTCCGGGCCCTGGCGGCGAACAAGCTGACTATTTTCCGTGAGTTGACTTCTAGTGTCATTTTCTCCTCTTTCTAGTAACCTGAGAGCTCTCGAATGTCCCATGAGTATGTTTCAGGAGCGTTAGTTCAAGAGCACCAAAAGCTGCTTGAAAGAGTTAACTGCTAACTCCAGCGGGTTATATAGTGCACCCGCACTACGGACTGCCGAGCGAGGTCTGGGGCCCCCGCGCCACTGACGAGTACGGACACGTGCTCCCGCTCGCCCTCGGCTTCCCCATGGAGACGACCATCGCCGTGGCCCGCATGTACCTGGCAGGGTTGTTCGACGCGGTTCCCGACCTGCGCATGCTGCTCGCGCACAGCGGGGGCACGCTGCCGTTCCTGGCTGGCCGCGTGGAGAGCTGCATCGTACACGACCGCCACCTCGTGCGCGAGGGCAGGGTCGGGCCCGCCCGCCGCACCATCTGGCAGGTCTTGCGGGAGCAGGTCTATCTCGACGCCGTCATCTACTCGGACGTCGGGCTCAAGGCCGCCATCGACGCCAGCGGCGTCGACCGGCTCATGTTCGGCACCGACCACCCCTTCTTCCCGCCGCTCACAAGCGACGAGCAGGGCGAGTGGGAGAGCATGACGTGGAACAAGGAGGCCGTGACGAAGGCGCTGGGCGCCGATAGCGAGGGCGCGAGGGCGGTCATGGGCGGGAATGCGGTGAGGGTGCTGAGGTTGTATGAGGAGGAGTGAGACGGCGGGTCAGCGGGATAAGTCAAAGGGACTAAGCGGTGTAAAACTTGGGGGTAGGGAGAAAAGGGGGGGTGGGGGTGACCGATTCATGGTCTGGGCGCAAGTTATGTGTGCGCTTCACCTCGCAAAATGGACGGCATCTTTCTTTACAGGTTGTCTGCTGCTTGATGTCGGCGTACTAGTGAGTTTTCTCGAATCTCACCCTATTGGTCGGGTGTAAGTAAGTACAGGCCAGGAATGAAGAGTCTGTCTGATACGGGGATCTAACATCTAGAGAAAAAAAAGTTGGAAAACGCATTTATTAGTAGACGCCAATATAAAAGCTTGCTCCCCCCGAGTCGGGCCAGACGCTCCCCAGTAGATTCGCGGAGGAAGGAATGAAATAATATATGGCCTCTAGGACTCTCTCATGTGTAACTGAATTTTAGTGTTTCCTTTTCTTCGCTGTTCGATTCAGGCATACAACCAGTTCTTGGAATTGCCGTGCACGAGCCGCGAACGGTTAATCCCGCTCGACATATCTCAACAGAGTAAAACCCAATCACCTTTTGGAAATTATGAGACACAAGCTCTCCCCTTCTACCTTGTTTATCATATTAGCGATGTTGGCGAGGTTAGCACAGCGCCGTAGTTCAGTACCCGGACCCCTTAAAATCAGCAAGAGTTGCAACCTCATGGCGATCGAGATATGCCTTGAAAAGACAGTCATAGATACTTTAGTTTCCTTATTCACAAGCACCTAGTACACGTGTATCTGATTTTACTCTCTCATTTCTCGCACCAAATCAATATACCTCTACTATATATATACTGCGCATCACCCCCCCTGCCAACCCCCTTTCCCATGTGTCAGCTCGTTCAGCCAGTCTGAACTAAACCCCCTACACAGCAACATGAAGAACTCTCTCTCTCTCTCTCTATTTTATCCCCGAGAGGCCCTGAACTATGGCCTGGAGGGTCCTGAGCGCCGTATTGAGGTCGTCGACGTGGTCGAGGAGGCCGTCCTTGACCATCAGCGGCTCGTTGTCCCTGACGTCTGTCCCGGCCTTGAGGGCGAGCTGGGTGTAGACGACCTCCTCCTTGACGAGGGCGAGGAGCGTGTCCTTGCTCGGCGAGTTCTTGGCCGTCGCGGCGACGCCGATGAGGGTCTCGTCGCGCTCCGTGTCGACGTCGCTGACGGTGACCTGGAAGATCTCGAAGCGCAGGATCTCGACGTTCCCCTGCACGGTGATGGACCCGTACTTCTTGCGGTCCACGTAGTGGGCCGACAGCCACGCGTGCCACTCGTCCACGATGTCCGAGACCGTCTTGACCGCCGCCGACGACTTGTTGGCCGCGTCGGCGAGAACCTTGTTGGTCGCGTCGTTGCTGTTGGCCTTCTTGATGGCGTCCCAGGCCTCGGTCACGAGTATCGTGCCCACGCCGAATAGGATGCCCTTGGCTAGTTCGATGGCTACCCATTTGCCGAACTAGAAACGGTGTCAGCTACATATATGATCATCGAGGCGTGTATAGCGAGTGAGTGAGTGAGTGAGCGACAAGCAGAAATTAGGAGATTTAGAAGAGCAGTGATGATGGGGCATGAAGGCGACCAGCATCGACATCGACATCGACATACCGCCTTGGGCTTGGCCCATTTGTCCACCGTCTCTTTCGGATCGACCTTGGACAGGTCCTTGGTGGCCTCTTTGCCCTCTTTCATACCCTGCTCGACCTCGCCCTGCTCACCACCGGGAGGGATATTGTCGAGGTCGATGCCGAGATTCTCAAAGCCCTTGTCGATGGCATCGCCGGTCTTCTCCTTGGCTTCTTCGAGGAGCTCCTCTTCGGACTTCCCGGAGGCATCCTCGCCGCTTTCCCTGAACAGCTGGAAAAACTCTTCTTCGATCTCTCCCGCGGCCATGTTGGGTAATAGCGGATGATAGGAGGGAAAAGAAAGGGGTGGTTTTGAATTGGGTATGTCGGTATGTGAAGAGAGCTTGACTGGTTGATGCTCTGGACGATGCTCTTTAAACGGATGAGGCTTGTCGGTTTGGATCTTGTTTTCATGAGACCTGAGGAGGAGGTTCGATGGCGGTTTATATAAACCTCATAGCTCCAATCTTTCGTCGCCCCTGCCATCACCACTCACCACTCTTCCTGAGCTGGAGAGGCAGCTCCGTCAATGTCAAGGGCCAACAACAGTGATGCTCGTCATCAGTCTTCTCCAGCCGCACACACTGCGATCTCAATTGAGAACATCGTGTAGTATAGGTATGCAATTCCAAGTTTGCCGCAATTGGCCTCGCCAATGTCGTCGTCGTCGCCGTTAAGGGCAAGGATATGAATCCGTGGGTAAGTCTCGAGGGTTCTGGGCCACGCTCAGCCCAGGCCGGGCGGCGTGAAAATCGCAACCACTGTGAAGGATCAAGCAGTCGTGATTCGACAATGGTGTAGATGGGGTCCCCGCGTGATATCCTTGGCCGGCTTCGCAATAGCCTATCTACTCCGCGATAGCCTATTGACTAGTAACTGTTGCAACTAGTTAAGAACACTATAATAGTATGCTTATGTCAGAATGGCAACAAGACTCTTGGATACTGCTATCTCTTACACCCAAATCTCATTTGAGGGTGTTCATGTCACTTGGCAACCTTCGTTCAAGTCTCTTCAAAACTTCACTAGCCCATGCCCAGCGTTGGACCCATGGCATCCAGTTTGGGTCTTTGAGGGGATCAAATGAGGGCGAGATGGCAGCATCTGCTAGGCGCTCTTTGGGTCTCGACCTGAAATGGGGGGAAAACTACGATGCGAGATACACAGCCCTGTAATAACGTCGCCGTTTAAGAGAATTTGCTTCACATCTTTCTCCCAAGCTAAGGCGTTGTTGCTGATGAGCTGGGCGACGCGCGATTATAAAAGTAGAAGACTTGCGCCGTTGTATGAAGAAAGGAATAATAGCATCGCCAACAATACAGTAACTTCACATCCGTCAAATTCCTCATCACCAATACAAGTCTCAAAAGGCCTTTCAATTGTGCACCCAAGCCTCTGATAGACGAGGCCACGCAACTCGCTTGACTGATATTCTCCTGCCTCGAAAGGGATCGATCACCCCCTTCAGCCCATCTTCTTCACCACAGACAGACAAGCACAAGCACAAGCACATCAATCAATCAACTAACTATGTCTTCTGACTTCGGCCAATCGTGGGTCAACACATCGACCACGGCCTTCGCCCTCGACGACTGGGGCTGCAGCACCGATGCCGTTCTAGGCACCATCCAGACCAGCCCCGGCAACAAGCTCGAGGGTGGCCGCGGCACCGAGTCGCTCACGTGGTCGCAGACGGCCTCCGCTATCGCGAGCGGCCTGACCGACGGCTACGTCAAATGGCGCACCCCAAAAGGTGCCATATTTGGCGTCAACATCCACGTGCCCCTCCAGATTGGCCCCTTCGGCACCGCGCCCTACTACCAGGTCTGGGTGAACGGCGGGTGGCAGGGGAAGCGGACCTCCGAGCCCTTCATCTTCGACAAGTCTCTGGGGTACCACGTCGAGGTCAAGCCGTCGGCTGGACATTCGAACTTGCACTTCACTGTCACTATTACGGATATTTGAGGATAATCAGGTCACTAGGCCGGGTTGATGTTTTTATCACATCTGTGGGGAGAAGTAGTAGAGTTAGGGGGGTTGATAGATGGTCTGCTATATCACTGGGCTTAATGTAAAGATTGGACGGAGGTCTCTCCTAGTGAAACTTGATCGCGTTTATGACGATGTATGAGCGATGGTTGTACTTTGTAGATATTCCTTGGGACAAATTCACTGATTTCTTGTCGGCCTTGACTTCCCGCCGTAGATGGATAGCGAGGCTCAGTTCAACTCAAGTCCCGAAACAGGGATGTGAAGCCATGCTCCTCGTAAGCCGGCGTATTGGGCGAGACCGAACGCAGCAAATGTGGTATGGCGTGAGGGGAGGGCGAAAAACCAAGATAAATACTTGGCTGACCTCGTGCCCCTTTCAATGGACACCACACCAGCACCACACCAGCTCGCTGCCGCCGTTCCATAATCGATTTCTCACCCGCCGCACCCCTGAACCGTAAACTGTCATAGAACCCTCTCCCCTCACTCCCCCTCCCCCTCCCCCTCCACCCCCTGAAATTATATACACCCATCACTTCCCATCATGGCATTCGTCGCCGCGGCATTCGAGGCCCTAGCCGACTTCCTAACAGCAGAGGAAGTCGTAGCAGCCGGCGCCGAGGCCCTGACGGACGAGATAGGCGGCGAGGCGGCAGCGGACATCCTGATCGGCGGGACCGAGGCGGACCCGTACCTGGAGCCCATCTTCGACGACCCGGGGTCCGTCCCTGGGCCCGACGACCCCCTGGGGCCGGGGGACCTGGGCAAGCTGACCAAGGGCCAGCTCGAGGCGCTCTGGCAGGACGGCAGGACGTTCGCGCGCTGGACGGGGCGCGAGATCATGAAGGGCGCCCTGTTCCAGGCCGCGCTCGACGAGATCCAGGACGAGCTGGACAAGAAGCCGCCGGCGGGCGTGGACGCGTCGGATCTGCTGCGGACCCTAGGCTCCGTGGCGTCGGCGACGCAGCTCGTCGCCGCTATCACGGCCGACTGGCGGCGCTGGGCCGTGCGGCACTTTCCCGACCGCGCCGGCTACGGCGCCCTCACCGTCGACGACGTCATCATTCTCCGCTTCGAGATCTGGCGGACCAGGCTCGCCGACCTGGACACGTACCTCGCCACGACCCTGGGCCCGAAGCTCGCGGCGCTGGGGAAGGCGGAGAACGCCGCCGAGCTGGACGTCGGTGGGCTCAGGGCGTCTGTGAAGGAGTACGTTGGCATGGTTCTCGATATCGCTGTCGAGGTCAAGGCCAAGGAGGCTCTGATGATGAGCTCGGGGTTGCAGAATCATGTTGCCGATGCGCAGAAGGCGCAGAGCTTGCTGTCTTCATGATAATAGAAAATAGCAGGATGTTTGGGTACTGGACTGGAGTGGGAAGAGGGTTGAAATTGCTGTTCTCTGCCAATGGTACAAGAAGCAGCGTAAAGGGGAGGGGAGGGGAGGGAAAGGAAAGGGATGGCCGTTGTATCCGAGATCCAGTCACGTAACCCTGCGTCCCCTGTGGCCCGCCCCGAAACCCAGGAGGAGTGAAATCATAATAAAATCGATCACCTCCTTTCATAATTGCTCTTTGCCTTTAAGAACCTGTTGCCTTGCGGCTGCTCGTAAAACAAATACCATCCTCTCTTCCACATAAGAGACTTGTACTTTAGTTTAAACAGGTAGGTAGTACGCCTTGCTGCTCAAGCATCCCGTTGATCCGCGCCGGGCTCTTATAGCATGACGGTCCTACCTACAGGATGTATAGTAGTTGTTCTAGCATCTTGCATTATCAGTGTAGCCTTATCTAGACAAATGTAAGGTACTCATGTGCTCGCTTGTATGAGAGAACGTGATTCATCGTCGCGTACCATTGTATCTCATGAATTGAGAACGATAGATTGATTGGTACAAGTGTTGGGTTGCAGAACGCTTACGAGGTGACAAGATGTTGTAGCACTCACTCCCTAGCAGGCTTCCTGTGGCTTCACACTTTCTCCTTGTAGAACAGGCTCGACCAGCCGGGGACTTACCTCGCCGCTGCCATGTAACGGAACATGTATTAGGGCTGCCGGGCGTTGATTATTAAATGGTGTCTGTGATGGTCTCAATCTTGATTAAGCGCTGAACCATGGACGGACATTGAAGTAGATAGAAACCAACCTGATACGGCAAATAGATAACCGCATGACGGCCTTGCTTTACACTTGTGCTTCACACGACAGCGATGTCCGTCGTCCAACTCTCGTGTCTTTTGAAACTTGTAATTGTACTCCCACGCGTATCCTCCTCCTGTCGTCTATAGCCAACGAATCTCTAATGTCTGTCAAGATCACAGACCAGTCGCGTCCAGAAGTTGTCGGGAATACAGAGGACAGGAACTAGAGTAACTCTCGCGTGTCATGTTGAGTTCCCATGCGCGACGATGTATGAATAAAGAGCCATCGGCACCGTCAGCATCATCTCAAGACATCACTTCTGGCCCACAGCGCCGCAGTCAACAGCTCTAGCACTCACTCCCTCAGCGCACATCATCGATCCGATCCCAACCACCCCAAACGCCAGGCATCGACGACAAAAAACAAAAGGAAGACCAAAAAAAAGAATGACCACTCCCTTTCACCACTATAGTCCTGCCGATGAGCCCTTCAACACCGCCGTAAACAAGCTGAGGAGGCTCGCGTACGAAATCAGCGTGAGCTCGCAGTGGTGGCAGGTCCTCTCGACCCACACGATCAGTAGTAGAGACGACGAGCCGCTGACCGCGGTGCTGGCGGCGCAGCTCGCCTCCGATGATATGCTTCCGTACAGCCTCGAGCTCATCGGGAAGGACCGAGCCGCCTGGAGCATCCTCAGGAACAACTACCCCGTCGTGAACCCGGCGAGAGAAGGGGCCGTCAAGTTCGCGTATGAGAACATCTGGTTCGCGTGGGTGTACTATAGCAAGTCTTGCCCTTTCATTTTCTTTCCTATTTTCGAAACACCGACACCCGGCTCCTTTACTCCTCTTTTTCTCGTATATACATGGGCGAGAAGGGGCGGTTTTGCAATGCTATGTTAGGAGAAAGACATGGCGTGCTGATAAGCACGACTTGCTGAATAACTGACTGACTCACTGGCTGACTGGCTGACTGGGCTGAGGTGTAGACGACCCAGGTATCCCGGATGACATAATGGCGATCCCGGCGGCGCTGTTTCCTCAAACGAACGGGATTTATTGAGTAGCCTACCCACCTCCGAGTTTATGGCTCGAATATCTGTCGCCGATATACAATACAACCCGATTCATAATATCGAAACATTGGCGAGGCGGCTGAGGACGTAGAATGGGAATAAGGCGACGAAGAGAGATTGTAGACGAAGGAGGAGGAGGAGGAGGAGGAACACGCTGAAATAATTGATAATGCATCTTGACGATGATATGATATCACAGGATGATGTCTTCGAAATAATAGATTGATGATGAACAAGTTGAACTGCCTTACTATCTTGAAGACGAAGCGAGATACAGACCGTTGAAATATCAGATATAGCGATACTAGGTTATAACAATCACCAATTCACTTACCCCAGTATATTAGTATATCCCATATTAAAACCTGCAGCCCAAGCCCCACAATTCCTCCCAATCATTTAACCCCCACACCCACCTGTCCACTCTTCTCTTCTCTTTTTTTTTTTCCTTCCTTTTTTTCTCCAGGCACGAATCCTTATCATCAAGACACCCTCCGCCCTTCTCTTTCCCTATCCTACCTCTCGTTCTGAGAGACAGGATATCACGGGGAAAGCAGAGACCCTGGAGACTTTCGCTCCTCCGTATTGTCCTGATCATTTATCAATTGAAGTGCCGAGAGGGAAATAGTGCAGTCTTTTTTCGCTAGCAGTACCTGCAGTGTTTTTTCACATCTCACTGGGTCGCTGTTAGATAGATACTGCTGACATACCTAACTACTTGGTACTTTATATGTGCGTGTCTTACCTAATGTGATATATATGATTTTTGCCTGTGATACCCATAACTTCTATCTCCATATCAATTAATGGCTCTGTAGATAGATGCCGGCAGGTTGATGACATGCGCTACAAACTACATCTATTCTGGGTGGAAAGCGATCACAGTGACTAGGTATCTTACATAGCGGCACTCTACACAGTCGACCCGATTCTCACACGCGACACAGCAGCACGACACAACACAGCACAGCACACCACACCAAACATCTTACAAGAACGTAAGACGAGCGGAACCTTATGATCATGCCAAGCATTTCCACTTTGCGTGCGGCATTTATATTCATCAAGCTAGTGTAGTAGACTCATAGACTCCTAGACTTCCTAGAGGACTCATATGGAAGGGGGCACCGCACCGACTTTGCATGATGGGAGGACAGACAGACATGTCCTCGGGCCCAAACAAGTGAATCCATCCATTCATCCATTACCTACCTATCTGCCATATCTATTGAACGCCTGTGTGGTACAAGGATATTTTATCATACAAGTCCGCTTCGTTAGAAAATCGCTAATCTGTGACGCTGGTCAAGTGGTATTTGTAAAGTTGGGATATTTGTAGTAGAACCTTGCCCGTAGGCCCCATAGTCCTGGACCTAGGGGGGAAAAAACACAAAAACAGGAACGCCGGATTTTTTTTGGTTCGACGTGCCCAGTCCTGGCAAGTCAGTCATTACTAGATCCATGGTTCGAAGCCCCTCCGCCATAGGTAAGACGCCGTGAGAAACGTCAAAAGATCGCAGCTGCCAAGTTCCCATCATGATTTGTGTGCGGCCGAGTCTCTCCTGTCGCCCTCGGGCCCTCCCATCTTCGCTCCCCGCCCATATTTCAAGGCGTCGAGGGACTGAGATGCGCTATATATACTCTTTGTCAGATTCCATATGAAACCTGTGTCACGTCACGTCTTGGTCTTGGCGCCGCCACCGCCTGGCGGGTCTTCGTCACTATCAAGAGACGGAGTGCGACCTTTGCTGGTCTCGGCGCGTAGTGCAGCCCCCTCATTCGATTCCATGGAGAGAAGTTTCTGCTTCCTAAGCAAGTCGGCGCCTGCGCTGACCTCGAACTCTTCTTCCTCCGATTCGGAATCCTCGCTGGGCCTCTTCCCCACGGGCACTGGTGCCTTCCCGCGGCTTTTGGGATATTGACGACTAGATCTTCTCAAAAAAGTCTCCGGGTCCACAGGTTTGATCGTGGGGTCATAGGCGGCGGGCAGCCCCACGGCCACGGCTACGCGATGTGCCTCCTCGTCGGGTGTGAGGTGAGGTTCGAGCTCGTATACGTTGTCGTTGTCATCATCAGCTTCGTGCTTTTGGCCGCCGAGTATCTGGGTATAACTCTGTCGGGAAGGGTCGCCAGCGCGCTTAGCCTTCTTCTTCTCGCGCTTCTCAGTAGGTCGCACGACAACGACGGGCACTGGCGAGTACTGAAGACAGTATTTCGAGAACGAGCTCCTGTTGACCAAAAACCCCTGAACGCCGTCCATGCTACGCCCCTTGGTGCCGACAATCAGCATGGAAGGCTGGTAGATTTTGATCTGACGGGCAAAGCAATTAGTCACACGGCTGTGTCTACGATGGTACCTGGGACCGGTTCGCCTTCGGTAGGGCACTCACCAGGTGCTGGAACGTGTTATGCAATTTCCCAACAGCATATTCCAAAATCAGACTAATGGCGCGGTTTTGCGTATTCTTGGACTGGATGGATTCCATCAAGGCCTTGGCATCCTCTTGATATGTTTTATCGGCCAGACGGGCCTGCGTCTCGATGACGCGGACGCACACTATCTCGTCGCCGTCGTCGACAAGCTCGTCCAAGAGCCACTGCAGGGCATGGTCGGAATACGAATTGTCGTCGACCCCGACCATGAAGGTGCGGTGGCGGCGCCTGAACTGGTAGCCCGCATGCCGGACATTGAGGGTCAAGGAAATGGGATTGTAGGCTGTCGCATCGCCAAGTCCTATGTTGTCGAAAGCGACATGTTGCTCGAACCTTTGCGGAGGGGACTGGGTCAGTGTTTCGGTTGACATCGGGTGTGTGGCATGGGTGTGTGTGCTATGCAAGCAGGGCATGGTATGCGCTCATGGGCAGGGAAACGAAACACAAGAAGAGTCAATTCAATTATCAGTGCCCACAGCACAATGGGCGAGTCGAAGAGAGGAGACGGTCGCCGAGGGATCTAGCTTAGCCTCCTCCATTGTCATGGGCACTAACCCGGCGCTGGAAGACAGCAACAAAGACAGTCTGGATAGGGTTCAGGGGGGGTTCATTGGGGGAAGAGAGGAGGGGAGTGGGGGAACAAGTCACAAGCGGGGCGTCAAAGAGTGACTAGCGAATGGTGCCGGGTGACGCTTGTCAGAGTTCAGGCTCAGCCCATCCAACGTCATGCGACCTGGCCTTGGCGATAACCGAGAGATCTTGTCGACCCTCTGGCCGTTGAGGGGACGGTTGGTGGATACTTGGAGGCCTCTGGTCGGGAACCTTGGCCGAGAACCTTGGCTGCGAACCTTGGCCGCGAATCTAATTTTCGCACAGACGGTTATTCATTTCCAGGCGGGCCGCAAAGCTTGTGCTGCCTGCCGCTGAGGCCGCCGATGCCGCCGAGACGTGTTATTCTGCTTCCAGCGAAGTCCGAGCCCGGGGCGCAATCCTGTTGGGCAGACCGGTGGAGTGCTCACTCGAGAGACGAGCAGCTCTGTTCGAGGGATTCCGAGCGCGGCTAGCGAAGGATGAAACGGTGGGAGAGGGGCCGACCGAAACATGGAAACGAAAACATGAAAGTATGACAACAGGGAAACATGGATGGAAACGGGTCGAGGTGACAAGGGCGGCGCAACGCAAGGAAAAGGAGAAATGGTCGACGACTCACCTTCGATGAGGCGGCGAGGCCTCTCTAATACGACTTCCGCCGTGCGGCTTCTTTAAACCCTGCGGCAGGGACGGGTTAAGGGGCGCCCGAAAGGTGACATTGCCGAGAGAGCCTTTCCTCGAATCAGGTGCACTACTACCCGAACTAGAGGCAGTTTCGCCCGGCGTCGTCGCGCTCGCTTCTCCCGTGTTGTCCGCCTCTCTTCCCTGGGATCCGAGGTCGAGGGGCACGGGGGGCTTCGCACGGACGGGGAATGCACTCGTGTTCGGCCTCGCATCGTCGATGGCGGCGGGCTCCTGGGTCTTAGCACGGCTGAAGTAATCACCCTTCACCGTCGACTGCGAGCTGGGCGAGACATCGCTCTCGGGGCTTGCGGCTGATATCGGCTGCTCGTTGGACATGTTTGGTTGGGGATAGAGATATCTCGTGACTCGTGACTGGGGCGATAGCGACTGCTGGGAAGTATGTCTAGACCTGACTCACGTTGCCTCAAGTCGAGGGCGGAGGAGGCAAAGCCGGATTGAACAGCATTGAGTTGGGAGAGTGGACAGGGAGGAAGCCTCGCGGCCTGACTGGATGGCAATAGAGCGTCGAAGGCTCGTAGGGTCGTAAGGTCGCAGCGTCGCAGCGTCGTGGCTTCGGTGCGTCAGTGCGTCGGTGCGTTGGTGCGTGGTTGCACAATGGCCGACATGGAATATAAGACGCCACCTGGGTAGGTAAGAAGTTCGGTGCGAGGCTGACTTGGCGGGACTTTCGTTTGCGCGACGTCGTAAGTCGTCCCTGGTGGATGGGTCGATTCTATTAGGTAAGTAGGGAGTCAGGAGGTAAGGGAGAGGAAGCTTGGGGTGGGTAGAGAGTGCGCATGAGTGAGTAAGCACTGCTACCTATGCCTGCTCTGGAGGGTGGTCATGAGAAGAAAGAAGGGGGAGGACACGGATGTGACGGACAAGAAGCGACGCAGCTGGGTATATGGGCAGGCAGGCGGGCAGACGGGCAGACGGGCAGACGGGCACAGGCAGGCCCCAAGGTATGGATGGGCATAGAGAGGTAGGCGTAGAGGGAGGCATAAGAGGCAGGCATAGAGGCGGGCGTATACGGAGTTAGGTGGATGGATATAGGCAAGATAGATAGTATATGTATGTGACATAAGACCTACCGATGCTGGCTGGCTACACGATGAACACTCGGAGTATCTTTCTACGCGATTTCAAGTATCGACTCTATTATACGGCCGGGCTGCGTATGCCAAGTCGCGTGGGTACGGCGATCAAGATAGTTGTCACGGATTCCTGGCTTTCTTGGCCGCTCCTGGAGTTCCCGAAGATTCCTGAAGGTTCCTGGAGGTTCTTGAAGGCGCTTGGGCCGCCCAATTGCGCCGCGATTACACGGGGAACGTCGTAGGACAGAGAGAGCTGGAGCCGTATCCGATAGACAGCAAGTGGCAAGGGAAGACGAACGGCGTGATGGGCAAGTGGGAGGGCGTAAATTAGAGAAACACAGCCGTGGCAATTTGAGTTGAACCAGGCGAAGGGTAGGTAGAGCTGAGACCGGCTTAGTTATGAATTGACTGACGGCAGTCTGAAGAATCAACACGGCCACTTAAGTCAGTCCCGTCGTCCCACTCGAGACTCGATCGATACAAGCAAGGGTGAGTCTTCCGAGAGAGTGAATCCAGCTGGGGCTAGGCGTAGGCGGCGCTACAAAAGTAAGAACAAAAATAAAAAACGAAGCCGGCCGAACAATGTCCGAATTTCGAGTTGGCCTTATCCCTAGATAGTTAGGCAGTCTGGGTCACGATCCGTGCCTAGCAAAAAGGATTGTGTTGAAAAAAGGGATCGAAGACAAGGAGGAGTAAGGTAAAAAAAAAAGTCCGGAGCAGGGCACGACTAAGACAGACAACAGACAGGACAGGACAGGACAGGACACGGCAAAGGTAAGCCGATCTTCTTCACATCTTTAATATTTGTACTTCGTACGGAACCCTGGAAATGTCACAACTTATCAAAGTGACAGCACTGGCAGGGAGAAAGAAAAAGTCTGGGAAATTAAAAATAAAAAAACACGATAAAATAAAACTAGAAGAAGCCAAGAGTGTTAGGGTCAATGTACAACGTAGGTGAATTCTTGTTGGTTGGCTGGAACCTGCAAAACACTTGCACTACCGATGTACTTAGGTACCTGACATTTCCGTTGTCGTTGATCAAGGCTCCATACATCCATGCATGTACTTCTTGCTAGTGGTGTACATGTGGTAGGTAGGCTTGGGGTTGGTTATTAATGGATCGGCTAAAGGCTTGGGTTAAGCTTGATAGATGATGTACCTACCTACACCATACGAAGTAGGAGGTACGTTTATAGTACCGTAAAGTATTTCAAAAGTAGCGAGCTCCACGAGTAGCGAATACTCCAAGCAGGCACGTCTGCGTTTCTTACTCACATACACACATAAACATACCTCACAGGTACCTGCAACTGCTGAAAGCAGGTAAGTACCCGAGTTACGGAGCACATGTGATTCGCTCCAGTTACCTACAGTAAGGAAGTAGGCAAGTACGCTAGGTATCTACTTACATGAACTCTATGCCTCCCAAGTCTACCGTGACATTTCCTAGCGAGGCTTGTATTTTCCTTCGATCCACCCAACTTCTATCATTGTGTGACGAAAGGCGGCACGGCTCTGGCGCCCTCCTCCTTGGCCTATCGGTCAGTTGCTCGCATTGCCGAGACCTCGAATGGTAGGAATACAGAATACCACTACTAATAAATAGTCAGCTTGATATAGCCATACACGATTCCGCACCACCCCTACAAAGGAATAGGACGCACCTAGGTAGTGAGTGGTAGGTATGTAGTGTAGAGGTGATATACCCCATGGGCCATACCCAGCAATTATGAACTTGGTCTTTGCTACTGTAACAAGCCCTCTACGACGGGATATCGACGATCTCGTTGGCGTCGTCACCCACCTGGGCCTCTCCGGATCCATCGTCCCCGCTTCCTTCTGCGGTAGGAGGAGTGTGAGCTGGGGGACAGAAAAGATGATGCAGCGAGGAGAGACAGACAACCACAAGCCGCATAAACTGTCTGGGGGCATGCTATCTCCGGTTCCCTCTCGTACAGCCGTACGCATGTCACCTTCTACCACCGATGGTTTGTTGCACAGTAAAGACGTATAGGACCTCCAATATCCAGGCCTCTCTTACTATTGCCCTAGATGCCACGTCGGCGGGAAACCTAGAAAATACAGGTCGGGATGGGACAACACCTCCAACCTACCCTGAGGGACGTCTTCTGCTTACACGCACGTCCATCTCCCTCCCCCATCTGGCAAAGTTCGATTACCAACGAAAAAGACGAGGCCTTGGCACCAGGCGCTTCACCAGCTATCTCGAGGCCGATTACGCCGTGCAACAACCTGGACCTTGACAGGCTGTCCAATCCCGGACATTTTCCTTCGCTCGTAGGAGGCTCCTGGACCCCCGGGAAACGCAGTGATGATACATACCTTGCTTTGGCGCACTTGGCGCGCATTTGGGTCGTGTTTGGTGTGTCTGGCCAAGAAGAAGGCGAGACACCTAGGCAGAGGAGCTGATTGACAACATGGGCACAGGCGACAGCCATACAACAGATTGCCCACGAAGCTATGCGTGATGACAAAGGCAACTAGGTTGACTAACTACCCAACCTGGGTAATTTAAGGGACGGTACGAAATACGCTGTACGCCGTATACGAAGTAGAACCTGGAACATTGGAGCAACAAGCCCATGCAAAGCAAATGCAACCAAATGGGCTTCACTTGTCCACTAAGCTAACCTAGTTAGTTTGCTCGCGTGCCTCAAAGACAGACGGCACTTGCGAGAGAGGCTGGCCCAGCTGCACGATATTCCGGTGATATCCCGGATATCCGTGCGATGAGATGGCGACCTAGGTCCTAGGTTAGGCCATTGTATAAGTAGTAGCTAATAGGTATTCCTCGTTGGCATTAACGCCGCGCGGCGCTGACTACACGACGTAGGTCCACTCCATGGCAACTTTCTGTGCACAATTACACCACGCTATATCGCTATATCGTACACCACATGAGAAACCTGAGATGAAGACGGGTGGTGCCGCGAGAGCCGTTTCGTTTTGTGCCACTCGTACTAGCAACTTGGAACTGGAGTCCCGGACAAGCTAGACTCGACCTGCAACGTCCAGCGGGCCTGGAACAACTTCCTCCCAATCGGCACTTTCACACAGCCCACCCACGCTCTCGTTGTTGGCCGAGAGTTTTGTGTCTGGCAAGGTAGGCGGTAGGCGGTAGGCGGTAGGCGGTAGGCGGTAGGGAGGCGGGAGACGGTAGGCATAGTCGCCAGAGTCGTTCCCGGAAATCACCTATGACCACCTCGACCACCTACCGATCTTGACCGCCTCCAAACACAGAAACAAGGTACTTACACTCGTGCGGACGCATTACGTAGAGAAGTGATGTCCCTCGTTGTACGACGCCAGCCAGTTTGCCGGGAGCATCTTCCATTTGCACCAAACAAATCGTCGAACCGGCCCACGCGCGTCGATTCTCGACCGTCAATTGATAAGACGGGGAAAGGGGCGGAAGGCTCAACGTCCTATCACGTCCTATCAGGCGCGACACGATGTCTTGGCTTACCTACCTATGTCTCCGCCTTGTCGCAGCCTCACCGAGATATCGCACGCGCAGAACAAAAAGAGTCACCTAACCGTCCCTATCTCCCTATCTCCCTAGGTAGGTAATCTACCTACCTATGTAGGTAGTACTATAGTCCAGGGACCCCCCCGGACAACGCCCCCATCATACGTCTCTCCTCCCACGCTTATCCCACGTCTCTTCCCGCTCGGTCGGTCCTGAGCCGAAAACATGTGACTTGCCCGCGATGTCGCTGGCCCTGACAAACAACCCACCCACCTAACCTAATTCCCCTATCCTATCCCCCCCTTTTATTTGTTTCTTTCTTTTCGTACCTATCCATCCGTCTATCTGTCCAACCCCTCCCCAGCGTATAACGGCCAGGCCCACGCAACAACCTATTTTCGTAACTGTCATATGTGGTCGTTAATTCGGAGTGCGTATATTGGTCGGTGTACCTACACTACCTACACAAGCACCTGCAGATGGAGATACCTACTTAGATCTCTGCCCTAAGCGAAATTTCGACTCGGAGCTTTTTTTCATCCCCAGTCGAATTACAGCAGGCATATGTGCCACGTGCGACCTTTTTAACCATCAACACCGAGACCGGGGGGGTTTTTTTTTTTTAAAAAAAAAAAAAAGAATAGAATGAAAAAGAAAAACAACATGATTTGTTGACCGCCTCCTGCCTAATACGTACGTACATAAAGGTAGGCAGGTTAGATAAGTTTTGTTATTCCTCCAACTTCTATGCCATGTACGTACTTACAGGTTGACTTACCTACTAACCTACCTTACCTTATGGAGTACCCAATGTGACGGCAAGGATAGATACCTACCTACCTAGAAGCTAGGAATCACCTCTTTCTTCACTAAGGTATTCCTCCATCCCTCCCTCCTACCTAAAGTACTTACTCTCTCTATATTAACCCCCAGATGCCGCGGACCAGTGCGGGACGGGCCTCTACCACTAGTACCGGTAACCGGCAAGTAAGAAGTAGGCGAAGCCAAAGCCACATTTACCTTACCTAGATAGGTACTTAGATAGATAGATAGATAAGTAAGTATAACATGGAGTGTAGGTAGTGTGTAATGCGTAGGGAGATAGGTATGTGATATGTATAGTCACAGATAGGTAGGTAGAAGTAGATAGATAACCGTTGACGACTTACACTACCTAGTAATAACACATTGCCCTGGTGAGGAAGGACGATAAAAATATAGCATCTCTCTCTCTCTCTCTCTCTCTCTCTCTCTCTTTCCAATCAGACTTAAAACCCCCATTTATGCAGTGTAGATGAATAGACCTATCCCTCCCCCCTGCCCCCCCCCCCCTATCAATGTCCGCTTTCCGCTTTTTGATCGGTATCTGGCCCGAAGAGCGACGGATTGGAGGGATGCGGTGAAACCTCAGCCTCCCTACCAAACCTATGTGCCGTAACGTAGATCAGCAGGTCCTTCCTTAGGTAGCAGCAGATGCCTTACGGGGGGAGGCCTATACGAAGTCGTCTCGGAAGTTTCGAGCGGCAGATAGTGATAGTCTCGTGTCCCGTTGTCTGTTCAGGTTGTGTTCATCATGTCGCATGCCCATCTGCCCTGTATTATCGACCGATACGGTGACTCATCATTGCTGTCTCCTGGCCACCAAACATATTCCACTGGCGCGGTCCTCGGATGTCGAGCATGAAGCATGCATTCATTAATCATGTTTTTTTCATTATCTATTGATGGCGAGCGCGAACCTGCATTGTGATGGCATTTTGTCCACTCCGTATAGTAAAGAATCCACCATTGCCTTATTGGATCGCATTTTTTCCCTTCAGGCCAACCAACCATTTAGTCAGTCGGCCGGCCGGCCGGCCGGCCGGCCGTCCCCATCCCTCAGACATAGCCTGAGTTTTGGTGGCGCAAGAGCAATCTCAAAACGTGACCTGACCCATGACGCCTATGCAATGCAAATCGACGAGGAACCAGTTACGTTAAATCATACCCCGACGTATAATGACCCCATCACCCCCTCTTTTTGTGCCATATCTGCCAAGAGATGTAAATCAACTCTCTCCATTGAGGGGGTCTCAGTTATATGTCCGCGACAAATTGCGCAGATACCAATCGACGAGTTTCCGTCCCACCTTGGCTTCCGAAATGTGAATCAGGTCCTGCAGATCTTCGATTAGCACGTTCGTACCCCAGAAAGCTTGTCGGTCACACAGAAAAAGCTTGTCGAGCTTGGCTGAATTAGCCACGGGACTTGGGGTTGCACTTACTCCCTGTAGCGCGTAATCTAGGTCGCTAACATTTACCCATTCGCCATCTAACAACCCCTGGTCCGCCCAGCGAAGCTGCTTGGTCCTCTGCTTGTTCACTAACAGTAAAGATCGCAGCTCTTCCGGCTGTACCTCCAGGAATCCAGCGAGTTTCTTCAGGTCCATAGTAGTGTAGAGACGTAGGTAGGACTTGACAGTGGGGCTCCACATGTTCGTCTTGACCTCGTCCATGAAGATGGAGAGGTGGTGGTCGATCGGATCGACGTTAGCCTCGGGATTGTCGAAATCCGGGGGGACTGGCGAGATGAATTTGGGGCAGGCAGCTCGGAAGAGCTCCTCGAAGATCGGCAGAGACTCGGGGCCGCCACGTTGCAGCTTGAGGAGCTGGTCGCCGTACTTCTCCCTCAGGGCAGTGTGGATCGTGTCATCCAAGCGGGTGGGGTGGAAGGCGACGCAGATGGCGATGAGTGCATACATCTGATCGTTCTTCTTGGTGATGGAGTCGTATTGAGCGTTCTTCTGGAAGTTCTTGGTCCGGGATACGTAGACAAGGATGTGGCTGAACATGCGGATGGCATCGGCGTAGCGGTGCATCATCATGTAGGAAAAGCCCACGTAGTAGTAGGTGGTGAAGTGGGCGGCCATGACGCGGGCGAACATGGCCTTCTTGTTCAGCTCGATGTCATCGAGGGTCTTGAGGGCGAGGCTGAAGTCACCCAGCAAGCAGTGGACGCGCAGGAGGCCGATGATGGAAAAGTAGCCGAGCATTCGGTAGAGGGTCTTGGAGCCGTACTCGCCAGCAACAGCGGTGGAATCCTCGTTTCGCTTCATGGCAGCCAGCTGCTCGGAGATCTGCGACCGCTGAATCAGGGAGTACAGGACGTTCAGTACACTATAGCAACCCCATGTATTCGGATTCTCGCGCAGAATCTGCCTCTCCTCTTCATTGTCCCGTGCCTGGCGGGCGATGCGGAGGCGATACGACGAGAAGGAATTAAACTGGTAGATGAATTCGTCGATGACGTCCCAGGCCCAGTAATGCTATAACACGATTGATTGTTCTCGTCAGCACGCGCCCAATACTCGTTCGGTTCCATACGCCATATCAAGGCAAAGCAGGGCAGGGCAAAGCAGGGCAAGGCAAGAAGTCGGAGACGGGCCGACTCACCGAGGGAGGCTCTAGGTCGACAGGCCCCTCCGAGTTGAGGATGAAGTGAAAGAGGTTGCAATAGGACTCGTAGCTCTGAAACTTGACCTCCAGCGGCGCAGAGAAGTCGAGGGGCTGGGCGGCGGCGGCGAGTCTCGACTGGATATCGTCGGTCTGCTGGGCCATGGTCAGGGAGCTGACGCGCTCGAGGTCCTCCATGCCATCCTCGTACTGGACCTGTTCCTTGTAGTCGGCGACGAGGGCTTCCTCCTCGACGTCGCTGTCGTCGTCCATGGCACGCACGGGCGCCGCACCGTTTCGGAGGCCGCTCATCGTGAAGGGCTGATCTGAGGCGAGGTGATCGGAGCAGGCGCAGCTGTAGACGTACGTCTCTCGCTTTCTGTATGGCACTTCGATGCGGCGGGGCTCGCTCGATGATTTTTCGATGGTTGGGGGGTTTGATTGATGGGGTCCCAGAAGAAGAACCTAAGCCAGTCCAGCCAAGGACCGAAGTTTTAGCGAAATAAAGTATTAGGGCTGTTGGTGTGGCTTGTCCGCGTCCACTTATCAACTTATCGGATTTCTTATCGATAATATGTACCAGGTTAGGTAGTGGGGCAGTACCTCCAGGATGGCGGGGTGGCGGGGTAGAATTGGAAAGAGATGTAAAGTTTAAGTAGGTGCTTACTTCCAAGCTGCAACATTTTTTCTACCTACCCCACCAATAGGCGCCATTGACGTTTCCCAGATAGTCTGTATCTCCCAGGTAGCTGATACTTTAGTGGTAGGAGGTAGACGGACTTCGTACCTAGTAGCAACCCGAATATCTTAGAAACAATCCCAGAAAAGACTCACAAGAGCGGAAATCTTGGGCTTGACCAACCTCGCCCTCACGCTCCAACTCATTACTCATCGATCAATGCACATGAGTGTTTGAGTGTTTGAGTGTTTACCTAAGTGGCAAAGAGGAGAGATCAAATCATCGTCTAACCCGCTTATGAATCATCCAGCGTCACATAGCCATCATTCGCCTGCCAACAATAGCTAGAGTATCCATCCGTTGCCGTCGTCTCACATCATCCGAGTACCCTCTAGACCCTTTAAAGAAGACCTCGAAGAAGACCTTGAAGAAGACATTTGAAGAGTTCCACGTGCGCTTGATTCAGGTGAGGCCTGTACTCACATCGACGGGATTTACAAAAACTGCACCACCCACCACCCACCACCCTCTCCCCACCCTTCTTCTATAGCATAGAACGAACCGCCCAAGATGCCTGTGGTAACGCCAGAGAAGCTTGCTAGTCTGCAGCAGCACGCAGATGATGTGCGGAATGTAGGCATATCCCGCCCCCTCCTGTGACAGAGCCTGGTGTGCCCAACTAACTTACACGACGCAAGATATGCATCTTAGCTCACGTCGACCACGGCAAGACTTCGCTCACAGATGCCTTGTTGGCCTCCAATGGCATCATCTCGCCCAAGCTCGCCGGCAAGATCCGGTATCTCGACTCCAGGCCCGACGAGCAGACCAGGGGCATAACTATGGAGTCATCCGCCATCTCTTTATATTTCTCCATGCTCCGTCGGCCCGCGCCAGATGCGGAGCCGGCTCCTAAAGAGTATCTCATAAACCTTATCGACTCTCCCGGTCACATCGACTTCAGCAGCGAGGTATCGACTGCCTCGCGCTTGTGTGATGGCGCAGTCGTCCTGGTTGACGCCGTCGAAGGCGTCTGTAGCCAGACAGTGACCGTGCTCCGACAAACATGGATCGAGAAATTAAAGCCCTTGTTAGTTATTAACAAGATCGACCGTCTCGTGACAGAACTAAAGATGACACCAGGCGAGGCCTATATCCACCTGAGCAAGCTCTTGGAACAGGTGAATGCCGTGTTAGGAAGCTTTTTCCAGGGCGAGCGTATGGAGGAGGACCTGAATTGGAGGGAACGCATCGACGAGCGAGTAGCCGCAACGGCAGCGAGAGAATCGAAAATCGGTGATATCGAAAGCGATGCTGGCGAGCTGCAATTCGAGGAGCGAGATGATGAGGAGCTCTACTTCGCCCCTGAGAAGAATAACGTCATATTTAGCAGCGCTGTCGACGGGTGGGCATTTACCGTTCGGCAGTTTGCAAGCCTGTATGAGAAGAAGCTCGGGATCAAACGTAATATTATGGAAAAAGTCTTATGGGGTGACTTTTATCTCGATCCAAAGACCAAGAAGGTTCTTGGGCGAAAACACCTGAAAGGTCGAAATCTGAAGCCAATGTTTGTACAGCTCGTGCTCGAGCAAGTATGGGCCGTCTACCAAGCGACGATGGGCGGTGACAACGGAAAAGGGTGGGTTGCCATACTTATGCCGAATCTTGCTGTTTTCACTCCACTAACCTAATCGCAAAGTGACCCGGTTGTGCTCGAAAAGATCACAAAGTCTTTAAACATCAAGGTCCCGCCTCACATTGCCAGGGCCCGAGACCCCCGGCTGCTAATGACGACTGTCTTTTCATCTTGGCTTCCCCTCTCCACCGCCTTACTTGTTTCCGTTGTTGAGTCGTTACCATCTCCCAAAGCGGCACAGGCGGAACGTTTACCAGAAATATTAGAAGATTCTCCCGGCTCCGATCATATTGACACCAATCTCAAAGAGGCCATGATCAATTTCAAATCATCAAAGTCCGATCCCATAGTTGCATATGTCAGCAAGATGGTCTCTATTCCCGAAAGCGAACTACCGGAGAATAAGAGACGAACTGGTCAGCTCAGTGCTGAAGAGGCCAGAGAGCTCGCGAGAAAGAAACGAGCGGAATTTGCACGTGCACAACAAGCGGAAACAAGCAGTGCGAACGACGTGGGCACTGCACTCGAGAGTATATCGTTAGATGATTTCGTTCCACCGATGGAGGAAAAAGAGGTCGAGGTCGAGCATCTCATAGGATTCGCTAGGATATTCTCAGGCACCCTCTCAGTCGGCGATTCACTCTACGTCCTAGCACCTAAGTTCTCGCCATCTAACCCTCATGCGGCCCCAGAGCCTCAGAAGGTGACAGTGACTTCGCTCTATATGTTCATGGGACGGAATCTGGAGTCTCTGAACTCAGTACCCGCTGGCGTGGTGTTTGGCATCGGTGGTCTTGGCGGACATATCCTGAAATCGGGCACCCTGTGTAGCCAACTGGAGGGATCTGTCAATTTAGCTGGGGTGCACATGGCGGGCAAGCCGATCGTCCGCGTTGCTCTCGAGCCTGTGAACCCCGCGGATCTGGACAAGATGATTGGGGGTTTGAAGCTTCTGGTGCAAAGCGATCCATGCGCCGAGTATCAGCAGTTCCACAGTGGAGAGCATGTCTTGTTAACAGCTGGTGAGCTGCATCTCGAGCGCTGTCTAACAGATCTAAAAGAACGATTCGCCAGATGCGATATTCAAGCAGGCGCGCCCATTGTGCCGTACCGAGAAACCATCGTTCGAGCAGAAGAGATGCGCCCGCCAGCCAACAAGGACTTAGGAAGAGGCGCCGTAGTTGGTGTCACGAGCTCAAAGCAAGTGAGCATCACCTTGCGGGTTCGGCCTTTACCACAAAACGTCACCGAGTTCCTTCTAAAGAACGCAGCATCCGTAAAGCGTGTCTATTCGGAGCAACATAGTACGGAGGAAGTTGAAAGCAACAAGGACGAGTTTCAGGATCAACAGAATGTTGATATCGACGAAGATGTTGTTGGAAGTAAGGCCTTGTCTGTCGAAGAGTTAAGAGGACAGCTTCGTGAGGCATTAGAGAGCGGCAAGGGCCGAGAAGCATGGAAAGACGTCGTCGACAACATCGTCGCTTTCGGGCCTCGGCGCACAGGCCCAAATATCCTGATTGACGCTACGAAAGGGGGGCTCTTCCCTAAGGTATTCACCGAAGAAAGGATCGAAGGCGAAGCGCCAAAGGCGGACGAGGCTCTCCACGCCGCTCACTTATGTGATAAGGTCACATATGCGTTCCAGCTCGCTATGAACCAGGGACCCCTATGTAATGAACCTGTCCAAGGCGTCGGAGTTATCATTGAAGACCTAGCCGTGACGGCCATTGAGGAAGAGGCCCCAGCCCGTGATAGGTTAGGTAGACTTACCGGCGAGGTTATCAAGACAGTACAGCAATCTATTCGGCAGGGCTTTTTGGATTGGTCTCCGCGGCTCATGCTTGCCATGTATTCCTGCGAGATTCAAGCCAGCAGTACGTTCCGTTTTCTCCCTTCCCTCATATGTCTTTTAGTCAAGATCCCGCAAGCTAACCACGCCTTCCACAACAGCCGAAGTCCTAGGCCGCGTTTACGACGTGCTGACGCGTCGCCGGGGACGCGTGCTCTCCGAGCAGATGAAGGAGGGCACGCCCTTCTTCACGATCCAGTCGCTGCTCCCCGTGGCCGAGTCCTTCGGCTTCTCGGACGACATGCGGAAGCGGACGTCGGGGGCCGCGCAGCCGCAGCTCATCTTCGCCGGGTTCGAGGTGCTGGACGAGGACCCGTTCTGGGTGCCCTTCACCGAGGACGACCTCGAGGACCTCGGCGAGCTCGCCGACAAGGAGAACGTCGCCAAGCGCTACATGGACGGCGTGCGGCGTAAGAAGGGCTTGCTCGTCGAGGGTCGCCAGCAGCGCGTCGCGGCCGAGAAGCAGAAGACGCTGAAGAGGTAGTCATGATGTCAGGAATGTGTCATTTGTATGTTTTCGTAAGGGGAAGCGTAGATAGACAGACAGACAGGTGTGGGTGGGTATGGGTATAGGTATGGGTTTGGGCAAGAATTAAGAACTGAGAATAATCTCGGGCGTGGGACCTTGGGGTCGATGATACATTCATGTCTACGCAAGAGGATCGATCGATCACTCGTCTCGAGGAATATACCATAATACCACCGATTTCTTGAGCCCACCGCTGGGACATCCAACCCCCTTCTCCCCCCCGAGTTAGCTGAGGAGTGAAATAGCTTTCGAAAGGGTTAGAAAACGAGGTTAAGTTGGTTCCGAAATATTATGTTGTGCTAGCCGACAATTATACATATATTTCTTTGCTGCTTAAGCAGTTAGTTAGAGCTGGGAATTCCGTAGCAGAACATGGTTCCAGTTCACTTGCGGCGGCAAGCCAAAGAACACGGACATTATATGTCGCCCAGATATCATCATCTACCTATCATACGAACCGGAGAAGAAATCTGGGGAAATTGGCCAGGTTAGACCCAAGGCTGGAAGACCCCCCATTATGCTTAGTATTCGACATTCTCGCCCGATAGGTATCCAAAATAGTTTACGGGTAGATAGATAGGTCGTGTAAACTACACCCACCACTCACGGAAATATCTAATTAGACTAAATATATCACTTCCGCCTACTACCTTATGATATGATGATATCCAGCAAAACAGCCGGTATCTCCTCTTCTCGTATCCCGACTCTTATTTTCTCTACTCTGCCCCGGCTCGCCGCGCTCCCCTTCGGCCCATCTCATCTATAGGGATTCAAATAACCACCGATCATTTCGTCAGTAGCTGCGAAGCGCCAGCTCAAGATAACGAAGACGAACGAACGAACAAGCGAACAAACGGACAAACTAATGCATGCACTCATGAACATGGGCAAATATTTTCAGTCACGACGAAATGCTACATTTTACATACAATACAGCACGAACAAGCGGCAAGAAGGAGCACACAAGGAGGTTGGTTGGTTGGTTCTACGACTAATGCTCCGCTCCCGCTCCCGCTCCCGCTGCGTCCTCGTCCAGCCGCCTCCGAAGCCACTCGGGCACGAAAGCCTTGACCTTGACGACGGCCCCCAGAGCATCAGCCTCGGCCTCGTCCTTACCGGGCTGTAGCACGAACTCGGCCGCGGGGTCGAAGTCCAGCGCGGCCGTGTCGTTGGGCACGACGAGGTCCGTCATGAGCTGCACCCGACACAGCGCGAGGCCGATGTTTCCGGTGGCCGCGAGGAAGGTGCCCGTGCTCCGCCCCTTCTTCCCCAGCCGTCCGATCGTGAGGCCGGCGAGGCGTTCTTGTTCTTCCGCCGCGACCGGGGACGCGTCGGGTCTGTACTCGAGGGCCGTCGGCGGCGTGGTGATCTCGCCGCCGTATAGCACGCACGGCAGGATGCGCTTGCGCACGACGCCGCGGTGGCGCGTGCGGATCGTCAGCTCCTGCCCCACGTAGCACCCCTTGCGGAAGTCGATGCCGCCCATGACGTCCATGTTGGACTCCTGCGGCAGCGCCTGCGCGGGCACGATCTCGGCGCTGCCCTCCGGCACGCCCCGCAGGTAGCGGCGCACGCGGTAGGCGGCCTCGTCGATCGGCTCTGAGGACGTCCAGGTCCAATCCGCCGGGAGGTCCAAAACCTGCGGTTCCAGCTGCGCGCCGACGGTGAGGACCCTGTATCCCATGTCCGGAGCCCGCGGGTCGGGTATCACGACGGATCGCCCGTCCGGCTGCACTCCGGGCGCAGTTGACGACGGGGTCTGCGTCTGCGTCTGCGTCTCGGCGCCGTCGCGCCAGACCTGCCACACGCTCATCTCGTCCTCCTCGATGGCGCGCAGGAAGATCTTGCTGCGCAGCTTGTAGCGCCTGAGGTGCTTCAGCAGGGCCGCCAGCTGCGCGGCGTCGACCTCGATCATGAAGTGCGGCTCGCCGCTGGACCCCGGGGGCACCGGGTAGATGAAGACGTCGTGCAGCACGCGGCCCAGGGCGTTGAGGAATCCGCAGTAGAACCAGGGGGAGACCTGCGCCGCCCCCGCCCGAGCACCCGCACCCGCACCCGCACCGGCACCGCTGAGGTTGGCCGTGTGGTTCCCCTCGATCCCCGTCGTGATGAGGCCCTGCAGGAAATGCGGCGCGTCGGTGCCGGAGATGGAGATGAGACGCCTCGTCCGGAGGCGCGCGTAGCCCGAGGGCGGCGGCGGCGGCGGTGGGGGAGCTGCAGGGCGTGGTATCGACGAGCTCGGCTGGTTCTGCTCGCGGAGAGAGGGGCTAGAGGCAAAGCTTCGTCGTTGACGCTGGGATTGAGACTGGACGTGAGATTGCTGGTGTTGGTGTTGGTGTTGGAGGGATCGACACGAGGCGCAGACGAAGCTGGTTCGGGAGCCGCCGAGACCGAGAGGAGGAGCAGATGAGAGGCTCCTTGGTAGCCATCTCGAGGCGCTGCGTGGTAAGGTCTGCTGCATGGTGTTGCCGCGCCGCCGTTGTGATGGTAAGAATAAAGAGTGACAACGAATAAATAAATAAACGAAGTTGGCCAAACAATTCGTTCTTGTTAGAGGCCTTTCTCGGATGTGCAACGGCAGACGAAACTTTCTGGGGGATGATGTAATGCCAGTAAGATACCTGGTAGACCGAGGTTTTGCTATCACGTTCCTACCTAATCTGGCCGTCGGCAGGTGCAGCAGGCCGTTTCGGGCCGAAAGGTGCTCAAATAGTAAAATAGGGGATGCCCAGTTAACAACGCTCATAACCAACCGAGGGTGCCCCTTTATCGACTCTTTTTTAATACTACTTTTTGAGAACTCAGGCATTACTTTGCGATGCAATTGCGAACGCTTACCTGACCGCTTGCGTACCGCAACCCCTTGCAGCTTAAGTACTTTATTTAGCCACCTTTCCAGCCACGCTAACACACATCCCTTGGGAAATACTAATGATAACTAACCCCTTGCTTGAATATGCGCTGTACGAGAATGCATTGCGGTGCTAGAAATCGGCCCTTCAATATGTGTATATGGCTTCGTTCCAGCCTTCATATATGGAGGTATACCGAATTTGTATCCCCATCAGTTAGTTGTTCTGATTTGTTGCGTTGCGGCACACCTTTCCAGCAACAATGCCCAGACTTCAAAACGGCGACGTCGTTATAATCGTTGGTGCCGGATCTATCGGTCTCTGCACCGCCTACCATCTTGCCAAGCAGTGCTCTGAACAGGCTCTCCACGTCACCATCAAGGTCCTCGAAGTCTTCGGGGAGCCTTTCGCAGGGGCGTCGTCGACATGCACGGGATGTCTTCACTACGGCTTTCCCGAACCACAATCTCCTCCCCTCTTACCCCTTGGGAAGTATTCGTTTGATCTGTGGGCTTCGGAGGCCGGCGATGACTCGTTCACGATGGCTACTGGTTATAGAGCACAGTCCTCTTATGGAATCAACCTGGGCAGCGGGCAAAGACTTGATGTTCTGCCCGACTGGGTCAAAAGTGAACCCAACTGGGACGTTGACACAAACGTTCTGGGAGCCAGAACTGCCACGGTGTGAGTCGATACATGCCAACTTCCACATATTGGTGATAACAGTCTACGCATAGTAACCCCATTGGCCTTGGCCGTTGGCTTTCGGAGCGGTGTCGATCCATGGGTGTCGAGATCGAAGTGGGCACGGAGGTAGTCGACGTGCGTCTGTCAGCCAACAACTGTGTACAGGCCGTGACATGCGTGAAGGACGACGAAACTGCGATCACTATTCACTGCACAGAGCTACTATTAGCTTGCGGCGCCTGGACCCCAGATGTCTTCGGCAAGCTCTTCCCTTCCTCATCGCTAAAGTTACAGTGGACTACCGACGCTGGCGACTGGGCCTCCTGGAAAAACCCGTGCCCGACAACAGAATCTTCTACGGCATACGTTTCTTTCGCCAATCTCGTCGGCGACAAGCTGGAATTCGCCGGACGCAACGATGGGACCATCTGGGCCTGTGGGCGAAGAAACCTCACCGCTGATCTTCCCGCCCCCGGGCATCGACAAGATCCCGACGAAAGAATGATCAGCGACCTGGTTAGCTATGCTCAGAAGTGGGTGAACTTGAATTGCGACTGCCTCGGGTCGCACGACCATGATATCCAGCTGGTGGCCCAAGGACGAGCTTTCAGGCCAGCAACTAAGTCTGGACTCCCTATATTCGATGAATTTCCATCAGTTGCCTTGACAGAGCGTTCCTCTAGCATTTCTCGGGTCAAAGGATCTCCCAGTGGCGTATTTATCTGCTGGGGTCATGGGTCTTACGGGTTGACCCTGGGTATGGGTAGTGGGCGAGTGATGAGCCAACTCATGCTTGGGGAGGAGCCCGATATTGATATATCTGAGTTCTCTTTAGAGGGTGACCAGGGCCAATTTGACGAGGAGAAAGGCAGCTGGAATCTTCAAGCGTGCTCGATGCTCTAGTACGACAATATTTGCGAGCGTGGTATCAGGGCAATAGCCTATAGGGCAGCAGCACTGTACCGGTAGACGACTAATACCGCAGGCAAAAGTAAAACGTTATCAAGTTGGACGCTTGCTTAACAACTACCTGCTGTTCCTTATACGTACTGTGACACATGATGAGCGGCAGCATCTCGTGGGCCCCTGAGCATGCTGAGCTCTGAGCAAGAGATGTGGCTAACGTGGTCATATAGCTTTCTACGTCTATCCGTTACTAACTCAAGGTGTAGGCTTGGGTAGGTACCTAGGTACACACATAGTAACCACAAGTTCCTTTACATATCCAACATTAAACAAAAACAAACCATCACAATTGTGGTGAGAGATACTGTAACTATTTGCTGTTGGTGAGATAATTAGCTAAAAAAAGAGAAATAAATAGAAACTGGAAAAAAAAATGCATCAGCCGTGAATCGAACACGGGGCCCATCGATGGCAACGATGGATTTTACCACTAAACCACTGATGCTTCCATATCGGGATGTGGACGAAAAGCCGACCCGTTATTGGCACCGAGATCGAGATCTCCCCCGCTTGGGAATGGTTAGACTCCCGACAGACAATGCAGAGCCTAACTCAGTGTAGCATAGCTACGAATACAGCAAGTAAGTACCTAGATAACGAGTAGGCACTGAAGTAGGTAGTGTAAGCAGGTGGATGGAACTCCAAACCCGAGGGGTGTGGGGTGTGGGATGTGGGGGTGGAAGTCCGCGCCGTACAACCACCACACTTACATAACCCACTACTTACGACATTCTAGCCCGTGATGGAGGCAGGTGTCGGAGCTATGTATACAAGGAGCGCTCAGGATCAAGTACAGTAAACAGCAGACGGACGCAGACGGACATAGTAAACAGGGGCAGAAGGCTCCTACGCTACATCTCGATTTCTCTACCCCTCCTCAGACGAGGAGCGCTCTACTTCTTCCGCTTCTTGGTATTGGCAGTTTACGTACGTACGGCTGGTATAGCCCGCCTGGCCCCCAAGATGCATTGCATCAATGATAATTCGAGGCTGTCGAGGTGGTGTAGGTAAGTAGATTACCTAGGCAGGTACTCTATGCTGCGAAGTATTCACACGACAGTTGCCTCCTGCTTATATCCGCTGACTCGACAAACGTCAATGCGTGCTCTCTCGCAGGATTCAACGTGAAACCCGGGGCCATGAAACATCAACTAAATACACACGCCCATTGCATCTCATGTACCTACACTATGCATATGTACGTACGTGCGTGCCTACATTAGATAGTGTGAATGTATGTATGTGTTCCGCATGCCACTAGGTTAGGAAGTAGGTAGTTTCCATCTCTCGCCATGAGGTATTAAATAATCCCAAGCTGGTACTAGTGTAGGCATTATACGCAGAGTTGTGCTTCGTAGGAAGAGGAAGTACGAAGTAGGTATACCTACACTAATACTCTCGGTAAGAGTATTAGCGATTCAGCGGCCGTCGATCGATCGTCCCGACGGGAGCAAAGCCTTTTTGATCCTACCCTGCGGATATCGAAGGGCCCCGTCCGTCGGGACCGAGGCATATAAGTCATAACCCCCCCATGCAAAGTACCTTGCATGCCTGTCACGTTTTTTACCCCTCATCGAGTGTTACTACACTATTGCCTCAAAGCTGTATTTCGCTTACGAGGCCAACAGGAAATACCTATAATGTAAATGTACCTTACCTACCTACCTACACCCGACGGGTTGTTCCATGCCCCAGCCGTTATCGTTTACCGTACCTACTTCAGAGAGCTGTCGAGAGGCGCCGCAAGGTCCTGAGTCGACAGGAAATAACTGCATTAGACTAGAGCCAGCCGAAAAGGAAAAGAGGGGAAGCGGGGGGGGGGAAACGATCGGTCATCGGCTCTCGGTACGAAACGAGTCTTGGACTTTCAAATCCAATCACATCATCATCCTTATCCTTATCCTCATCCTCATCCTCGCCCTCGACCAGGATCTTCATCACAGGTGTCGCACCTAGCGTAGCGTAGTCAGCCTCCTCGAGAATGCTACACGGTTGGTTGGTCATCAGTATCAAACGCCGCGGTACCCGCCTGCTAATATCAATGGTCCGTAAGAGCGCGCATTTTGATAGATAGAAGTTACTATGTAGCCTCCTAAAGGGATCTTGATAGCGTCTCCCATGATGAAGTCGATTGAATCCAACCGATTGTTGAATCTGCCGTCAACATTTTCTATATAAGTAAGTACCTATGAGATGGATAAGAGACTGTGTAACACGCTTCTCTCCGGTCCAACAGACTAGCGCCGACGAGCCGCGGAACGGGGCGCGGTTCCGGGTAAGAAAATAGACTGCTGTAGTCACTGGTACCTACTAACACTGGGTATGTTATATAAACAAGTCTTCCCGATTCTACTGTAAGTTTTACTGTTGTCGTTCCCGCGTTTCCACGGGCAGACAAACATGAGCGAGTCCCGGTCTCAGTTAGCAGCGGGGTCTGGCGACTAAACCGACATGGAAAATTATAAAGTGCGACATACGGACACATGATAGATTTCGCGAGAGACTGAAACCACGTTATGATGTGTGTGTCAGTGTCAGCCTGTAACTACACCCACAGTAAGGCCAGGTAGAGTCAGATGAGAGAGGGCTCAGCTGTTTCTCCAGTGATACCGAACGATGCACGGGACCGAGATGGCATCGCAATCCAGCAATGAAATAGATTAGGCTGGTACAGTGTAGTGTGTCTGTGCCTACCTACCATGTCGTCTCTACGAATTCCATGTCGGGGATAGGAGATAAATGCCAAGTATTAGACAGCACGGGACGGCGCGGGCCCGAGTCACATGCAAGACATGGACCATTCAAACTTATGGACGGTACTTCGTACAAGTACAAGGCAGATCGAACTGTGTGGCGACAAGTAAGGACGTGTATCACAGCCTCATGCCCTCCTAAGAGTCCAGGTAGGTACCTAGGTTAGATGTGTCGCGCGTATCTGCATTATGTAGGTCTAGGAACCGTATACCGTTATACGTACGTACTCGAGCACCGTCGTACGCAAACCGTGTACGTGTGCGAGTCTTGGTCTCTAGAGCAGAGGGGAGCAAGGACAAGGACATGGTCATTCCGTCTGCTCTACTGGTTTATCCTGTCAAAAACATCTCTAACACATCTATCTGTCTGCCAAGAAAGCATATGCCCAGTCCCTCCGTCCGCGTCCCGTCTTCATCTGTGGGAAACCTGGCAGACGGTCGAGGCAGGCAGACGAGGCAGGGAGGGCTACGGAGGCGATGCGACGCCACCTCGCTTCCCCAAATTTACTCGGCTGCCTGGCTGCGGCGGGCGAATCGATCCTTCGCGGATATGTTCATGTCGGCTCTGAAAAGCGCCTTGTTTTGCTTTTTTTCATCCCCCTGAGTCCCGCCTCTCGTTCGTCGTCTCTTCCTACATTAATCCTGATTGGATACATTTTAATGTTTGGGCTTTTGGGCATGATCTCTGTAATCTTGTTGTTTGGTAAATATACCTAGAAGACACTCTACCTCCTTTTTATCTTATCCACCACCCACCCACCTACACTACCAACCTGTGTGCAACAGCTCAGTGTTGACAAATGCTGAGCTGAATGCCAAACGAGGTACCTATCAAGGAGGTAGTGGGTAGTAGTTTAGACAAGGTATTGGTTGTAAGCGCGTTAGCGGCGGCACATCTCGCTCCTCTGCCATTTTGGTTTGTGACACGAGAGACAGATGCCTGGCAAGGTTAGCCGCGCTTGAGCCGCAGTTTCGAACTCTTGGTGGGCTGGCTACCTGGTACCTAATCCGAGGAGACAATTTGAGGAGCTGCGAGGCCCATCATATTTAGGCAGGTAGATATACATGCGTACTAGATTTACTTAGATAGTATATTACTGAGGATAATCGCTGTTTGTAGGTAGGAAGCTACGAAGTATTCTGTCTTCGTTACACGTACTTAGCAGCAGGGTGGCACTGGTGGCACTGGACGATGCTTCGAAATGATGGGTTGCGCAGCCGTTTGCAAAATCGTTTGATCGTAGGGTGGATGGATAGATGGATGGCCGAGTGTGTTGATTGGCCGCGCTTCTCACCCCGTGCTGTGGCGAACATACCAACGACTATGTATGCCTGTCTGCGTATTTTGTTCATCTGTCCCGTCTGTGTAACCGTGCTGGGCCTAGTAATAATAATATGCCCCTTTCGACAAAAAGGTTATCAGTCCATCGCATGTCGGGTCCGATCCGGCGACGTTTGCCTGCGCTGCGAGTGAGATCCTCCTCCGTCGTACCACCTACCCGCCCGCCAACCTGCTCATGTAGGTAGCCTAAGTGTAGGTAAAGTGTGGTTGCAGGCGTAATACGTGCATGTATGCGGGCAGCTTAGATAAAGTAGGCCAGAGGACTAATCTCCGCCATTTCGGGGTTTGAAACAACCGCCCAGGTGATAGGTGATAGCTACTTCGCACCCAGCTACCTACCTAGGCATTCTGAAGTGGGTATAGGTAGCGTGGATGGCATGATAGAACATGAGTATGTTTTGAGTGACTACTTAGTAGGTATTAGGTATGCGGTTACAATCTTGGTTTCTGAGTATTCATGGGAAGAAATGTATACCTAGGGTATAGTTAGCTAGTTAGTTATACGAAAACAAATAAACAAATCAGAGATGAAACTGCGGTCTGTAGGTCTGCACCACTTATCATCTACCCTACCTGGTTAGCGACCACGGAACGATGTATAAAACATTTCGTTCTGAATCAGGTATTCATCCGTTTACAGCACACGCTACCTAGGATGCTGTTTTGTTTAGTCCCTTATCAGCAGGGTGAGCAGGGGATGAAGACTGGCGGGTGGCCGTTGGTCATTCAGGCGGTGGTAAATCAATCTCGTGCATCGACCGACCGGTCCCCTCTCGCGTCAATAGGGCGGTGACAGAAGAGTGGTTGGCAAAGCTGACCGCTGGTATATCTAGTGTCGCAGTAAGTAGTACACTAGGTAGATAGCTACTTGGAGGCACGATTCAAGTCTGGGATGGATGGATTCAGGGGATATTGTGAGGTGGTGTGGTGCGTCTGTTTTATGTGCCACGGGGTTATGAGAAATGATAGGCTGCCCATGGGGCTCCCGGCATGTGTTGGCCGGCACCCGCGATGGTGTTGTGGTGACACGACAACACCATTCTGTCGGGTCGATGCGGATATCTGGATGGATTTTGGCGATCTCAAACGACGCCCCATAGCATAGGAGGAAGGAGGGAGGTACTTAGTGTAGATAGGGCACCTAAGATCTGCGGAAGCACTGCCGTCTCTATCTGGGTTAGTAGCACGCAGTAAGTCAGTGGCCTCGCAACTGCAAACCACCACGTTAACTTACTTATGTATCTGTGCTGGCAAGGCAACTTCAGAAGTACCCTGCATCTAACCCACCCGACTTGTACCTAACTTAACACCTTGCATCTAAAATGGCAACAGAAGATACCTACTTCCCACCTAGCTACTACTTATTACCGGTACTTCGTAACGTATAAGCCATAGGTATACGTCTGCTCAGTGCTCACCCGCCCGTTGCTGAAACTAAAGAAGTAGGTACTGGGCAAGTAGTGTAAGGGTTCATAGCTCATAATATTAAGTAATATAGGGATGCTACACTACTTCGATGGGATTCCACTGCTTGCCTAGGATAATTATAATTTCCCGTTGGATTGAAACACTGTAGATAAGGCTGGGCATCGCACGAAGTACACTAAGTCGAGGGAGAAAGACGCATATGAACTGTAATGCCAATTTCGGGTTTGCCTTGCTCGCCGACAACATGGTTCGCGGCGTACGAAGACGTATGGACAACCCATGTATTTTTTACCCTACCAGGGGTCGGTATGTGTGTAGGGCCAGGTATTACCCCAACAACCACAGCAAATAAGGGACAAAAGAACCCGTCTCGTACAACGAGCCAGTCGGCGAACATATAAGCGGGTTCATTAGATAATCACGTTAAATAGACACCGAACGGGTGGCATGGGTACTTCCCTTGTGTACCTATCGTATTGTACGAATTACCGTCTCCAGATCGATAGGGATCTGCCAAGGGGCCCCATGTCTAGTGCGTCCTGTATCCTGGGAGGTTCTCTGACAACCCCCTGGGTAGAGGTACCAAAATGAAAAATGATGTCGAGCGCTGACCTTCACACGATAAATTACGACGTACCCATCCATCTCAGGACCGACGGCGAGTGCCTAGGTAGTGTACCTACTGTAGATGAGAGATAAAACCAACGGGTTTAGTGGGAAATGAAGACATCATCAAGTGAGACAATCGATCGCTAAGGTACGGCACGTATCCAGCTGACTCCACGCCGGAATCCTCTGGTCCCTAATGATCCTAATGATCCTAAAGATCGACTATCGTGTGCCTGGGCCACATGGCAGAGAGAGAAAGAGAAAGAGAGTACGAAGTAGTGTACGGATCCCCTTGGCGACGGACGAGGTGGAGGCCAAGCCAGAATCCGCTAGACTGGCGAAACTCGCTCTCGCGACGTTCTCATTGGACGCAACGGGAACGACAAGTTCCGGCAAACGCCTTTGGATAGCGGCACTGGGTGTAGCCTGTAGGTAGAGCTGGTGTCATCAGAGTCAGCAAAAATATACAGCAGTAGAGGACTTCGTACAATCGCTACCTAGCGTTGGGATGAATGACGTATGCAAGTCCGCCATAAGGAGGTAAGTTGGCAGACAAGGTAGTGTACGAAGTCGGTAGTGCAGGGGTATTTTGTTTCGTGCCTGTTGTCCTGGAGGATCTGGGGGAGAGAGAGAGGCGGAGTGGTAGATGGGCAGCTAGCAAAGTCGCACAAGCCTATAATTTCCACATTGGTATATGAGCACCGATGCAAGTGAGAGGGAAAGGAACAGGCTGAGGCTTGTTGAGGCCGAGGGCGAGCCACGATCCATTCACCATGGGCCGAGTTGCTATCTCCCATTCGTGAATTAACTAGGCAGCAATTTTTGCTATAGGTACGTTGTTCTTCGACTTGTGACTGAAACCCGATGTAGGTGACTGCCTGATTGGTAGTGCGCAACCGGACTGGAGGTATAGGTAGTTAAACCCGAAGTCCAACAGAGAGAGAAGGGAGGAATTAAGCAAATTCTCAGTGGGGTAGATTGCAACCCCAGATAGGCTAGACAGTCCAGTCTATAAAATGTCACAAGGACAGGCAAGAAATTTAAAAGAACAACAAAAAACAAACTAAGAGCCAAACGGTACCTAGTGCAGCTAAGTAAGTACTTAAGTAGACTGAGAGAGATCTCGGGCTGGACGGCGGCCGCCCGGGTATCCAGAAAGCCGGTAAACTTTCTTCTTCTGAGCCGGCTTGATTAAGTACCTACATTAAAGGGCGCGCACATTTCCTATCAATTAAGGTAGGTAGGTACCTAGTAGGTCTCCTACCTGGAAGCAACTCAATAAGTCCGTTTGCTCAACTAAAACCCGCATCTTAAGTCCTCATGCGATATATCCAAGGAGTCATCTCTGCATGCCTTGCTGCCCTGTGTATAACGCGCAACTGAGACATCCCTATACTGACCGCATGTGCCCGTGGTGCGTGACGGGAATGAACACATATTAGGAGTACCTACTTCCAAGTTACCCAAAGTTGTATTGGAGTTGTTATCTCCGAGCAAACGAATGAAGTCTCTTGCAAGGGTAGTGAGTGTACCACGTAATGTCCACGCAAGACGCCGAGGTTGGGATACCAGTACCAAAGGTACCAATTTCTTGATTACCTACACTGCACTATCATTATTAATCACCATCATCTCTAGGTATACCACCATCTACCTAATTACACAGGTATACTTGGCCTCAGGCTAGCCGGGGGTAGCAGTTATGTGGGATGGGTCAGGCGACAGCTTTTGGAATCAGTTTAATCTCGCTATCTAGGCAGGTATCCGGTAGGTAGCCGTGCATCGCCCAGAATCAGATTGAGGCCAGCAGCGCAGCAACGTCAAGATGACATGGACATTGGACGTGCGTATGTGCGTGTGCGTACACATGTGTGTGTGTGTGCGCGCGCGCCCTTGCGCACTTACTGGCCTGACTACTTTACTTACGTCAATCAACTGTCAACGTCACCGACGCGCGAACAACGCCAGCCAGCCAGCCAGCCAGCCAGCGAGGGGCACTACGATTTTGTTCTTCAACAAGGTTTTGTCCTTTTCCCCCGAAAGACCACCACCGACCTAGGAGGTAGTTACACAATACTCAGGTACCCTTAGGTAAACAGCTTGTAGGCATCATACATGTTACTTAAGCAGCCTCGGTATCGCGATCGCGGGGTCGCCCGCACATTCACCCGCACGTAGAGATAGACTAATCGGATCGGAGAACACGGACGAGGAATTCCAACAACGCCGAGAGGCCGAGAGCACTCGGTCGCATGGAGGCTTCCCGTCTTGTGTGGATATAAGTCTCTTAATTACGCATGCGGGTGAATCATCTGGACAGGCCAACTATCGAATTACTTGCCTATCTGGTCGTCATGCCAGAAACACAAAGGAGGGAATTATTCACCACATAAGGTAGGTACAGGTTTAAATGGCTTACGTAAAAGTTCTCTATACAACCTTGAATATTTCCTTTATTTTTTTTTCGTCACAGTCGTATTGCAAAGTAAGCACATATATATCTTATCAGCAACCAAGATATGTATGTTTGAGGAAAACGCTGTCAATTACAATCACCGACAGTTGCCGGCGTTTGTGTGTATGTGTAAGCTGCAGCTGTGTCGCAATCAATTTCCAACCCTCCAAAGACGCGAGAGAGAGAGAGAGAGAGACAGAGAAAGAAAAGAAAGGAAAGCAATACCTATCCTCCGGCTTTATCGGAAGATGCTACGCAGGCCTGTTGATAGGTTAGGTATGTCGGAGGGTAGGTAAAACCCGAAAAAGCTAAAAAGCTGGAGCGCCGGTCCGCAGCTTAATTCTCGTTTTTTTTTTTTGTGGAAATGGTGGAAACGGTGGAATGGGGGAGGGGTTTGTCAGCGGAATAGTCTAAGCAAGAAAAAGCTCACAAAGGACAAAGGGGAGAATTTGGGTTGGTTCGATTTTTTTGTGCCGGCGGCTTAAAAACGACGCCGACGGACAGGTAGGCAGGTTCAAGTTAGGTAGCGCGAGCGAGCAGAACACCTCTCTACGTTAGCTGCTTATAAGTGCCTACCCACAATTCTGCATACCGAACATCCAGCGCAGAGAGGAACGAAGTCAAGAGGAGGTACGAAGCAAGGTACCTTGTAGCGTTCTTCATCCCGCGCTGGAGTTGTCCCCGTGCCCGGAGTCGCGGAACAATCATTTTCGTCGACGCGGGACGGAGAAGAGGTCAGATGGCCTGACTTTAAGAAATGGAGATTAATTATCTATCTCCTCGCGCACAGAAGTGTAGTGTACGATTGTGTGTGTCCCCCTTCTCCGATCGTACCTCGTTGGCGGAAATAAGCCGTAGCGTAACCAACTGCCTCACTTAATCGAAAGCAAAAAATTCGGAAGCAGAAAGAAAAAAAGTTGTCTACTACCTAGGTACTTTGTAGTCTAGTACACGATCATGCACACCAATGATTCCATGGCTATGGCCGCGGAATTGCTGACTGGGCTCGGATTACGTACTCTGGAGAGGTAGGTAGGTTTAGTAGGCTGCTGGATGAAACGCAAGCCGATGTCGCGAAGCAGCGAACAGCAATACGACCTACAGGCTACATGTACAGGTAAGTACTCGCCAAGCATATTATATGGAGGTAGTGTAGGGGACGGGTTTGGTGCTACCACATTGTACGAGGTAGGGTAGGCATCGTAGGCTTTCACGTGCGTAGTGTATCGACACCCACGATTGTCTGCCCTTGCGGCCAATGGCATAGCGTGATCCCGTCCCATGACTCAGCCGGAGCTCGTAGTTTGACCTTTTGGTTTTACCTCGATATCACCAGTCACCAATCACCAATGCCAACGGATCCTTGATTTATCTTGTTTTCGTCACGGTGGTGCAATGCGACAGACACATGGGAGGATATTGTAGATAGAAATTTCTTGGTTTGAATTTCGTATAAGCTATCTAATAGGTTCCTAACCACCTTCTTGATTGTGGTGATCGATTTCCATTCCTAGAACCCTTTGATTCCACTCGACCTTTGAGCCTCCAGCATATTTTTGTGGAGTGCCAGGGAGCGGAACAGACCCCGCCAAGCAGGGTGGGTATAGACGGTTGCCCGATACAGTAATCCTTCTTCCAATCCTGAGGTTCGCTGAGTGGTGACATATAGTGTATTCCTTTCCTAACTTCCTTCCCTTCCTCATCCCAGCCAGCAGTATGAGCTTGGCACGTGATCATGAGCAGCCATCAGGTATCCGTTCCCGATTGCCAACTCCCAGCGAATCTCTTCCATCCTTGAGGCGGAGATGATGAGACGAATGCGTATTGAAACAAATGAGATAAATAAAAATTCCGTGTCGCTTGTAAAAGTAGTAAAATGCCAATGCCGCTATTTGGTATTTTGAAACGCCGCCCAGATGCAGATGGTGAAGGCACTGTTATCGTAGTGCCCCAACCCGTGTATTACATATTATTGTCGTACAAGAAGGAGAAAGAGGATGTTGTCTAATAGACTGATATTGCCGAGATTAATCTGTTAGAATTCCGCGGCGGCAGGTAGAATCCTTCGTTGTAGAAATCTGACTTGTCCTCTTCTTCGTCTTGTGTCGAGTCGTAATACTTGGTTGGTAATGTGCCTTCACTCTGCTTCTGGGAGAATGTGGGTATGCTTGCGGTGGGGGGTGATGGCGGCATCGACTCGTCTTCCGAGGACTCGGAATCATGCTCGAGCTCGGGCGGTGATGCGGAGTGTGATGATAACCGGGTGAGGCCTAGGTCTGCGAAGTCCTCCTCATCCTCTTCGAAGTCTTCATCTTCCACCTCCACGGTGTGAATCTTGGGTGACGATGGCGTCACCAGGGTGGTAGGTAACCGGGTGACAGGGGCAGCGTCGAACATCTCGGCGTCCTCGTCCTCGTAGTCGTCCTCGTCCATGTCGCTGTCATCATCCGAGTCCGAAGAGTCGGCTTCCCAGTCCTCCTCCTCGGCTACCGTGTCGGCCCACTGCACGTGTCTTTCTTGCCTCTCGGGGGCGGCACCGCGGACGGACTGGTTGAACCAGCTCTCTTGTTCCCGCTCGGCATCGGCAAGGTCGAGCATTAAGGAGTCGAGCAGGTTAGCGTGGCCGACGAGGAGGCGGAGGTTGTGGTCGGGACGGGCGGCCTCGGTGGAGAGCTTCGCCCGTGCCTTGTGGGCGAGGAAGTATGTCTGGGTGATGGACATGCTCTTCTTCTTCTGGTGTGGGTAAGAGGATGGTGAGTGGAAGGGTGACGACGAGAAGGCCGTGGAAACCATCTTGTATTGTATTTATTGTATGTGTTATAGTTGTTGGTCTGGTATGTGTGTGTGCTGGTGTTATTATTTCGTGTGTTGATGTGATTTTTGTGTGAGTCAGGCACCGATGTCCGGTCAAGGCAGCAGAGGGACTGGATTCCTTTTGTATTAAGCTCTGCGATGGTTCAGATGGTGCAGGGGTCTCGGGTCCGTTCAAGGTACGGTGCGGTGTGCGGGTTGTTCGCAAGGTACTTGGGTACTTCGGTATTGGATCAGGCACGACGGGTCCGACTCTTGGGTGGGCGTGTTGCTGGCGGTGCTAGCTGGGATCTGAGCCAGGGGCCCCCTGTACTTTCCAAGAGACAGGGGTACGGAGGTACAGAGTTGCGAGGAAGTACGCTTCGCGTTGCGACATGCACTATGGCCGAATCGGGTAGTATATTGAAGTGTCTTTTGGTCTCCGACCTGCCCTTCGATCGTATCAATGTATACTTGTACTTATGTAATCCACGACACTGGGACTGGCAATTGCACTGTGACGATTCACTTGGATAGTCGTTCGAGGGATATCGGCGGCTGTCTGCGTGTTCGAGTTGTGTAAATGAAGCTGTGGATGAAGGTCCAGAGTCAAGGAGACGGATGGGAATTATGATTCTTTTGTAATGCGTGAATAGGATGGATTAAAAATGCACCTGCTGACTATTTGGTGTGTTGTTGGTATGTCATGGACTTCGCCAGAAGCCCGCGCGCTGTTGGCGCTGCTCTTTCGGCCTTAACGGGCGCGTTTTCGGGGTCGCTCGCCCACTCCATTCGTAATCGGGGCTCGCATTGCGCTGGAGAATACCTCAGTACCTCGTACTTACGGGAGGTACTAGCATGGCACTCCACCTGTCCATCGCGCATGTAGATTCTCTTACTACCACAGGCCGTAGGGTACATGCGACCTGCGGATAGGTACTACTAATCAATGTGCAGCAACTTATATGGGCCTCGCTGCACGTTGCATAATGATGCACCCGAAATGCGAGCCTAGTGCGAGTCTCTACACCGCTGTCATAACTTTCCGAGCCCGCCAGGTAACATGCTGAAGTCAGAAGGCCGTTCTCAACTCCGCGCGCCCAGATAGTGGAGGGTCATCGGAGCTAGGCAATAAACCTCATCCACCCATCTTTTTTATGCCTGTCGTTGTCATGCCGAATAAATAAGAGTGTCGGATAACTCCCTGCTGACCGTCACAGTCACGGTGGCTTCGCCAATCCCGCTCCTGCACATCTTTTGACGACTGCCTGCTAGCATACGTATGCCACTAGCGTAGTCCTATTTAGGTAGTAAAGTAATAACTAAAGCGGCTTAGGTAGTGTGTACTGATGACTTCGCACAATACCACCTAGGTATATATTTTCTTTGAGCCGATAAATACTTTTGCAACCCTGTATTACTGCTTGGGTATACTCTGCGAACACCGTGGCTTGAGTTGTACTTCCGCTCAGGTACGGGGAACCTAGAACTAAAATGTATATGTTATTTACCTACGTCCCCCGGACTTTACGAAACCCGTCATTATTTTTTTCCCGGTTCGACGAGCTTCTGGTGGGAATATTAGCTATCTTGGTATCTATCTAGTGATATTGATTTTTTTTCCTTCGAAGATGGATTTCCTATACTAGTAGTCCCTAGCTCTCTGGGCTGTGAATCCAAGTGCTGATGAATCCCACCAGGATTGCTCAGCACAGCACTCAAAGCTATGGATTAATAATTCCGACCCACTCTCCTCGTTCAACTTACCTATCTCCTCGCAAGGCACAACTATGGCCCCGGGTCAATAGTATAGCTTGTATGACACTTGATGATTCATTCTCCGTACGACAGCTTTTCTTGCCAATTTCCAATTGACTAGGTAGGTATCTGCACTAGGAAAATTCTATACCCTTATGACTCTGCGCCCTTCACTCCACGGAATTATCAAGGATCCAAGCACATAGTCTCCGACTCATAATACTGAGATAGGAGATAAGTAGGGCGTAAAATATGTAGTCATAATGAAACATGTACTGCTCGAGATAAGTAAACCTGGTAGGTACTAATAGACTATTAATCAACCTGTATTACGCTTAAACCCTTGTGTCCGAGTCTCCTTGTGTCCCAGCAAATAATTTAAGCCCTAGTCGAAAATATTGGTGACGTTACTAAGTCAGTTAGTTCCAGTTCCCTGGCAGTGTCCCTTACCTTCATTAGGTAAGCTGGGAGTTTTATGCGAATTATGCAACTTTGGTACCTCCTGCTCAATGCCTACAGAATTCGGCCAAACCTGAAGATCCGAGCTCTCGATCCCGGGCCCGTTGTTCTCTGTCGCATCCTCCAGTTTCAGCGAAAATCCGCGACCCTGCGCAACTCCATCCCCGCGCCGCAAGAACACCTACGCTACATCTCAGGCTGTACACTACAAGCTTCAGTTCCTGAGCCTACTAGGCAGCGACATTTACCGAGACCAATTGAATCGCTAATCCAAGCCGCATCGAGCTGCAGTGTATATCTAATTCGATTCTGCTCAGGTCCAGTGACCTTGAATTGTATGGTACCTACTGATACCGGATTAACTACCTGATCCAGATACCCAAAGCAAGCGATACGAGGCCTAGGCCTGTATATCTGTGCTTTTGCTGAGACCTGGCATTATTGCCTCGTGAATGAATGCCCAGCTCAGACAGCCCTTGCCGGACGAGACAAAGGCGAGACCCGACCGAATAGATGCCCTACCTAAATAGGGCATCGTCTAAACTGCAGCGGACCCAGCTAGAGCCTACCTACCTGGTGGTAGTGGGTAGGTAGCTCTCAGTAAACGTGCCGCAGGTATCAGTTTCACATCTCCGTGAGTACAAATTCATTGGGTTCATACTCCATCCAAGAGCGCCAAGTACGAAGTAATGGCTAGGTATACCTATAGTTCGATTTCGCAGGGCAATTCTTCCACTAACTACCTGGACAACACTCTCTCGTACGAAGTAGGATGCGGAGGCTTTGTGTGGGCTGGAACAAGCCCTTGGCTCGTTCTCGGCAATTAAGACTCACTCGTTCGTGTTCGCCGGCAGGCTGGAAGACGTAATGCCCGCTGATTCGTCTGCCTTAAGCGAGAGCGAAGGGGGGGAAAAGACCCTGGTGTCCCACTCATGATGGCTGCTAAAGTACCTCGTCGCCCTGGCTAGGCAGGCAAGATACTTTTCTACGTAGGGCTGAGATAGAGTGGGATGGGGTGGGTTGTCTAGGCGTCATTTCCCAGCAACATACCCCGGAACGGCATCACTTGGCGCCAACTACATCGGGCAAGGCTTGAACTTTTGCCAAGGGGGGTCCTTGGTCTTTGCCTACAAGTAGAGCTGGGTCATACTGAGCCAAGTGCTCACTGCTATCTGCTCTGGGCCATCTGCTGGCTCAGCCACAGCAACGGGGTAGGGAGGTATCAGCACACGAATGGAGCGAAGGATTGGTACTTCGGAGGTATGCACAGTATTCTCTACGGTAAGATGATATGTCTCGACACCGTGTTTCGCAATCTTCAGCGGAATGGCTACGTCGCTTTGGCGATAGCGCGCCCTTCATGCTTCGGTCATCTCCTTGGAGCGATGGAGATGATGCACTGCAACGCCTCATCGGTCCATAGCCGTCCTATCGATGGCAGTTGAAAGCGATCTGGCGGTGACAGCCATCCGCCCATAAGCCGGTAACGTAGCAACCAACATAACAGCACCGCCCCAACCCGTCGAATAACGGCCAATCGCCCATTCTGACGTGAACAGGGTATGGGGAATCATAACGAAAACAAATCCCGTATTGTGTGCATTGCGCTGCATCGCAATGAATCACTTATCGATTGCATACCGCCAAACAAACCGAACAGCCTATGCAGGAGGGAAATGCCATGCAATGTACACCTGCGATGGCTGGTTGGTCAAACGCCTCAGGAGATAGGTGATACGCCGTTTGTTTGGATATGCTCTTTAATTGCTGGCTTCTTTCCTTTTCTCATCACGCGCACCTCAATGTTCTTGTCGGGATTCCGACGATGAAGTTGGGAGGTTAATTGCGCAGCACTTTATCGGCTTCTTTTCGCGCCCGAGTTTCCTCCGATACGTGGTGAAAAAAACTCGTGGGCGAAAAACTGGAGCCGACGTCGCAGCCAATTCGCAACCTTTAGCCACGATGTTTTGTTTTCTTAACTAACAGTGAACGGGGTCCGCGGAGATATTGTCTATTTTGCTTGTTCTATAAAACTAACTATTGGTGTTATATACACTTCACCGGGCCTCGCAGGTTCCTTCTTCAACACCAGACAATCAATGTCTGGAAACTATATTTTTTTTTCTTTTCCGTTTTTTTCTTCCTCGCCCGTCCCACGTCCGTATCTACCTATCGCTTCCCGGGGTAGGTTACAGCCATGGCTGAGACGCTGACGGGGCTTCCAGAAATCTTCGCTGCATGGGCCCCGTAGGTTCTGCACCTGCAGGTCTGACCGCCCGCCCCATCCATTGAATTCTTCAGCTCATCATCGATGCAACGTTTATGTGCGAAGTCGTTGGTGATATCAGGGCTGGTTAGGTTGGTGGGAGCAATGCAGACACCCGACAATTTTATACAGTATAATGCGAATGCTACTTTAAATCCACGGTCCCGATGATGAATGTGACGTATAGGCTATGGGGGCATCCCCTCGCGCCGCGATCCCCAGCTGTTTGACGGACATTGAAGACATATCCCGAATTGCCCTGCATGGGTAATCCAGGCCCGATCTACCAGCTAAGTATATTACATGGAGATAGGAGTTCTTTTCCTCCGGCGTATTATACAACCTCGAAGCAAGGTTCCATCGTGTATTTGTTATACCTACCTTCGTGATACTAGGTAGGTAGGTGCTACATCATAGCCCTATGAGATTGCCATTTTAAAATAGATCCGGGGAACTTGGGGAATTACCTAGCTGCTGGCGGTATTATCAGTGGTTATAACACGTGCTGACCGGACCCGTGGCGCGAAGATATGTACCTCCCTCCTATTGATCTCCAGCTCATGCAATTACGTCGTGAAATTGGGATCTCCTGTCATCAACATCAAAACCTTATATTTGCTTACCTACCTATCTCCTCCTCCCCCTCCTGTTCGGGATTTGATTACTTCCGACCTCCCTCCGCTATCTTTGGTAATATCTATTAAACTACCTAGGTACCTAGTACTATCCTAGTAGCCTACTTGCATGCTACTTCAAATTACACACTACCTTAAGTACTTATCTACCGTAGTTGGTATCTACGGCCTAACACTTGAGGTAAACGTTCCATGTGTATTTGCTTCTAAGAAATTAGAAGATAGGTCATCAAGTTATCAATCATTAATTTATTGTCATCTAATTACGGTTACCTACCTACTTAACATACGTCTTATACTACAACAATACTCTCGCCTTGTTTTCCTCGCCCATGTATGAAGTACCTAGGTGGGAATTAGCTCTTGGCGTTCAGAAAGCCGCCCTTGCACACATGTTACGGGAGCGTATAATGTATGTTTCGACGATGTTAAATGGCAATGTAGGTAGTCGAGTGTTAGACGTAGGTAGCTGGTTAGAGAGATGCCTAAGACCTAAGGCATCTCGATAATCTCAAGCAGCGTATTTTCCCCTTGCATCTATTAATATACCTACCCACTGCTCCTGCGCTTACACGACAGCGGCTATCTAAGATACGAATGCAGGTACTTCGTATGCCAAACTCGTAATCTCGGTCGAAATTGCTTGGGAGAGTTTATTTACATCGGAGAAATACCACCTGGGAAGATACACTACAGTTAGGGAGGGAGGATAGGTAGTGTACCTAGCTACGCGCGATAATCTTCCATCAGCTCTTACTTCGTTTTACCTACCTAGTGTCTCTGGATGGCTATCTAAGTCGCCATCTCGGTTCTCGTGAATACTTGCCGAATGTAGGTAAGATCCGGACATGTAGATACCTATGGAGTGTACTCAAGGTATCCGGATGCCTGCCGCAGCAATATTGTGAACGCTGCGCTAGGGACAGCATAAGCATATGTAAGTAAGTAAGTAGGGAGGTAGGTACAGGACGTGCTGTATACATCATCATCAGCAACCCCGGAATGGGACAACGTCCTAGAACCCTTAATTAAGTGCTTACCTCTCTCTCTCATCTGCTAAGGTAGGCAGTGTAGTGAAGGTGAGTTGTGGGTAAGTTATATTGCGCTTGCCCGTCCATCTCGCGCCACGTTGATCATCACTCTCCCAAGCAGTCGGATACCCGACGTTAGGCTTGTCGGTTCAGCCCAGCTAGGATAACCAGTCGCACATTAGCGCACCTACACGTAGCGTATAAGGCTAGGCTAGGTGTGCTAGCGTTGGGTAGTGTAAGTGTACCCAAGGAAGATGGGATGAGATGGGATGGGATGGGGGTCGAAGGACCTCTTGGTTTTTTTCCTTGGTTTCAGTTTTTCGGCAACGGACCAGTCAGAGATCGATTCGTGGAAATTTGACCCTGACCCTGACCCTGGTCATGGCGGCGCCGAACCTCGTGGCTCTGTGAGCCTGGATGGGCTGGGGGTGGTATCATCTCACGCACTGATGTTGTTGAGATTCTGGGGCAGCGGGCACCCCACCCTTAGGGAGGCAGACGCGGTGAGGCAAGGTGTGTAGGTACAGTAGATGTTGTTGTCATGGGCATTGTCATGGTGATGATGTACATGGATAGTGGTTTAGGTATTTTGGTGGAGTGTAGATCAATGTTTACCCTTTTCTGGAAAACCTCTCACCCTCTCTCGCTCTCTCTCTTAACACTGTGATGGGTACCTCAGGTAGGTGAGGTATGTCATCGAAGCTACCCGAACAATCTGACCAATGTATCATGGTACCATCGTCAATATACGATTTTCCATAATTACCTGTAGATGTAGATACGAGATTTTCTTTTCCTCTTCTGTACTTACGTTGTATTGCGCGGTTGGTGATCACAAACTCCGTATTAACAAATCCAAGTTTCTAACTTGGACCGTCATGGTTCCATCGTGATCATTCCCGTGCTATGGTAGATAAATAAGTACACCAGCACTCATCATAGTGTACAATGTGGCTTGCTAGGGCTGATCCATCCTATCTTGATAGTCCCGAGGAACATGCATGGAGTGTAGGTAGTGTAAGACTTTCACGTACCTTTTCTAAATGGCATACGCCCGAACTCGTGGGCGTAGATGTCTATTTCTTTTTCTATATAATTATTGGTAACCTAGGGCGCCGGAAGTGTAAGTACCCATACCAACCCTCCACACCCTTTGCGTCTTTCATCAGCCCCGGGGGCTTGAGATGTCAGCCGTGGCATGGCACGGCATGGCATGTCCGGGCTCTCTTGGCATTCACAGCGTGCCTAGTGCCCAATGGGCGAGGTATTCTGCCAGGGGTCTCGCCAACTGGGGCGTTCCCGACCCCGTGGTTCTGGTCTCGCCAAGATATCCCGCACTAGACCACTCTCGGGCTCTAGACACCACTAGGTATATTGCTACTATCCTGGCGGATGGGAATTTTGCTCGGAGTTGGCTGTGTCCTGCAGTAGTACTGTATGTAGCAATTTACAAAATCTATCCCTTTCCTCGTTGTTCTAGCTTGCATTATTTAACCTACTTATCTCTTTGTACCCTTCAACACAGGTACATAGCCCACACAGCCCTAAGCTACACCTGCAGCTATGAACAGCCTCAAATCCGGTTCCTAGTTACAGTTTTGTAGAACATACTTTGTAACCACGTCAACATCCTTCTAGGCTCTAATACATCATACCAGGGTAAATGCCACAGGCAGATAGTAACGTTTCACGGTTCTTATCTTGTGTTTCATTGGATTGCATACCTAATGCTTCGAGGTATTCAGCAACTTGATCTCCTAAGTTCTTATGTTAGCAAAACTCTCTTTCGAAAAGGTATGTTGTGCATAAAACAAAAGGTGAGAGCAGCATAATTAAAACATACCTGTTAGGTTGTCGAAGTCTCCCCTAGTTGCCGGGAATGCGTTTAGTAGTTTGCTAGCAATAACCGAATACAGCGGGCGAATTCTGGCTATAATTAACTATTTAGTAAATTAACTAACATCGGTAGTAGAAAAAATGTTTGCCGTCTTGGTGCCTTGATAGAAAATTGTATGCTTGGGCATTCGAATTAGGGTATTTGTATATAATTAATTAGCACTTAGTATAAAGAAATGTGGTTAGATTACTTGCTTAGCACGCCATCGGATTTCCATCTTTTGGAGGCGGTTGTTTGTTTCCTCCGCCTGCGTTTCAATGTTGGCGAGGCAGGTATTTACTGCCTGCCCTTGCGTCTGAACAGCAGATTCAAGAGCAGTGAGGCGATTGTTTATAAGTACTTACTTCATACCTACTGTAGGTATGTTGAACTATTATTCGTAGGCTGCCCCAGGAACTACTGTAGGTAAAGCACATGATACGCACACCCAGTATGTAGTTAACATCCCAGCTACCTATTGATTCAATGTACGTCATAAGTCTCTCTCAAGTCGACGACGGAGGTAGGCATGTATGTACCTATGTGAAAAGCTTTAATCCGACTTCACAGGAGCTATTAGTTTGAAAACGCCAGCACTCTAAGTGGTAATAGGGCAAAAGCACTCGTACGGCTCAAATATGACACCTATTCGGCGTGGTATTGCTAAGCAGCCCATATATTACACTATACAGTGTACAAAATGTAATTATGTGACATTACCTACTCGCCGCCATTAGCCGGCGAGTATCTCATGACTTTAGTCGGAACAAATGAGACGTTCGGCCTATAACCGGATAACACATTCCGAATAGACTGCCCGCCACACAGCATCCGCATCTGCTGCCTCCCTCTCCGTGTCTACTGTCTACTCCGCTAGCGATAGGTCCAGCTCCGTCAACTCCATCTCTTCCAAACACTTCCGTTTTGTTTCTTCAAATCTTACTTTGTGTAGTGCAAGTATATCATCCACACAGGATTGACCGTGGACCACCAGTCCCTAGTAATGAATGTCGTTGATAAAACGTATTAGCCATGAATGTTGTTACCAGGTCTGCCAGCTGTAAGCAGTTGATGTGTCCTCGTTGTCGCTAATTATCGTCTACCAGAACATGACTGCGTTCCACAGCCGTGCAATGCGTTCCGGGTTGGTATCAGGAACGTGAGGATAATAAATAGGCGTGATTTTAAGAGGAGGTCGAGATTTCGATAATAACGCCGGCGCTTTGGACTTTAGAATACGTCCACGTCTGCGAGCAGAAGAACTCGCGGTCGGAAGTGTGTAGTGCGGCAGTGGGCGAGGTTTGGGCAACTGCTGCCTACCTATGCAAGGGGTGTTGTCGACCGCCATCGTATTCATTGAGATAGACTAGCGAAAGTCGAGAGAGAGAGGCGCTGAGATAGGTTGACGACGCGCGCATACGATATTGTTTTGTTTGTAAGAAGGGGGAGAGAGGGGCGGGGGATGTGCAACTGGTATTTCGCTGGAACAAATATAAGGAATCAGGGGATGAGTTGGAATAAAAAATAAAGGCCAACTAATGTTAACAAATAACAAACACATTGATGTAGGGTCCCACGTGATCTTGCAACGGTCATACATGTATGTGATTTTTTATTTGTAGTTATAATTGTTGGAAGCATGAACCGTATAATAATATACTGTAGTATACTGTGGTCAGTACATTGTCCATATACGTACAGAGTAATACGTGGCAGAACGGGGGGATACAATGACATTCAGACCTTCACCAGAGTACTTCCAACGCCGGTCGTCCATCCATTCATTACCTCTAGATTAAATACGTGGGTCCGCATGCATATCCTTTAGGATAATAATCGGACCGGTGGTGTTTATATACTGTCACCGAATTCTCCCCCTAGCTTGCTCCATTAACCTCCCGCAACCCGGCACATTCTCTCATTCTCTATATTATTGTATTTGGCCGCGCTTGACTATAATTACGATCGCGTTCTCTATTCCTAAGCACCGTCAAGTCAAGACCTGCCTTCAGCTCTTTGAGACGGACATTCGTACTTATATAGAAGAGCCAGCTCCAGAGTGTCCAGTATTGAAGCGTAGATAGAGACAACTTTCTCTGCGGGTATAGGTCAATGGCTGACGTGTGATGAGGTAGAGGAATCGTAGGAAAAAAACAGTCCAGCTACAGAGGTACAGAGGAATCATCGTAAGGGCTATTATATGTAAGCAATAAGGTTAATCAGGTCGTTATCCTTTATATTTACTTCCTCGGGCTGGTATAACTGGTCTATAAACAGGCTCGGTCTCACTCTTAGCTTCGCTTGCAGTTTCACTTATATAATATTTTGTACCCGTCTGCTACAACCCGTTATCAAGAGCAAAACTGAAAGTATGTCCCGGTCTTCGGCTAGCCTCCTTGCCGGTGTGACGGAATGGAGTCCAGTCGGGGGAGTAGGTGGTCAAACATGGTATAATTCTTGGGGTTCCGTACAATAACGAACCGATAAATGGATATTGTTCTCTCATTTCTTCTTCTACTCAGGTATTGTGAACGTGAGGGAATCGATCCTTGGCTTGAACCAGAGTGCTAGGGTAATAGGTAGTAAGAAAGTGGTGTAGCGTGATAAATCCCTGCGTACTTCGTAGCCATCCATGATACTAGTTACTTGCTTATGCCGGCTTGCCGGCTTCAGCACAGTATAAATGAGTGAGGTGTCTGTTGTGGACGAGAGAAACGCGACTGTGAGGTTTTACGAGATAAAGGAATCGGCGATTTGGGGGGACAGTGTAGATCAAATGTGATGGGTATGCCTACAACTTGCAACTTCGACTAATTACGGTCGAGCTTCAGCCTCAGAATTAGTCTACTTGGTAATATCTATCACATATTAAAAGTTTGATGTGTTTCATCCCACCTGTGGCGCCAAGGGGAACCATGATAGGTACCGAGTGCAAGGATCGATAGGTTCGTTACCAAGGACTCGGGTACGTCTCCCAGATACTCGGTACGCTAAGGGCAATGTGGCTGTTTCGATATTGTTTTCTTTTTTTGGCTTCCGCAGTACACAGTCCCAGACCACCTACACTACCTACTTTACCATGGACTAGGTAGGTACTTGGGTAAAGGGTAAGCACTTAGATACCAATAACCCTGACCCCTTGTCGCGGGACCATATCACATTTTCCTTTCACCTCACGTCATATGGGCTTCGGTATTCACACCCCCGCGAGCGAATTATCTTGGTATACTAGCGTAGGTTGCTCTTTGCCGGCTCGGCTGATGGCTGGAACAATACCCGGCAGGACGAAGAAGAAGAAAAAAGAAAAGGGAGGGAGGAGAAAACGAAATAACGATCCGCGCCTTGTAAACTAAACCACAATTGTGGTGTGGATGTCTGAGAAAATACAGAAGCTACTCACCTACCTAGCTCAGGTAGGTAATCACCCTGTTGGGTAAGATAGGTATGTATTATACTATTTACTGCTTGACATGACCTCAACTCGCTCGGTGTGGCTCGCCGTCTCACTTCGTACCACGCTTAGAAAATAGATATGCCACTACCTAGGTAGTAGACTAAGTATTAGGTGATCCTGTGTGTGTGTGTGTCCAATTCCCCCACAGGTCAAGAGACGAACAGATGGGTTATTAAGTACCTAGGTAGGTAGGGTGGTAACTCTCAAGCTGAGACCCCAGAGAACATGCGTAACCACGCACACCCGTACTATTGCAAGCTAGATAACCTGACTGTCTGTATACAGTATGCTACACTAAGTCTACACCTGGACATGGATGTGAGAGCTGGGGGTGGTGTGGTGTGGTGTGGTGTGTGCACAACCGTAGCAGCACTGGTACACTTACGCCAGCCACATTATCAACACATGGATCTATCTAGTGTATAATTTCTGCCTCTATGGCCTCTGTGGCCTGTCTGCCTGGCTCGTGCTCAGCACTAGTATACCTATATCTCGGCAGCGTTGAGCCCCGGTCCAATGTCTGACCCGGGGCGCTGGGACGAGACAAAATCGATTCGTTAGCTGGCGGAAGTGGCTTTATGCTAGATCTAGGTAGGTGTGTATGTGTACCTTAGCTGGAACCGAGACCACCAACGCGGGAGAAACACGTGGGCCAGACTAACTTACGTGTTATCCAGATGGTGTACTTGAAGGTCTAGGCCCAGACTTGCTTGTCCTGAGTAGGAAGAAAGGAACGGCGTCAATGAATGTTTCTCCCAGACCTCCTCGGACCACTTGGTGACTCATGGGGTTAGCACAAGGTTTTAGGGGGTTTTCTATGTCTCTTGTCTCGTGGCTGAGTTTCAGGTAAGCTTATGGCGATGGTGGTGTTGGGGGCGAAACCCGTTCATTCCTCACAGCCTTCTCAACGAGCATTACTCGGGGTTCACCGCTCTAGTCAACATCGTGAACGCGTAGTAGTTTTAGGCGCATCAAGCAAGTCGCCGTATGACCGCATATCTTTGTTCATCCATTACGCCTATTATAGCAGGCTTTCGATGCACTAATACACGACCGACGACAGTCTACAGACCATCATCACTGTAGCCGCAGCTTGGTCTTCTTCCTCTTGCCGCCAACTTCTCTATGCTCCTCGATATTCAGCAACGCCTCCCGCTTCTTCTCGCTGACGACCTTCATATGGTCGCGGATGAACCGTGTTTCCAGATTCACCCCTTCTTCCTTCCACTCCTCCATCTGCCTGCCGCCGACCCTCTCTTCTATATTGTGGATTCGCTCGACGTCCCGCTGTCCCACGAACGAGACACAGTCGCCTTTACGGCCGGCTCGCGCCGTTCGACCCACACGGTGAATGTAATCGACTGCTTCTTGGGGAATGTCATAGTTCAAGACCAGTGATACTTCGGGAATGTCCAAGCCACGACTCGCTACGTCTGTGGCAACGAGGATGCGAGCCGCCTTGGCCCTGAATCGTTCTAGGTTTGATGTCCTATCCCGCTGGGGAAGTTTTGAGTGAAGAGAAGTGATACGATGATCTAGTAGTCGTAGTAGGTGGTGAAGATCTAAGCCATATGGGTCAGTGTTATCTTCACATCAAGAAAATGGGAGTATAGGGGTCGTGCAGCAGAATGAGACCATCAAGAAGTGACCTACATTGAGCTGTTGACGCCCGATTGCAGAAAATGATTATAGACTTTTCCACGTTTGCCTCAGTAAGAAGGAAGGCGTGAAGATAATACTCCTTATGGGTGACATTGACTTGCAAATACATCTGTCGTAGAGTATCCGGAACTGCTAGCTTCTCTATGTCCACTTCGCAAACGTAGGCCCCTTTCTTGCCTGGTTTAGCCGGCATATCCTTTAAAGCCCTGACTTCGGGCGTTATAGTGGCCGTGTAGAGGAGTGTTTCTATCGAAAAGTAAAGTGAGTAAGTGCCGTCTGTAGTGTTAAATAAGAGACATTCTGGCGTGGTGTTGAATGATGTGACTCGGACATGGGAAGGTGCAGAGGGCAAGGAATATCCATAGGACTTACGCCTCTGAGTTGAGGGAGGAAGGACTCCGAGGACCACCTCTAAATCTGGCAGCATGCTACCAGGACCATTCCCGTCGAGTATTCGATCTGCTTCGTCGAGGACAACAAACTTTGTTCGCTTTAGGCCGGCAATTGTGTCCTCTCCAGACGATTTAATATGATCAGCCAAGCGACCAGGAGTCGCTATCACGATATGCGGGCGCTGGGCGAGTTCTATTGCTTGCTGGCGCATGTCTGCTCCGCCAGTGACTAGCAGCGTCTTCAGGGATCTGACTGAGCCTATGGCCTTGACCTGTTGCTGTATCTGTAGAGCAAGTTCCCTCGTAGCGGTGAGAACGACGGCATATATTGAGCTCGGGTCTTGAGACCAAAGCTGAAGAATTGGAGCCATAAAGGCCACTAGATTTGTGTGAGCAACAATTGCTGTCTGTCATCACCCCCCCCTTGGGTATGTAGTCGGACTGACCTGTTTTACCAGAACCTGTCCGGGATGAGCCGATTACATCACGACCCTCCAGGATAGCAGGTATAGTGAGCTGCTGGATACGAGTGGGGCGATGTATAGCCATATTTCTGAGGCTCTGGGTCAGCCATGGCTTCAGATTCAAATCCTGAAAAGTTAGAGACGCAGTGTCGCCAGCACGGACGGCGATCTGGGTCTCGGCGACAGTCACAGGCGTTGGAGCAGCTTCTTGAACCTGGCTTGCGACAGTCTTTGGCTTCACTCTTGATGGCACGTTCAACGACAATGAGATAGCGTCCTGTGCTCGTGTAGAATCACTCGACAGCCTACGTCGTTTGCGAGAGCCAACATGGTCCAGGGAATCGGACTCGGACTCGGACTCGGCCTCAGAGCCGTGGCGGCCTGAGATGGCACGGTCCGGGTCACTTTCCGGAGCCGAGTCTGACGGCATTGCGAAGTTTCAGGTTTCGGATGAGGTCATTCAAAGTAAGCTAGACTCAAATATCCGAGATTGAGCCAGGGTTCTGCTCATTTGATGCAGACCCGATGCGTCCGCAGTGGATGTGATATGGGTGGTGCGCCGCAAAGAGCGCCTGTCACGAAAGAATGAAAATTTGATAACGGATAACGATGCCGCAACAAGCCGCTGTTGCAGGGCAGAAGAAGAACTGCAGGGCAAGTGTGCAGGGGGTCAGCCAGTGAGCTAGCTTGGCGACGTCGTAGCGCCGTGTGGGGCACAAAGGTAGAGTTGGGACCAATGATATGATAGATAGAAGAGCCAGTGGCCCACTTGGTCTGTAAGCGCGCGTTTTCTCTTCAACCCCTGCCAGTCAGAAGCAGTGATGGAGGCTGATCTACCGTCGTTGATCGTCTCCCCGTCACTGTCTCCACGTACGTAGGTATTTGCAATAGGGTAGGTACCTCTGCGGCTGCTTGGTTGGTCAATAACAAGATACCTACCATCTATTCGATATGTAGGCATGTAGATATTTGATAAACTGTAACAATTTAGATAGCGTTTCCTAATCATTGATTATCTTACTAAGCTCTCTCTGTTTCATGTCTCTGTTGTCGCAGTTCTGACTGTGTGAGGTTAAAACAGACGTGGTACTCGGATAGATGATGCAGGACCAAGGGTGTCTTGGGGAATCTTCCATGAGCATTTAGCATACTACACTATTAGAGTGGATTAGATTTCTGGGCGATGACACCGAAGCTTGGTCAATGGCGCGTGCTGTACTAAGCTTTGCACAGGTCTGTCTTCCAATCGCACCCCGCTTTGGTTGGTCGCAGGCAGAATAACTAAATGAATCGTTGTGGTACTCTTGGCTCGCTTTGCGTATTTTTAATGGCGTAGAAACCACATAGCCTTTCTCGGTGGCGAGGTGCAGAGCTTCCAGTGCCATCAGACGACTCTCCTAATAACAACGCAGAGTGGTTAATCCCATAAATCCTTTGCTCTGGGATGGTTGTCTCATCTCCTGCGTTCTGCTGCATATGCGCTAGAATCCCTTTGGACCCCAAAGCTGAGACCAGACCTCCATCTTCGTCCATGCTCACAAGTCGACAACACGCTGACACTATGTTCATGGCGCGAGATGGTGGCTTGGGGTCCGCTTGTACTACCCGGCATGTCAGCATTCCAGGGGTCGCCCGCCCGCCCTACCTTCTCCGAAACTGTGTGGCACCTCTCTCGCCCGCCGAGGCGAGAGCGCACGCGACACGAAGCGGTCCCCATCTGCAACGGAGACGCATTGCACGACGGCTGGCAGCAAGCTTCCCCGAGCTAGATGAGAGAGCGAGACACCTCAGCTTGCCACCTACCAGTTCACTGACGATGAGCCATATCCGCTCGGAAACGAGAGGAATATTGAATATTGATTGTGTAGCTTGTGATGGACACGTCTAGCCTACGGCCCTCGGCAGTCGTGCTCATTCCGGTGTCGGTATCCATGTTCATCTCCGGGATCTCTTCGCGTCGACTCCCCACCATCGTCAATCGATCAATCAACAGAGAACTTCGGCCGCAGTCCGTCCACTAGCTTCTTTCCCGTCTGTACGTATGGGGACGCTTGATTGATTCGGCCAACAGCGAGACGTTGGTCTTTTGTTGGTCTGACCTCGTCGATCCGAGGCAGTGGACGAATCTGGAAGCTCATCGAGAATCCGAGCCAAAGAATACTTCCACTTAGCGTGCTTCTACCACTACCTCTCGGCATTTTTGGCGCTCCGAGGCTGGTGGAGATGTGTCTGTTCTCGAGGCTAGCTTCGCTTCGGCAGGCTCTCCGTACCTTGGCTTTGTTGTTGGGACCCGTTCGTCGCAGACACGGTGGAAGATGTTGTCATGATTTATCCTCGGGTGCATTTTCAATGAAATAGAGCTTCGACTTAATTGTCTTTCTTTCCTGTTACCTACCTAGTTCTCCGTACCTGGCGAGCCCTGCTATCTAAAATACCTACCTACTTACCTTAGCTACTTCATGTCCCTATTCGTTCTAGTGCCAGGTAGGTACTTCCTACACAACGTGGTAACGTGGTAATGCGGCAATGCGGCAATGCTACCCAAAGACTAACCTAGTACGTATTAGGTAGCCTAGAATGTATGGGTATAGAATGTTCGTTAGCCGCCGAGGTCTTGTCTCATCTTGCTGTTCGAAACAAAAGAGGGCCATTTCACATGCTACAGCTTCCTATGCTAGTTGAGTACGCAGGTATGCACTCAGCTTCGTACCTACCTCGCCTACTAGGTACCACTCTCCCACCTCCTCCTACCTACATCTGTTATGCTATGGTAGAAATGCGGGAGGTAGACACCTCATTGTTCGGACCAGCCGAAAGACCATCTGCACAGCTCTCGGATTGGTGTTACATAAGAACGCCACCACGCTAATCGCGCCCTATATGCTCATTAGCTACGCTACGATCCGCTCAATATTTCCTGTCAGACAGGGTAGTATTTGCTGCGAAACGAAGCATAGATACCTATGACACTTATACTCACCTACAGTTACCATGTCTCTACCCACCTGTCGAAGCATTAAAGGGGCATATTCTGTGGATTCTTCCTATGTGAAACTCGAAAACGATGGATTACAAGAAAAAAATACAGTTACTTCGTGGATTGTGTACCTACCCAATTATTACTGAGGACTTCGTTTCTATGTGTGAAAATACCGTAAATACTTTACGTAGTACACTGCCCGTCAGTGGACTGGCGACAGTGTCACCCGGAGAACTTGACTTGTGCTATGCTATCATTGGTTAGCCCATTTGCTGCGCAGATAGCTCCACCTGCATACAAGTATCCACTCACGAGCCGTAGCCTCTGCCCATCGGGCCATTTTAAAACAAGGACCCCCCCTGTAATTCCTCGGTGCCTTGGTTGGTACCTTAGGTACTCCGTACCTTGGCGGACTACAATACCGCACATTGGCTGGGAATTAGGTAGGAGGGGAAACCGAGAACAAGCATCCACATGGGTACCTCAGGATACCTATCCCTACCTCCCTACGAAGAGGTATCTGCCTCCACTACATGCCCACTACTACCACCTGGCTGCTTCCCCAAGACCAGCTGAGATACCTGCTACTCCGTTCTTCATACATCAAGTACCTCTTACTTGGTTGGATACTTGGGTATTTGCAACACCAGCGTTCTCAGATCGTGTACAACCACCAACAACTAACATACATCCTACCGACTGTAGCTCTCTCTCTCTCTCTCTCTCCCTCTCCCTTTACCTCTCTCTCTCTCTCTCTCCCTCTCCCTTTACCTCTCTCTCTCTCTCTCATCTGACCACCTTCTACCTACTTCGTACCTCATTATCTCTCTTTCTCTCCATCGACATCATCCGCCCCTCCTGCCCCCCCTTCTTCCCCTCTTTCTCTCTATAGGTCACATATCCAGCAGCCTACGCAGCTGGCCGTTTGTAGAGACAGATTACGTCCAGGCCTCTTCGTTGGTCTGTCTGGTCGTTGGTTCGCCCGTTAGTTCGCCCGCTTCTTCGTTCCTTGGTTCGCTCACTCGTTGTATCGCGCCGCCGTGTTACCTGCCCACCTGGAATTACCTAGCTGGAAGAGGGAAAAGCGCTCGCTTTTATGACAACATCTCCCGTTCCGCCTCCACCTCCTCCTCCACGACGTTGGGACCAGCCTGATCACGTACACGACCACGTCCACGTCTACGTCTCTCTTGGGTAGCCGATACCCGCACACCCACCTCGGACAAGAAGACTACGCTTCTTGTGGCTGCAGGAGGCGTGTGTACCTGACCCAATATCAAATGTCTGAGCATGGCACTACGTCCCAGGTCTCCGAACCTGGGGCCTATAATGTAAGTAGGCCATTATTTCCCTCTTCTTTTCCTCCTCCCCTCTCTCTCCCTTTTCCCTCGCCGGTGCCAGGCTTTCTATTTCTCTCCTCTTCGTCTCCTTCATCTCCTTCGCCTGGTCTGTCTCGGATAGTCCCTCGAGAACCTCGCTTGTTCTGTCACACAGAATAGCCAAGACCGGCAGCTCCAACCAACCAACAGACAGACAGACAAACAAGCAAACAGACATACGGACAGACATACACATACTTCGACAACTACTCGCATTGCCGCGCCATGCTAACCTCGCACTCTGCTCAAGGTCTCGACCGTCTCGCGTGACGCCACTGCCGCCACCCCTATCGCTATTGCAGGCACACCACCCACATCGACTCCCATACCCATCATGTCGTCTTCGCCTGCACCGCTTCGACCGGCTCTCGGTGGCCGCCCTGGTGGTGCCCGGACTCCAAGGTTGGGCCTAGCTATCCCGCCATCTCCCAATGTTAAGCCCGTCGTCACCCCCCTGGCCGGTGGTCCGTCCCGGCCCCAGCTTACTGTCCACGTTGCCACTCCCATGGGCAGCACCGTTGCGCCTTACGAGCAAACCCGCCCATCTGTCCAGCCAAGCCAGTCAGCCAGTGGCGGCAGCGAGAGCAGTGCGGCGCACTCGAGGTCGGGTAGTTTTGGCCCACTTGATGGAAGGGCGAGCAATCCCACTTCTGCAGGCTCTCAGTTCTCAGCACTCTCCTTCGCCTCACAGTATGGGATCGGCTCACGGCCACAGGGCACTCCCGATCCAATATCGGCCGTCGGATCTATCTACTCGGAAAGAAGCGAAGGTGGTGTGGGAATGGAGCGAGACGGAAGCATGCATGGGCTAGAGAGCAGCTTCGATGAACTGACATTGGGCAAGGCTAGAAACGCCGACGTTGACGAGCTCGATGACGACGAGTGCTGGAGGATCGCTAGCATGGAGCATCGCATCGTCGAGCTTGGTGGCCTCGGTGAAGGTGCTGGGGGTGCCGTCACTCGATGTCAGCTCAAGGGGGGGAAGACGATATTTGCGTTGAAAGTCCGTTTACCGCCCCCTAGTTTGCCCTCACCTCGTCATCATACTGACATGCATCCAGGTTATCACCACAAACCCTAATCCTGATGTGAAGAAGCAAATCATGCGGGAAATCAATTTCAACAAGGAGTGTGCATCGGAGCATATCTGCCGCTACTACGGAGCTTTTGTCGACCCCGCCACTGCTACGATCTCGATCGCCATGGAGTTTTGTGAAGGCGGATCTCTCGATAGCATCTACAAAGAGGTGAAGAAACTGGGTGGTCGGACGGGAGAGAAAGTCCTCGGCAAGATCGCGGAAGGCGTGTTAGGTGGTCTCACCTATTTACATGGTAAGAAGATCATACACCGCGACATCAAACCTTCCAACATCCTATTATGTCGCAGCGGCGAGGTGAAGCTCTGCGACTTTGGTGTATCTGGCGACTTTGGGACCAAAGGCGAGGCCAATACGTTCATTGGCACCAGCTATTACATGGCGCCAGAGCGGATCACGGGCCAAAGCTATACGATCACATCCGATGTCTGGTCTACCGGAGTCACATTGCTCGAAGTGGCGCAGCACCGCTTCCCATTCCCGGCCGATGGAACGGACATGCAACCCAAAGCTGGTCTTATAGACCTCTTGACATATATTGTGCGACAACCAATACCCAAACTGAAGGACGAGCCGGACGCCAATATCTACTGGACTGATAGCTTCAAATATTTTATCGAGTGCTGGTAAGTCGTATACAATCGAATTCCGGCCCCAATTCGTGTAGAGAGGAGGGGTGACAGGCTTGAGCCAAAGCTAACACTCTCGTACAGTCTCGAGAAAGAGCCAACACGCCGTGCTACTCCGTGGAGAATGCTTGAGCATCCCTGGATGATTGAGATGCGGAGCAAGCGAGTCAACATGCAGAGGTACTTGTCGCAAGTATGGGGATGGGATGAAACGGAAACCAAATCATGAGTCCGGACGGGCATCCTCCCCTTCCGATGACAAGCATTATCGACCGTGATGAACCATTAATACCCACCCCAAGGGAGCTCTTGGGTTGTACCGGGAGGCCTGCACGACGAGAAATCTTGGATTAACAGATATGATTGGATGATACAGCCCCCGTTAGAAGAATAGGCCGCTGCATGACATGATTCTGCCAAGTGGGCAATTGATTTAGTTGGCACAGCATAGAGATACCATATTGATAACTTAGGGCATTGTATTGAGGCGGATGCAGTACTGCACGAACTGCACGGCTTTGGATTGGAAAACTGGCAAAGGACAGACGGGGGGGTATTCTGATTAGGACAAGACTTGATTATTACGAAGTCATATACCAACAACTACATTCATACTTGTGTATTAAACCACGCAATACTCTATATATCATATAATACATAACGTTGAAAATCATATTTTTTTTCCTCCTTTTTAGGGGGGCGCCGAGGAGAGGAGGACTTTTGTCTGCCGAGCGGGTCTATTCGGTGGAGTAAGGAGGTTGTTTTTCTTAGAATCAAAAAAGAGGAAAGAGAAGAGAAATCCCCAGAGTCCCTCATTGCTCCCCCTCCCCCAAATCTCTCGCCTCTCACTTATCGCCTATCACCTATCACCCTCGCTTAGACGATGGAAACGGTGTGCGTGCGAGATCGTTGGAGCGTTCTACATGCATACTTTACTTCCCTACTTAGATAGTACCTAAGCTCTAGACAAGGAAAATATACGTGTATGATAGTTCAGGTTGTTTAATGTAGTACACAGATATACCTTAGATACTTGGTATATAGGTATATAGGTATACATATTAGCAAAGACGCGTATATGGAATCGAGTCCCGAACTGTCTCTCAGTGGCTTAAATAAGTAGCTTAGCTATAGACGAATGACATAAACCTACCATCATTACATAACACTACTTGTGTATCTGCCTTAACTAAGTACCTACCTACCGGTACGAATAGGTCTTCATGGAATCAGCATAGCATATCTAGGTATCTAAAGAGAGGGCGTGATGGCGATGGAATCGCTTGGGGATGGATAGTGTACTAAGATAAGGATAGATCAACAAGGTTGACAGATGGACTGATTCTTTAACCTCCTGCGCGCAGAAGGGAAAGGGGGGGGGACTTCGGGTAAATAGTATAAAATATCAATTGTCTTTTCGCTGTTTGCTTGCTCTGCTCTGCTCTGTGCTGTAATTCATAGCATATTTCGCAATGCGTCTTGCAGTCGCAGTTATTAAGTAGACTGGCTACTTAAGCTGCATCATCTAATTCGTGGGTATCAAGTTTGCGGAATAGCAGCGACGCCTATGACCATATCCATATCCATAGGTATCCATGCCTATGCTTATGCCCTGCCCTGCCCTACCAGACCATCTATTAAAGCCACCCAGTCTATCGACATGCGTCCTTTTCCCTTGGCGTTATCTATCATGTGAACCCAGGGAAAGGGAGCTGGTGAATTTGCGAGGGAAGAGAGAGAAAGGCCGGGCCGGGGGAGGACGAAACGGATATCATCTATCGAGGACCTCCTCGTTTTTAAAAAAAACCCGAACAGCCTTGCCCCACCAGCTGGACGTGATATGATCTCCTCTCCTGTCCGAGATAGATGATGATACCACCCTTTCCTGTCTCTATTTTTTCTTCTTTCCTTTTTCTCTTTCTCTTTGTTTTATTTTATTTTTTTATTTTCTTATCTTCATCAGCTATCATCCGTCTGATGCCATCGCTGTCGTCGGCACCGCGGCTGCGGCAGTGGCGGCGGCTTCGGCCCTCTTGCGCTCCTTCTCCCGCTGCGCAGCGCGTAGTTTCGCCATCGTCGAAGAGAAGTCCCCCGAGGCGAATGCGGATGCGGATGCGGGGTTCGGCGTTGGGATGATTCGCGGGGTAGGTTTCGGAGAGTGAGGCTGAGAATACGGTTTATCCGTGCCAGCAGCAGGAGTAGAAGTAGTGACAGGTGGTGGTACGGCCGTAGACTTCCCGCCGCCGCCGCCGTCTTCGTCGACACGGGGGAGGATGTCGTCCTTTTCCTTCCGGGCTTTGTTGTTCTTCTTCTCCGCCTTCCGCGCCGCCTTGTCCGCCTTGCGCTCCCGCAGCCTGCGCTCTAGGTCGGCTATCCGCTCGTCGTAGCCGTCTGCCGACGGCTGTGCTGCGTCTGCGCCCGCCGTCCCGGTAGCCGTAGATGTCGTGGTGGATGTATTAGTAGCAGAAGCAGTGGAAGTCGTAGTAGCGTTTGGGCGAGCAGAATCTGCTTCCTTTCGCATAGCATTATCCCCATCCCCATCCCCATCGCCTCCCCCCGTTCTCTGTTTCTCCTGCTCGCGCTCCCGTTCCCGTTCCCGAGCCTCAGCCTCCTCCCTCATCCGCCGTCTTTTCTCAACAAAGTCCCTGCCCCTCTCCATCAAAACCCGCTTGTCGCTCGCCGTCATCATACGCGCCCCGTCATCCCCGTCCCCATCCCCGACCTTCCTCTTAACACCCCGCTCCCTAGCCTCCAAGTCATCAATCATAGCCCTCTTCCTCGCATCCAGCGCCTCGCGCGCCTTCCGGGCCTGCAGCGCCGCGGCCCGCGCCGAGTCGTACGCGGCCCGCGCCTCGGGCGCCGAGAGCACGTCGCGCGCGCGCTCGAACAGCTGCCACACCTCCGGGTCGAACACGCGCGCCTTGTCCGGGTGGTGCTTCAGCGACGCCTTGCGCCACGCGCGGTGCACCTCGGCTTGCGTCGCGTTGGGCGCCACCGCGAGGAGCTCGTAGAGGTCCTTGTTCGCGGCCGCGTACTCGCGCGCGTATTGCAGGAGTTCCGATTTCTTGTCTTCCATCTTATCTTCGGTCTTTCTGTCTTCGGTATTCTCTCTGTCTTATGTCTTCTCTGTCTTGGTCCACCCACGTATGTCCTCGTCCTCGTCCTCGTCTGTATGCGCCTGTTATATAGCGGGATCGATCAAGCGAGCTTGTCCAGAGTGTTAAATATGGGGTCCAGTAGGCTCCGTGTGCTGCGAGTGCCGGTGTGAGGCCCGTGGTAGCGTGAGGGCAATGTCGATCGCTGTGGTCATCATCGATTCAGAAATGCAGTCAGTATCAGCGGTGGCAAGGCGCCTGGCCTGATCGTTCTTGTCGCGGGTGGTTGTTCTCTCTGCCTGCTGGGACCTGGCAATGTTGATGAACAACCAAAGACTCACTGTGACCAGCTGGCGTCGGTCTGCTATATGCAAAAGTGGGCATCACTTGTGGCTAGTGCTATTTTGGTAGTATACTAACCCAATAAGGCTAGTAAGTACTTGACTCGAAATAAATGCAACTTAAGCTATGGGCTAGTACGAAGTGTGTACTTGTAGAAGAGTGTATCTACAAACCTCCAATGTAGATGAACTGGTATCTTCAGAAGTTCGTGTCTGAAGCAAACCCCTCTACACGCTCTCTACCTAAGTAGTTATACATGCTCTAGAGCCCCTGCAGGCCGACTCCCCATCTTCTATTGAGAAGTCCCGTCCATAATTTACATGTGAAAAGCGCCCCCAAGCCTATACATAAGCAAGATGAATACCATAATCGATATGTGCTCCTAGAAACGCCGCCGAGTGAAGCATCAATGAAGCGTCGATGAAGCGCAAATAAAACAAACCGGCCCGACTCAGGGTATCTCAATGTCCTTGGATAGACAAAGGGCAGCAGAATTTAGATTCAAATCCCTGAACGCTCGTAGGACGCCATAAAATGCCCGGTCGAGTGCGCGCCGTTCCCATGCTTGCATACCAAAAAAAAAAAAAAAAAAAAAAAAAAAGCCACGTCACGCCTTGATATCTGCCACGGCTCGCGCAACCTCTTTAGTAGCAATCCTTTCGAACCGAGTTCGAGCTTCATCATCAAGCTCCGCTCCGGGGGCTTCCTTATAAAGCCTGTGACTCAGATCGCGGTTGATGCTGGCATACTGATCTGCCGTGAGTTGTCCGGATTTCCAATGCGGCTTAAGAGCGTCCTTAACGATGCCGCTGATAGTCTCCTTCATCTCAAAAGGCAAGCTGGTGCCGGTCGGTGAGGCATCGGGCGAGTGTACGAGACTCCTGCTAACATCTACCGACCGACGTCGACGTGGCCTTGGTTGTCGAATCTCTAGAGTCATGCTTGTTCCGCTGCTTTGATGTGGTTGCTGCGGACTCTGCTGCTGCTGCTGATTCTGATGCTGCTGATTTTGGTGCTGACGCGGGCGTGTCTCTGAATCACTGTGCTCCCCACCCTCTCTGCCAAGAATATAATTTGCGGGAGGGTAGATCGGTTCTATCCTCGAGCTAAGGGAAAGCGGCGATCCGGGCCGGTCATTGATCCCACGGGGTGGTGGTGTCATCGATAGTGCACGTGGGCTACTATAGCCTGACGGCGAAGGCGACGTGACAGGAGAGTGAGGATCTGTACTAGGCTTAGCCGTAGCCAAGAGTGCTCTGATGTTCTCATCTTCTGACGTCGTACTCATTTCAACCTCCTTCAATAAGGACGAGAGAAACGAGGGACCCTCCGGATTCGGTACAGGCGAGTGCGCTCGGCCATTCGCCGATGGCCCGATGGTCGTTGACTCCGCAATTTGTGCCGTGGTATGATTAGATGATGATGCTTCAGGTTGAGTAGGAACTCGCCTTGTTCTAGGACGTTTGAGCTTCCTCTCTGGTGGAGGAGGTTCCATGGGTGAACCCGTTATAGAACGAGCTTTGCGTTTTCGACCATTTGGGCTTGATTCATCCGGAGCCTCGGCCTCTATAGCCTTGTCCAGGGCCCCCCACGCTTGCTTTTCTTCGCGGCTCTCTTCAGGTGGTGGCAGTTGTGTCGGTGGTTGTCTCACTACCCGCTGAGGAAGATGGATGGGGAGATTCTCAACGAAAACGTCGTGCGCGCCAAGACGACTTGCGATATTGAGACGTTGTTGCCATCTCTGATATTCCCGTCGCTCTCTCTCACTGTGCTGCTGTGATCGCCGGTAATGGTGCAATGCTTCGTCATCCTCATGGTTGTCGAGATCTATGTTTAGGGCATCCCACACGCGACCCGCAATCTGACCCCATGCGCCTTGCCATTCATCTGAGCGGGCTCGCTGCCTAGCACGTCGCATGGTCGCTTGCGTGCGCGGCAAGTAATCAGAACGACCATCCGAAAAGCCGGCGAGACCTGTAATTTCTACGCCCCGGTCATCAAATTCGGCCTGAAGCATTTCACAGGCAGCCTGTGAGCATTCGAGGCAAAACCAGTGCCCCCGGGGGACAGCATCCAGACCAACACAGTATGTATGGTATGGTGCATCACAGTTGTCGCAAAGAAGAAGGACATCTTCATGGTCGGCACTATTACAGATCGGACACGGTCTCGCTTCTTCCTCTTCCTCGGGATTCTCATCGAGCCATGCCTGCGGGTCAAACTCGACGACTTGCTTCTTATCCTCAACCTTGTAGGAGGAGACAAGAGTACCTTTGCATTCATGATTAGCTGGATTCTAGAAAGATCGCTCAGCAAATGCTGAGGTATGGAGCGAGCGACTTACCTCCTACTCTATCGTAGACATTTACCAAATGAAATGCTTGGCGACAAATGGGACAACTGTTGGCTTTCCCGGTCCATTCCCTCAGACAGGAATCATGGAGGACATGACCGCAGACTTGGATGACAGCGATGTTATTGTTGTCGTCCGTGATCCTGGGTGATCTGACGGCAGTGGTGCTGTCTTGATTACCGTCGCTAGTATTGCCATCGTCTTCGGTGTGGCTTGAATATGGTGACATTTGTCCATTGCCCGTAGTGGTGGGAGTCGAGTCACCAGATGGAGCCCTTCCAACGCCATGGCTATGAAGGGGGGGCTCAGAGGGTGGTGGTTGCAGAGGTGGTGATGGGTGTTGCACGTCTAGATTATCTAGACAGACAATACATTGATCAGCCATCAGGAGAGAATTCTACCCGTCTGCGGATCTGGAATGGCAACATATAAGAGACTTTGCCAACAAAGTCTCTTATGCACGGTTGCTTGCTAGTGGGCAGCAAGACGCGATAGGGAAACAGCAATGATGGTGCCAAATACTGTGTCAGAAAAGAGGGACTGATAGGCAATCCTCGGTAGTGGGAATAAGACGAGACGAGTGGTGTGTAGTTGGACCAATGATGTACCGAAGCAGGGTTGCTCTCTTATGCAAGTGTCTGTGCAAACAGAGAGATGGCCTGGGTGAAGGAGTTTCGGATTGTTATGTGTTTTTCCGGGCGTACAGTTATTATAGATGCAAAAGGTGTACTAACAAGTAGCCTTTTGGTTTTGTTTGTTTTTCGGTATTGAGCAATGATGATGATGAAAAAATGGCTATTAAGGAGCACACTTTTCCCTCTCTGTGTTGCAGATACAGTGCCGATGCCTTTGTGTGTTGTGAAGGAACAATAGACACTGTTTTGGATTCGGGGTATCCTGGGATTGAGCTTCGATTGTGAAGGCACAGAGGTGGAGGTGGAGATAATCGGATCGATAAGATGACCACAACAGTATGGCCACAACAGTCTCGATGGACAATGCAGGACTGGCCGTGGTTAAGGTTGAAGAGGAGGGTATATATGGGAGAGGGTATTTGGGATAAGAACGTCTTACTCAACCCTGGCTATACACTACCTGGTATCTTACTTAAGTACCTACCACGGGGGCATGTATGTGGCAGAGAGGTAGTATATTGCTCAGGGACCGATGAAGGCTGGGGTGCTGAGTACTGAGAACTGAGACTGTTCTTGGACAGCTGGGATTGGGCAACGTGGGACGTGGAACGGGAAGAGCAAGAAGGAATGAAGGTGGAATAGTGCGGAGAGCGCAGAGCGTAGTGCGTAGTGTACAGGACAAGATGTACAAGACGAGGAAAGAAAAGAGAAGAGGACGGAGAAGGAGGCTTGACGATTAGGTATTCGCCCCTCTTGGGAGGCAGTAGCTCATGCGAACCAGCCAGCGGGCCACAGAACAACGAACTACCTCTTGGTGAGGGTGAGGTAAAAGTACTAAGAGAGACAGACTGTAGAGTCGAACTGAGGCAACTCGGGATCTTTAGGAAATCCGGGGATTGATCGCAGCTTATGCTACAATGATACAAAGCAGAACGTTTCCAGGTAGTCAACCAAGTAACACCTAAGCAAGGTACTTCTATGCAATGTGATACCTTGTGGTCTGTGATCGGGTATAACGTTTTGTTAAAGGTAGGTAGCGTAAAACAGATGGAATAGGAATAGGTAGGATGAGAGATGGTTGGGGGTTAGGGTTGGGACACAGAGGTACCTGAGCTGATGAGCTGTTGGTGAAGGGGAGTGAGTGCGTGGGCGTGGGTGCGTGGGTGGTGCGTGGTAGTTAGCGTACGTCCCCAGGTGGATGATGTAGGGACATGGGTGGTAGGAGGTAAGGTATGTTAAGTAGTAGATAGGGTGTCAGTGTCAGATAGCCTGAGAGGTAAACCTGTGACCGTGACCGTGACAGGCCAGCCACCTGTACCAATGTAAGGTGATGGGAATAAAGTAGTGTACGAGGTATAATTGGTGGTATTTTACCACAAAAGAGAGCTGTAACTGCTGGTGATGACAACTAAGGTAGATATTGATGATGGTGGGTGGTAGGCAGGTAAAGGTTGACAGACACGGCAAGCAACCGTGTTCGCGGGAGCTGAAGCGTGGTTATGGATGATAGAGTTGTGGATTCATCCTTCGTTGCAGTGGAGCGGTACAAGTCAAGAATTATCAACAGATGCAGCCCGTGATGATGATGAGTGGATGAGAGAGATAGAGGAAGAATAAGTACCGGGTCCTGATAGAAATTCGGGACTGGAAAGTTTGAGTTAGGCAGAGAGGTACCTAAATATTCTTGTCATCAGCAGTTTAGGTGGGATAGGTACTTAGATAGTAGGCACCTATTTCGTATCAGGTATAGTGCTGTTGTCGAGAGCTTAAAGAGCTCCTATCCCCACCACATCCAATGCACTGACCACCCATACCGACCTTAAACCTACAGATAGAATAGATACCTAATGACCCATATCGATATGGGGCCTACCCGCCACTGCTCAATTCCATGATCTTGTCTTCCCGGTTTATTTTTACTCAATTAGTAGGTGGGCACACATGACTTTAAAGTTTTCCCTTGAGAACCTCATCTAGTAGATAACGAAGGAGATGGCACAGACAAGTATAAAGTGAAGGGATTCTGGTCCAACCAATACACTATGTGCGTAGAGCAGAGCCAAGACAATAGTAGGGGAGGGCTTTCAAGTAAATTCACCGAACAGTCTCCGTTTTACACTACCACTCTTCCTGGCATCTTGTATCTGGTATCTAGGTACTATCAGAATTAAGTATATATATATGTACTTACGGTAGTATGCGAACATCCTACATGTGGGTGTCTACTCCTGCATACCTCAGGCTTACCTGTAGCCTGTAGGTGCGTACGCAAGGTACCTGCGTATATCACCTCATCCATCATGTAGCTACAAATCAGGCAAGCTCCCGAGTCTACATGCTGTGTAAGTGGGTAGATATGTGTATTAGATGGTATGTAGCATGCTGGGGGGTTAAATACTACCTCTAAACCTTGAAGTTGTATACGCGGCGTATTAATAGGTACAGTACCTACTTGGGTAGTCTAGGTTAGGACATACGGTATATCGTGGCCCTGGGCGCCTTTCCAAATGCACTTAACGGAGGGGAAATCGTCTCGCGCCTCTGACCGCAGAAGGCGTGCCATTCTCGTCTTGACTATCCGCAGTAGATTAATTAACAGGTGTTGGGATTCCGGTGAACCTTGAATAGGACCAAAAATAGATAGCAATGGAGGAGGCGGCTGGTTCCGTTTTCCTCGTATACCGAAGTAGGTGGTCGTTGATCCGGGTCATCAATGTATTACAATTTCGCATGTTCGTTGTTTTCGATCTAGTCCACGTTATACTGCCACGCCTTTTCTTCGTAATACCATGAGTTTTTTAAGTAAATACTTAGCTATCAGTGAAAAGCACCAATTAATACGCGTCTTTCCAGTCTGACTATTCTCTAGCATATTTGACGCTGGATGTATGTCAGTAGATAAGTATCGACATAGTCCGTCACTTTATCTGAGTTTGGGGCTGATGAGTTATAAATAGTGCTCCGCCCTGTTTTACTCGATTCAAAGTGTTGAGAGAGTTTGTTTAGAACCAGGCGCGCACATGTCATTATGACAAGGTGGTCTTTGTCGCCGCCAAGCAAGGTCAATTATTCGATGACCGACTGGCCATTCACAGCGTGGCAAGTCTTACAGTATGCCAGTCCATTAGGCTTTCCCATATCTTATCCCATCGGAATTTGCCTACCAGAATCCATTGACATCTGCTCGGCCTTCAGGCCATAGATACTAGGTATTAGGTCATGTAATTGACGACCGTAGTTTCTTTTCCAAGTCGATCTAGCACCCAAACAACAACTAACAACAACAGCAACAACAACAAATCAGGGACGTGGATGGAGTACCTTGAGGGATCACCACCGCTCCTATATCGTAGAAGCATCCCATGCAGTATTGCGTTATACAACCTTTAAAACGGGAGATTTACCTTAGGAACAGGAGAGGGGGATAAAAAAACTTGTCCTTAAAGTCATGTGACTATTAGGTATTCGAAAACGTGAAGTACGTACGTAATGTCGGCATGTTAAAGACAGCCAGCCGGCCAGTAGGCCAGCCGGGTCTCGTCAGACGCATTAATAATCTCCGACAAAAAGAGGTTAGAACCTCCCGCAATACCAAAACCTATCATCTAGACTACACGCTTCCGCAGACAGAAGGGGGGCACCGCGTCGTTGGCGCTTCCTATTGGCCCCTCGGAGGATTATCCTGGCCGGGTCTGAATACCTATTTAATACCTACTTTACCTAAGGTATTGCAAGAGTGACGAGAGAGAGGCGGTGCGTTCTTTCGCATTTAAGCACTTCGAGGATCTTTTCCCAACGCCACCGCCCGGAACCCTGGCTGGTTCTGTTGAGTCAGCCGGCCACGCCTTACCGCTTTAGTCCTACCACCCGAGGCCGCCAGCAATCCATCAAAGATCCAAGAGAGATCCTTGAATGTCGGATCTCTCCTCCTTGCTTTGTAGAGATGGCACGCCGAGGCACGGGCGGCCATGGATTTCCTTACCTGGCCTAAAATTTCTAGGGCTGGAAGCCCGTAGCCCGCCAGCTCGCGGTCGCGCGGCGGCGACAAGAATCCCGCGCGTGCGGTAAGATACATACATACATATATATATATCATCGGCCAGAGGTAAGCTCACGTTCTTTGGTCATACGTTCCAGGTGTGTAGGTCAACCAACGTAGTGGCATGAGTATCTGATGCTCGATGTCAGCGACGGCCTCCTAGACTACAATACTTAAAAACTTTCAATTCCACCATACTTTCTATCTGCGTCAAGTCATTCGACGTGTAAAACAAACAAACGCCGTACAACTATTCTTGCCACCGATATTAGAGCCCGTGGATAAACTCCAATTCCACCTCGAAGAAGCCTCTCCTTCGCCGTCATGACTTTCAAGAAGCACTCTCGCGAGTACGACGTAGTCGTCTTTGGTGCGACGGGTATGCTCCCTCCGGCCCGGGCTCAAACCCAGCCTTCAAAACTGCAATACTCCATCATGAGCTGATCGAGGCTAGGTTACACCGGACTCATGACGGCCGAGTTCATCACCAGCCATTTCCCCACGGACACCAAATGGGCCGTGGCAGGCCGGTCGGCACAGAAGCTGGAAGGAGTCGTGAAGACATGTCAAGGCCTGAATCCTGACCGTAAACCTCCGCACGTCGAGGTCTGCAATCTGAACGACGCGGATCTAGCAGCGCTCGCTAAGAAGACTTTCGTTCTCATCGCCACCGTGGGCCCCTACGCTCGATATGGCGAGCCTGCGTTTCGGGCTTGCGCCGAAGCTGGCACGCACTACGTCGACTGCACCGGCGAAGCTGTCTGGCACGCGGAGATGATCAGGAAATACAATGAAGTTGCTAGGGCCAGTGGCGCCTGTAGTAAGTCATTCAACGGGCCCTCTTTCTTCATACCTACTACCTGGTCCTTTTCAGGAGGCAGCGTGTTTTATTAGCTCCATATATGCCACTTGAGCATCCCGTGCTCTCAAGACCCTTACAGATTAGGCCACACACATTATGGCGGGGACCAGTTACTAACTGCGGCTGTTGCAGTGTTTCCTCAAGCTGCAATTGAATCGGCGCCCCCAGATCTGGTCACATTTTCTCTGGCATCCCTCATCAAGTCGGAGCTGTCGGCGCCACTCGGCGACGCCGTGATCTCGCTCCATGAGATTCGGTACGTCTCACTCCACAGACTCTCCAAGAATTCTCTCTCTCTCTCTAACGCCCGATAGCGGCTCTCCTTCGGGGGGGACACTAGCTACGGTCCTGAACCTGTTTGATTCGTACAGCTTCAAGGAAGTGGAAGCATCGCACAAGCCATACGCCCTATCGCCCATCCCCAACCCCAAGAGCCCGCCCACGACATCGATGGGATCGAAGCTCACGGGCGCTCACCACGTGCCCAACCTCGGCCTCCAGTCGAACTCGATGACGGCGGGCACCGACCTCGCCGTGGTGCAGCGCACATGGGGCCTCCTTCAGCAAGAGCCGGCTCTGCAGGAGAGGGCGTACGGCCCCAACTTCACGGTGCGAGAGTACATGAAGACGAAGAACGTGGCGACGGCCATGATGATGCATTATAGCCTATTGATCGGAGGCGCGCTCCTCGCGTTCTGCCCCCCGTTCCGGAGTCTCCTGCGGCGGTTCGTCGTGCAACCGGGCGACGGCCCGAGCCCAGAGGCCACCGCTAACGACTATGTCGAGTTCCGAGGCGTCGGAATACCAGACGAGCAGCCGGCCTCGGGAAAGAGAGCCATGTGCCGCGCCTGGTTTGACGGGAGCATGTACAGGCGTAAGTGAACCCAAATCCAATCGCTCGGCTGAGGTGCCAAAGGCTAATGCAAACGAACAGTCACGGCGGTCTGCCTGTCGCTCGTGGCCCGGGTGCTGCTCGAGGATGATCTCGGGCTGCGCGGTGGCGTTTACACTCCGGCCTGCCTCGGTCAGGGATTCATAGATCGTCTGGACGAGGCCGGCTTTAAGATGGAGACGAGTATCATCGAGGGCTGAGTAAGCCAAGCTGTGCTACTCCAATCAAACATACATTCTGCATGGTATCTAACGAGGTAATTGGTCCCTTGAGGCATTAGCTATGGCTAAGTAATATCTTGCTCGTTGACCCTGGCTTGACGATGACGCTTTGAGATTTGAGTGAGAGTTGGAGGATAGGTATTTCCAGGTTCATCTTTGCGCAAAACTTAACGCAAACCTTGCCATCCTAGGTTAACATTTCCGATTGGTTATCGGCTTATTAGGTTCCCGGTAGTCTCATCTGAAATCTGAGATGAGAGGAACTACGAGGCATGCGAACGAAGTAAAGATAAAGGATCAAAATATCGAGCTCAAAATATCTATCTGCGCCAGGCGGTTTCAGACTGCTAAGGAGGTATTCGTACTTACACTAGGTACTCACCAGTTCATGTACTTGATACCCAGATTAAGTAGTAATTTAACTCCCTACTTACTTCCTATCGCGGATTAGCCTGGTTTGCCCCGCAAAATATGTTGATTAATTAGCCCTATGGGTAGGTGAGTATTGCCGTATTGGTGGTCACCTAGCACCTAAGTAGGCGCCCCAGGTGCCGTTTTAGGAAGAACTCAACGTCATTAGTGTCCCCAACTGGAGCTTTGGTGCTACCTTAGGGAGTGTGTATGTACTACATGTTCCAAAATATGATTTGACTCTTGGTTGTTCGTCGAACAAAACACAAACCCCCCCCGCGAATCAAGTGCTTCACGATCCCGAAGAGACGCAATTGTCTTCCACGGGCCCGTCGCTTGTCGCACGGCAACGTCAACTCACTTCAACCGGCCGTGATACGCCGTCTCCAGGGAGCAGATCTCCCTCAGCACGCCCCGAGAACATCACACTGGTCTCGTCTCGTAGCTCGTCTCCTCACAGCTCGTTTTCGCCGCTCTTCGTCACCGCCTCCTCCCTCACCGCCATGGATCTATCGCCAAAGACCTCGGCGGGCCCAGCCAGCTCGAGCTCAGAGCGGACGCCTCTCCTCCGACAGGATACCGGTCGCCCCAGGACGGCGCGCAGTGTGACATTCAACGCGAACCCCGTCTCCAGAACCATCGACCCCGAACCTTTATCTCTGAGTTCCTCGCCAAGCTCTACTATCTACGGCCGCAACAATGCGCGGACGTCGGGTTCCGCAACAAATGCCAGTACGACGTCCCCGACCGCGCCGCCGCCGATGCTGTCGGCCTTCAACAATCGACTGCGCCGCCGCAACAGCCACGGCTCCGTCTTCACTGCCCTCCCCCCAGCCATTCTACCCAAGATTGGCCCCCAGCGGAGCTCCAAGACGGCCGAGAAGCTGAAGCTCCTTCCCAATCCCGAAGTCGACGAGGCGGATCAGGACGAGGAGAGCGGCCGAGACGTCTACGCGCAGTACACGCGCATCAAGGACCCCACGGCTCGGCGGGATGCTGCGAGGTTAGGCAAAGCCGATCGCGAGAGACTCCCGCGCGTCACCGCCTATTGTACTGCCAACAAGTACCAGATGGACGGTTTAATGCGCTTCTTAAAGGGACGGGGGAAGAAGAAGGGGGCGAGCCCCAAATTGATCGACGAGTGCATCTATTCGCCGTACAACTACGATACGGCAAGATCCACCACCGCCGCCGCCGAGAGGGAGGATTCCTTCGAAGATTACCGGGATCAACCCATATATACGCCCGAACGACGACATTCCACCGGCGAACTGGAGGCAGAAGAGCATTCCGGCGCATACCAGCGAGAGTCGCTCGGAGGCTTCGAGGTCGAACAGCCACAACACGGCCACGAGCCAGAAAATTCCTACGGCGTCGGCCGCGACGCCAATCACAACTTGACCTACCCCCACGAGAGCCCCGTAGACAGCACGCGGCCGCACGCGGTAGACGCCGATTTCGACACCCAGGTGCACACGCCAGAGGTCTTCCTCTTCGACTACGGCGTGGTCGTGATATGGGGCATGTCGCTCGCGCACGAGCAGCGCTTCCTCAAGGACATCGCCAAGTTCGAGCTCGAAAAGCTGGACCCGGACGACGTCGAGGCGGAATGCTTCAACTTTTATTACACGCGCGAGTACCAGGCGCGGATATACAACGACTTTATCACGCTCCGGGATAAGGGTAACTACATGACCAAGCTGGCGATATCACACGCGCTTGCGCAAAGTGTAAAGGTAAGAACATATATATATAATGTGCCCCCTTCCCTCTCTCTCTGGCTCTGCAGTCGAAAGGAGGGAGAGATAGATGTTTTACCTACCCCGCTACGCTACATATACATATAACACAGTTCCACTGACAAACGAAAAAAACGGCAGACCTCCCTCTTCGAGGAGCTGATAGCCTCGACGGTGGACGCGTGCAAGGACATCCCGACCCAGATAGCGCTGGCGGGAAAGATCGCGCTGTCGCAGACGCAGATCAACATGCAGATCGGCGAGCTCTTCATCCTGCGCATCAACATCCACCTCAACGGCAGCGTGCTCGACACCCCCGAGCTCTTCTGGGTCGAGCCCCACCTCGAGCCCGTCTACCAGGCCGTCCGCAGCTACCTCGAGATGGACCAGCGCGTCGGCCTGCTGACGGAGCGCCTCGACGTCATCGCCGACCTGCTCGCCGTGCTCAAGGACCAGCTGAGCCACGGGCACGGCGAGATGCTCGAGTGGATCGGTGAGCATTTCCTTTCCCATACCCCCCTCCCTCCCCCTTTTCTTCCCTCCTATTCTTAACCAATTTCTATATACTGTTCCTATATCCATAATGTCGTGAGCCCGAGCCCGAAAATGAATAAATGCCAGCTAACCGATGAAAAACGCAGTCATCATCCTCATCGCCGCCGAGATCCTCGTCGCTGCTATCAACATAGTCGTCGATCTCTACGCCGGCGTCTGATTTCCGATTCATTGTCAGTGGGAGTGGAGGAGTCGGAAAGCGTAAACGAGACCTCGGATCCGTTTTTCTTTTCATTCTCCTGCTACGATACCTTTCCAATTCAGTTCCGTCCTGTTCTACTTTATCCCATTTTCATAAATCTGTGTTGTACAAAAACAGCGGCTTCCAAAGATATCGTGGCTTTCGGTGTTTGGTGGCCTAGGTGTTTTTTTTTTCTCCTCTTTTTTTTTAAAGAGTCGTGTACATAGGGATAGAGGGCAAGCATACGGGGCACAACACAACACAACGAATAGGCACTTAAAGTACTGACATTTATTTACCATGGTAGACAGGCAGTCAGTCAGTCAGTCAGTCAGGTAGTTTACCTAAAGAGGTTGGTTGGAGAAGGAGAGGTAGATGTAGTTAGTTGGTCAGTCAGTCAGTCAAAGTCAGTTAGACGGGATTTGTTGTCTGGCTCATTACCTATATCATCTACGCTACTACGATATGTTTCGTCTTCGTCTCATGTTTTATTGCATGCGGCTGCTGAATGAAGACCTTTAAAATGTTGTAGAATACAGAAGAAAGAAAAAAAAAAGGGGGGAAACACATACACACACACACACACACACACACACATATATATATATATAGTATATATGTGTTGCGAATCGTTCAGATATTGAAGGTCAGCACACGTGCCACGATATTGAGAAAACACCATCATATGCGTATTATTAAAGTCGAGACCAACGCGCTCAATAAGTCGACGGAACATATCACGCCAGCGAGACAACCCAGACCCCAGAATTTCTATTTCTGGCCGTCTGTTGGTCTGTTGGTCTGTCTGTTTTGTGACTCTTTATCTATCCGTCTTATTCAGGACAGTCTCCCATAATGATAATGATACAATGACACAATGATATCTCCCTATCACCCATCGGCGAACGCGAGACAGTCAGTTCCATGCTTAAGTGCCTAGTCATCATACCTTGCTTTTTTTCCTCAACGCCGCCTTGTATCATGAAACCGGAGGGACCGGGGGGGGAATACTCGAAATCCAAATTTAAGCGCCATTTCTCTCCTCTAACAAATTTTCAAGTTGTCTTGGGGGAAACCGTGTTGGGGGAAGCCCGGGATTAAACGGGGACCCTTGGGCGCTCTGCCTCAGCACCGATCCTTCACTCGAACGCCATATGCGCAGAGACGGAAGAGCTGTTGCGGTGGGGGTCTGAAAGTCCCGAGCTTGGCCTAGGCCTAGGCGGTCCCACTAGTCCGCGCCATCGTTGTCGTCTACTTCGGTTTCGGGATCGGTATCCAGGTCGGCGCCGTGCTCGGGATCCCCCTCGGCCATCTCGACGTCCTGGTCGTCGTCGTACGCGTCTTCGTCGTACTGGGTCTCTTCGAATCGGCTTCGGCCGCCGCGGCTCGTCCGGTTGTCGCGGGCGCGCGATCGCTCTCGCGCAGCAGCGGCGTCCTTAATGCCCTGCTTGAAGTTCTCCCGCGCCTCCTTCCACCGGCTCAGCTGCTGCTCGTACCGCGCCTGGAACTCCTCCTTCTCCTTCTCCGGGAGGTCCTTCCAGCCCCGCGCCAGCTCCTCCTCGAGTCGGAACTCGCCGGCGGTGATCGCGTCCTTATGCTCCGCCTGCAACAGGGGTCGAGTGTCGTTGCAGTAGATCTCGAAGGCGTTGCTGGGCCGTTTGGGCGGCTTGGCGGCGCCGTTGGTAGCTCGGCCTTGTTCCTTCTGGGATTCTAATTGCGAGTGTGAGAAACCATCTGAGCTGGGCGAGAGGGTTATGAGGTGTTTGCTGGTCAAGGTTGCACCCAGTGTGTTTCCGCCATCGTTGCTGGGTAAGAGAGATGGCTTACGATGACCTCGTTTCGTCCGAAGAGGCTTATCCTGAGGCTAAGAGTTCATTTAGCATACGAATAACCCCTTCTCCCCGGGGATGCTGGGGGGCGTGCTGCCATGCTACATACAGTCGGTGGGGGGCTGGGACTGCCTTCCGAGTCTTCGACGTTGGTGCTCGTGCGCTTAGCGATCTGGTCCAGGATGATGGCGCGTTCCAGACGTAACTTCTGGATCTGGCGCCTCAGTCGGGCCAGCCTCAGTCGATAGCCATCGTTTTCTTCCTCGATTTCTTTAGATCGTTCTTTGAGCTGGATACATTTTCGCCGGTAGGCTTCTTCGACCGTCGGAGGTAACGAGGGGGGATGTGCTATACAACGTAGAACAGGGCGTCAGTTTTTGGTGTCAGAGTTTGCAACTAAGTGATTCCGTTCCCGGCAGCTAGCAAACGAGCCACTTGCGCGTAGCTATTCTCAGCCGTGTAGACGCGATTTATCTCCGTTGGCGGTTGGGCAGCCACATCACTACAAGCACAGGCAGCTGACGCGCAGCTGAAGTAGGCTGGATTGCAAGACGGGTATATCTGAGGCGCATTCACATGTCCACGCTGGGCTTCCGGGGTCGATTGAGACTTCTGGTACCAATAAGGCTCTGGCGCACAACGGCCGGCGTCTTGCGCCCGTGATGCTTGTAGTGCCACACCCCACGGCTAATAGGGCAGATGGGTGATGAGAGGCAGATGGCGCCCGGGGTAGAAGCGACAGCTTGGTTGGATCCGCAGATTCAGAGAACTCGACTTACCATTTTGAGGCGCCATCTCGACAGACGCACGCTGTCACGGGGCTCTGACAAAAGAGCTACGCGTTCAGGGCCGATGCAGCCTCGCGAATTAGAAAGGTGGTTGGCAATGTGGATAAGCGCTTTTTGGTTTACGTTGGAGAATTGGAGAAGGGCCGGATCAATGATGAGGATGGTGATGATGGTGATGATGGTGGTGATAATAGTGGTGGTAGTAGTATGGAAGGGATGGATGGTACCAGGAGATGAGTGGTGGTGGTGGTGGTGAAAGTTGGGACTCGGGAAGACGAGGTGTAAGTTCAAGCAACGGTGATGCAGGTTAAGTGGTCAAGTTGTAGTGAAGAGGGCGACGCGAGACAGCCGCAGTAGTGCGCAACAAACCGCGTGACTGCGCCAGGCAGTTGAAGCTCTACTGTACAGTGGTACCCAAAGTGAGGTACTTCGTACCTGCATCTACAAAGGTACCTACATCCAATGTGATCCTGGGGTTGGGGACTACTGCACCCCCACAATAACAGTTTTTAACAGAGTTAATACCACTTCCAAAGATCATTTGCGCAAAAGTGAAGCACATACAGTAGATATATACTTGTCGCTTTTTCCCGGCGTTTTGAGTCTCAAGATTGCACATAAGCTTCAACTAACGGAAGCAATGCGGGAATGGGCGTGCAGACACCATCTGGGTTAAGTAGGGTATCATAGAGCGTGTATCATCTAATGACTGAGGGTGGGTAGGTCAAAATTCTGATGCCTCAGGATGCTTTTAGAAGCACTGGAGAATAAATTTTACCATATTAGAACGACCCCCCCTTTTCCCGCTATTATATTTGTTGTTCAACCAGATCAGGTGAGCTATTTTTCTTAGTTTCCCCAGACTACATATATCTTTACCAAAACATTATTCCCCAGTTGGACCTCGGTTGCAATACTCTGGCAATTCCTTACATTGTTTGCTGTGGTATTAATATGCCCTCATTATGACGGTCGATATGGGATCACCAAGGGTTCACATGGTTTTTAAAAGGCAGCACGAGCTTACCTTGGATAGAAAGCGGTGCACTAACATCATGCAAAACCTTGCACCTCAGAAAATCGAGATATTGGGGATATTTAAATCTCAAAGCCGTTGATCACTACATGTAAGGAGAGATACTGGAACGTTTTCTTAATCATATCGATCCCTGTCTATCACGGATGAGGGATTGTAGATGGGGGTAGTATTATATTGATGAAGACGCGTAAGGAACAAGCTCTCCAGCGTCGCACGCGTGGGCGTAAGGTTCAAGATGTGCATCGCTGACCTCCGTCACGGGTGCCTTGCCCCACGACACCCATGCCTCGATCAAAGTAATCTGCGGCAGGATACTATACATTATCACTAACGTTGGACAGCGTATCCTCACTATAGTACGAGGTCTCAATCTCGGGGGCAAACCTCTCTCCACGTTCGTCAAAGTGCTCGTGTTGAGGGTGGAAGAGATCCCGGTAGGGATAGCATCGAAAGCACAGGTCATAACCGTTTCGATGTTCGTCCTTGCATCGCCAGCGTATTCCGCGGCATTCCTGTACCTCTCTGTCAATAAACAGCACTTTCTAACTTGCGGGGAAGGAGGATTGACGAACACAGAAACATCCGTGACATATGACCAGTACTTCGTTCCACCCCGGATAAGACTCATGAAATTCATCATCCCAGAACTCGGGATCATCGTCACTGTCGGGGTGCCTCGGCTGGTCCTTATCTGCGGGCTCCAGCGGTCCTAGTTGCCAAGGCCCGTAGTCTCCCTGGAATCTCGCTAGCTTGAGCGGCGACCACTGCTCGTCTAGGATCTGACCGCGAGCCCAGATGTCGGCACCGCGGCCCAGAAGCAACTCGACGATCCCTGTCATGTGCCAATCCCTCCTTTGCTGGCATGCCCACATGAGCGGCGTCCATCCATCGTCATCTCCGTTATTGGCGTCCACGCCGGTGTCGTCCAGCAGCTTCTTGACGTCGTCCGCGTCGCAGAGGGCCGCGCCATAATGAACTACCGTCCGGCCACGCTTATCGCGGGCCTTGAGGTCCGCGCCGAGCTTCACGATCACGTCCATGTCAGGGTACCGGTTCTTCCAGAGGACGTGAACCGGCCTGCGGCCCGCATCGTCCTCGGCGTTGATGTCAGCGCCAGCTTCGACGAGCAGTCTGATGATATCCTCACCCGAGCTCGCGCACGCCTCTATAATAGGGTACTTGAGCTCGCCCCCTATCTTGTTGACATCAGCCCCACTGGCTATGAGATACTGCACGACTTCAAGGTTTGCCCGACCCATGGCTAGATGGGCGTATAGTGGCGTTTCGCCGGTGCGGTCATCGACCTTGTTGACGTCCATGCCGGCCTCAACTAGCAGCTTTATTGATTCCAATTTGGTGCCTCGGCATGTCAGATGCAGTGGGCTGATGGCAGTGTTGTTCAAGCTGGCATTTTTACTGAGGAGATACTTGGCGACTTCGACGTTGCCGGTATCGAGGCACACCAAGAAGGGTGTGTAATTCTTGTTGTTGGCTATGTTGAAGTCTGCCCCAGCGTTTACTAGGGCCCTTACGACACTGAGAGGTGTATCGTCAACGATGTCATGAAGAGCCGTATTGCCGTTGTGGTCCCGTTGGTTTAAATCTATTCGCGAGTGGTACTCAAGCAGCGTTCGCATGGCCTGCTCGGGGACTTCCTTGGATGAGGCGAATTGGAGGCAAAGTTCCAAAGGAAAGCTACCATCACGTGTTTCGTGCTTCGCGTTTGCCCCTGCTTCCAGCAAGAGGCGCATAATACCCACACGACCGTATTTGCAGGCTATGCAGAGAGGGGTCATTCCATCATTCTCGGGATCACTCTCATCCTTGAGACACTTCTCTAGGTCGAGCTCATCTCTGTGCTCCAGGAGAGATTCCACCGTATCCGCAAAGTTCCAGCGCGCAGCCTGATATAGCACGGTACCAGAGCTAGAAAGGTTGTTGATATCGGCGCCATGCTTAAGCAACAATTTGATGATACCCGGGTTGTCATAGGCCGCATTGATTGGTGCCCAGCCAGCAGGGTTTGACACCACTGCATTAACATCAGCGCCACGCTCCAAGAGAATCTTCACAGTCTCGATTTCTTCGTAATACACGGCAGCAAGGAGAGGAGAGTGCGAATTTATAGCGATATGGTTAACGTCGGCACCCGCATCAAGTACTACTTGGAGCAGTTCTTTGTTATCATAGCCCGAAGCACTTGCCAATGCAGTCCTTCGCTGTATGTCTTTAAATTTATCCTCCAATTCAACATCAGCTTTGTTCTCTAGGAGGAGTTTTACCATGGGGATAGACGCATTGTCCACAGACTCGAGTAATGGCGATTTGGCTTCCTCGGTGGTTACGTTAGGATTTGCCCCATGGTTAAGAAGTATGCGAGCCATTTCTAGTGCTTCTTTTCGAACCGCAGCCTGGAGGGCGGTGCCGCCAATACCGTGGAGATTGACATCGATACCGCGGCCCAAGAGGGCCTTGGCACACTGAACGTAGCCGGAACTTACTACTTCAGTCAGTAGTTCTGCCAGCGTGTCGGACTCTAGCGCCTCTAAGCCTTTGGTCTTCTGTTCTTGAGCTTTGAGCAACTCTTCGACTGTTGTGAAGGCACCTCCATCACAAGCAATCTCCAAGACTTGTTTGCCGTTCCTGTCTTGACCATCTGTATGCACACCAAGGGATAGTAGAAGGTGTACAATGTCCGGATTGCCCCATTTTGCCGCCTGGAATAAAGCATTGTCATCTGTGGAAGACGTGAAATTGACGTTGGCCTTGCCTTCTTTAATGAGCAATTCGGCGACCTCCTTGTGTCTCCCTAGCATACAAGCCATAAGAGGCGACATTGCTTCGGATGACTGCGGCTGCTGGGATGGGTTGGCTGTGACTCCGGAGTTAAGAAGCTTCTGGACCACTGTAGCTAATCCAAGCCATGAAACCCGGTGCAGGATGTCCTGCGGCCACTCAAAGTCCTTGATGCCGGCACCGCGGCTGACCAGTGTGTAGAGAGGTTCCACACTTCCATAAGATGCAGCAGCCAAAACCGCATCTCTCAAGACCTCTGCTGCTATATTCACCTCCTTGAGAAGCAAATTAACAATTTCGGTGTACCCATGCCGTGATGCTTCTATGAGAGCAACGCCGACACCGTGCTCGAAGCTCTCATTTTCCTTCGCCGACTCTAAGAACATTTCTGTGAGATCTTTGAGGCCTGTTTGCACCACAATCGGCAGCGGTGAAAGGTCTGGGCGATGAGGCCCCCGGGCCAGGGGACTAGATAAGACGTGATGTGCATTGTACCTATCACCGAAAAAGAGTCAGTAAATACTCTTTAAGATGAAGATATGAGTTGGAAGCGCTATTTCTAAGGAGTGAGTGCTCTGACGGTGGTCCAATTAGGGACTCTAGGCTTGTTGGATATTCTGAAAGTGGTAAAGAATAACTCCCGAACGACGTACCAGCCTGTTCTGGACCGTGCATCATTGTAAAAGTCGAAGAGCATTTTTTGGGGCCTCTTCTCACCAGCTAGCTGGTAATGACTCGATAAGAATTTAACTGAGTATGTAGTCAGATGCTTCTGGCCATTTGTTGGGTATACTTGGCCGTTCAGGTACTCAGCGGCAAAATGCTCCATCTCCTCCTGGCCCCGGGATGCTAGGAGATACTTAAGACAAATCTCAGCCATTCTCGCGTGATGTGAAGCAGTGTCGTCAGTTGTATGGTCAATTGTAGACTTCCAGCAGTCGTGAGCCAAGTGAAGTTCACCATGCTTGAGCTCGTATAATCCTGGCAGCAGCTCCCGTATCAAAAATTTCGTTGCTCTCTGTCTTTCTTCAGGGTTCTTTAGGTGCTCTCCGGTATCACCGGAAACTAACGCCCACGCAACCTGGTCGATGGAGAGCGGGTGGAAAGCTGTCTTCACTATTATGGACACTTCTTTTTCCACTCTTTGCAAGTCTCCAGGTAATGAACTTCGTATAGCAGCGTGGACCGTCGTTGGCGATGGCTCAGAGAGACCCCTGATTATTTCGACAGCCCGTACGTTCAAATTGTTACGGTGGGAGGATGAGCCAAGCCAGTTCAGAATGATGCCCTGTAATTGAAAATCCGATCCACATGCGATTATGGCCTGATCGACAAGAGTCTTGGTTCCAGTGGGTAGAGCTGGTAACTCGTCCCATAAGCGACGGTTTTGGCGATCGAGCCCATGGGGGTAGTACTCTTCTGGGGCGACAAAGTCTTCCACCTTAATACTTGAGCAACCTTCCAAGCCTCTCAAGCACGATTTGTTTCCGCTACTTGTGACAAGTACTCTGAGTTTCACCTCTACGTGGTTGCCGGTGTTTCGGAGCTTCTGCAGAAACCCAAATATGTCATCTTCGCATTGATCAATGCAAGTAATGATATAGAAAAAGTCCGACAGGTAAGGCACACCACGAAATCTCAGAAAAAACTGAATGAGGTCGGTAGTCGAGCAAGCACGAACTTCCTTGAAGAAGGCAATGGCAGATTCGAACTCGGGTTCCCAGTATGTCTCCGAGCCCTCCAAACGACGCACCATCTGCATCACAAAGTAGGATAGCATACCATGCAGATTATTGAAGCGCGAATCATGACGATTGAAACGAAAGTGCAATGTTGACTCCTCCCACGGCCGTGACATGTATATTGCGTGGTAGATTTTGTCAGACCAGGCTTCCAAAAACGAGGATGCGTGTGCGTGCAATATCTCCGTTCCCGTGTAAACCGGGTCGCGCCAGTGCTCACATTCCTTCTGCTTCTCAAACCAAGACCAGAATGGATCATCTGAAGACTTCCGATACACGTGCCCAACCAGCGGAGAGTGAACCGGTGGACACTGCCATAGCAGTACTTTGTATTCAGGACCGTTGGGGAGGAAAACATTTCTTCTGTGGCTCAAGAGGTATTCTTGCACGCTTTGACTTAGTTTGTCCAGGTCCGTGTTGTATTCCCTGCCTCTCCCTAGCAGAGCATGCGACACTTTCGTATACCATGGATATTCAAAGGGTTGCTGTACCGTTGCTGAATTTGTTCCCGGGTAATATGCCGGATTGAGGAATCGCTCGTCTCTGTTCTGATCTACGGTCATTTCTCTTTTTCTGGAAACCATCGGGGATCAACATTACCTCATCTTCCGCTGTCACAGGTTCTGAATAGACGTTCATAGACGGAATTTGCTGCCAGAATAAAGCATTAATGGATTCATGGTTGGTAGCCTCAACTTGTTCTGCTAGTCTGCTGGCCTTTGCAGATGGTGCTGTGACATCTGGTGGCAAGGATAACGTTGAGAGACCAAGTAGCTTGATCATGGTGTCTTGAGCGTGCAAGAAATCACGAGTTCGATGCGGGCAGTTGTAGAAAACCTACATCATATGTGAGTCTGATTCCATGTGCGTGGTTGTGGTAATGAATCCCCACCATTAGCCGCGCGCTCCCGAAAATATTGTCATATTGGCGCGGCGCGCCAGAAGCGATCAGCAATACCTTCGGAGGATTCAATATTAATGGCTTTAAACTACGGCCAGATCTGACATACCCTTTTCGCAATTATACCTTAGGTTAAGTCAGGAGTTAGCATGGTCTAGTTGTAAGGGTATTCCTCAGGAATAAGCATGGCAAATTGCCGTAAAGGGCTGTAGAACTCGTCGGGGGTTCCCTTACCGCCCACGTCACGCGCGACGAAGATGAGCGGATCCCCCTGTGCAAATATTAGCAGCCATCAATATTGTAGCTTGGCCCCGGCGTACTCACCCGTGCATTCTTGCGGATTTTCACGAGACAATCGAGCAGCTTGATTGCTTCTATCTCAATACCTCCCGCCGAAAAGATCGGCGCGGCATCACTAATATCATATCGAAATTCTAGTAAACGGATGCTATGATTCGAGAAGAGGTTCTCTCTGACCCAATTTGACCCATCCTTGTGAGTCCAGACGAGGTCTTGGAAGTCGCGGATTCCATGAATGAGTACCACACTGCCCCCAAAGATCAGCTAACACTGTCTGAAAAGTATGGCAAGTATGATCAGTTCTTGCATCGTGTAAGCCTTACTCGTAAGTGCAATGACTATTATCGAAATCTCCTCTCAGACCGAATTCGGGTATATTGACCCTCTCCTCGATTTCTGATGCTGGCCGGGAATCGGTGTGTGATTCCTTCTCTGCACCATCGGTCGTATGGCTGCGAGAACGATTTCGCGCTTGGTTCTGATCTCGAGTCCCAGAATGTGATGATGTTACTCTCAGATCATCGCTGCCCGAACGCCTTCTCTGAGCACTCTCTTCGTGGCTACCCTTTGAGCTAGACGCATCTGATGCCGCCATATCGGTCAAGTGTCAGTCTCAGCCTACTAGAAGATGCAGAGAACGCCCTGTGGCTAATAGGAAGTGATCTCCGGCTCTCTCGGACGATGTTGTTGATTGAGTGTTGGATTTAAGTCGAAGGACTTGTTTGTTGTTTGGTCGAGATTATCAAACACAACCCGCACACCCCTGCGGTTGAGAGCAGGGAGCTGACAACGTGCGGGAGATGATATTCGCACACGGAACATCACATCACGGGTGCTGACATGCATTTTGGCCCCCGCGCCGCGTATAGGTGGTATTTTATCCCCGACGACCTTCTGGAATCAAAGGACATATTACAGCCTTGAGGGGGTTTCATTGCCTGCTCTAGTATGTGCCTTAGGGCCAATCATATTATTGGTGCTGTAGTATTTTTTAACACAATGACACATTTTTCGGTGTGGTTCTTCTGTCCAACATGGGGCACGTAAACTGACCTATAAATGAACCCGATAGCAAAATGTTGCATGTCCTAGGAAGCCCTGGGTGCATTGCACTTCACATAGCGGGATCTGAAATGCTGGCGCTGCCTGGATATTTAACACTCATGCCTCAACTTAATAATTATCTCTCGTGGTTGTCAAAACAGGCAGCTGTCCCGTAAACACTACCTACTTGACATCATGACCGAAAGAGATATTTATGCCGGTGTCGCTGATAAGGAGGAGGGATGGTTTGTCGATGAATCTGCCTTTGATGTCGACCTCGAGCTCCAGGGTGGTTTAGACAGTGGCTATCACACCAAGAACGACCCGCGCCCAGAGCATCAGTGGCATAGGGAGGATGTCACACAGCGAAAAGGCGCCGTCGGCATCAAATGCAATATGACTGACGTTATCCACGGTAGATTGTTGGAGGATAGCGATGAGGAGTACGCTACCCTCGTCGTACTCCTCTTCCGCTTTGATGCAAGGAACAACTCAGGCAACATAGCGAGAGCCGAAATCACTATCGACTTCTTCGGTGAGGATGAAGAGGATCCCTACTCCCGCCCCGAGGTGTACGACATGTCCTTCAACGATGCTCTTTCGCTAGTAGAGCGAAAGCAATCCGAGTCAGTGACGAAAGGGGCCTCTGTCACAGCTGGGCTCAACGCGGCTCAGATAGCAGAGTTGTCCGGCACGCTACAGTGGGAGAAGACAACTGCGCAAGACATCGAGTCTTATACCACCATTGTCGGGAATACCTACAGGAGGCGCTTCGAATTCGGGGGGGACAATCAAGTCAATTGGATTTTGAAGGAGAACAGCAACTTCAACACCGGGATACCCGTTGCGTTCCGCGCTGGAGTCCTGCTGAAGAGGACAGATGAGGCGCCCTTCAAGTGTGACGTGAAGATAGCTGTGAAGGCCGATGTCAGGAGTAGCCTGGAGGACTTCTTCGGTCGTTTCAAGCCCAAGGACGATTCCGTCTTATTCAACCCCAAGGCAAAAGTGTCGACCCGGAAGTTCGCGGCTGTGGATCCTGCGAAGCTCGATACTGAGAACCTCAGCCAATTCGATCTTGAAGCTGTTTCGGATGTCACATTCCTACGCATCCACGACGGGGCAGTGAAGCGAAAGGATACATAGCTGAGACATCATATGATGTGGTAAGCTGAGTGGATTTGATTGTATTGTATTGCATGGCACAATTCAATGGAGTGAACTACAAGCTTTCTTTGTTAGATGTCATTGGAGGGATCATACGGGTACCTAACGTTGACTATAAGCTCACTGTTTGAAATCGCCACTCTTGGTATTTAAAAGTTCGTACAATTTGGGAGGGATATTGATGTTGTAGGTGGGAAGAAGTCTAGCCTACCTAGGTAAGTACTAAGGTATCTTAGGCATCCACCGCGAGGGGTAGGCCTTATACACTGTCCGTCGTACTTGCCCGCGAGTTTGTCTGGGTACGTACTTAGGTAACGACTGCTTCTCATTTCAGTCTGAGCCTTCCATACCTATTATATATCTTCAAAGTTTGATCAATAATTAAAATAAGTGGATAAGTTACAAAATGACAAACGTGCCTCTAGGTTTAGGTTAAGGATAGAATTGTATTTTCAAAATAAGACACAGGAATATATTCAATGTGTCAGCGTGGAGGGTTGCTGTAAGATGGCAAAATTGGTGGTTTCGGACAGTGAGCTGAGTGGTGTGTGGTAATATCGAATCTTAGCAGCTAGGATCATGTATCTCGCCAAAAAGAGTCTCCTGTGTGTTACATTGCATGGACCTTCGGTGAGCCTCACAGTACGCATTGGGGGCGGAATCTGCGGTTCAGAACATGGGGGGTCAGTTCGGCTTCAAGCCCCAATCTCACCCGACCTTGTTCGCATCGACGTTCTCTGAATGAATCTCCCCTTTGTTCAAGTATCAACCATAATTCGACCAGACATAGGCACCAGTGTAGTCCCTCCAAGATGAGCGCCATTACTGAAAATGATGCTGTATCTCCTGTTGGGAACAGAGAAACATTCACGACCAACCATGAACTCATTGACGAAGAAGATATTGATGAAGACCTCAAAGAAGCTTGCGAAATATTGCTGTCTAATGCGCCACCTGTTGAAAAAGAGAATGACTTCACTGTGGAAGGTAATCTGCAGCGCTTCGTTGAGGAGTGGCGCGAGGACTTCGGTAAAACCGTTGGAAATGACGGCAACATCTTACACCGGCTTATTCTCAAAGGAGAGGAGGGCGACATTGACAGACTAGATCACCTCAAAGAAGCCATCACGCTTATTGTTTCTGATCATCCACACCTGCTCTGGCAGGACCAGACGAAAAATGAGAAACAGACTCCTCTGTGGTTAGCGATCAAAAAAAAGGAAGCAAGCATGGTCATGGCTTTCATGGATGGCTTGAAGAGATCAGGGAAAGCCTCATTGCGGGGGATACATGATGCTCTGCGGCAGCCCGTAGACCCTCAACGAAGATGTATGCTGCATTGGGCAATCGATGAGAACCTCTCCAACGAAGCTATTGAGGCTCTGCTTGTCTACGTAACAGACGACATCCTCCTTACTCGAGACATCAACGGTCACACACCCCTGCATTCTGCCGTGACATACGGTGATTGCACGGCAGATCGCGTTGGAGTGATTAGGCACATGCTGCGCCATGCGAACCATGCCTTGAGTGTGGTAGATAAGTCAGAGCATTCCATCTACGCACATCATCTCCGGACCCGGAAGCTTTGGCTGGATAAAGCGGCAAAAGACGCCGTGATTAGAAAGGCTCAGCGGGATAAAGAGGCAAAAGACGCCGTGGAGGAGTTTAAAAAGGCTCAGCAATCCAAGGAGCAGAGTAAAGACCAGACTGCTCCAGATCCCAAGTCTGAGATGAAAACAGTAGCGACTAGAACTCCACTAGCAAGCGACGTCGATCCTAAGAGGGCCGATAAGTCTCAACAGTCTGCGCCCTTCAAGCAGCTAGATCCTAAGAGCGAATCTTCGAAACGCGGCTATGATAGTCAGAAAGAGGGTCACTATGGCGGCAGTAAAAGGGGTCAAGATGCGCGTGATTTGGACAGGAACCAAATGACATATCGAGGCCCCCGAAACTCAAACCAGCAGGAAGGGAGCGTTGATGGCGATCCTAGTGGCCTTGGCCCGGGTCGAGATCCACGAATGAATCAGGGATCTCGGAGAGAGCCACCCTCGGATCCCACGCCGGGAATCAACCGCACACTTTCAGCAAAAGGGGAAGGCCAAATCGACCATTGGGTACGTCGCCAAGACGAGGAAATTGAGGAGGGGCAGCGAGGAACGGAGCAGAAACCACCAGCAGGGAGTGCCCGGAGAAGGCGACAACGCGACGAGACAACGGCCCGAGCAGCGCAAGAGAAACGTAAGAGACGGGACGCGATGGAGAAGACAAACGCAAGGGAACAAGCTAAGAGACGACCCGAGATCCTCAAGCAAAACTCGGAAACCGTAATGCTGGAAATCAAGTTGCGCTGTATGCGAACGCTCTCGCCAAGAGAAACGGCTAAAATTCTCTATGGGAACAACCCAGAGGGTGAGTTCTTGACTCGTCACCATGTACAATCGCATTGATACTCCGACTCTCCTGTCATCACTCCGTCAGCCATGGCAAGATTACTATGAGCAGGTGCGAAAAGCAGGTCTCAAGGAGGCAGACGAGGCATCAACGATGGAGTTGTGCCTTGGAGATGTTCCGTCATGCCCTAAGAGACCTCATTGGCTGGGTTCCATCATGGAATAGCTGAGCCGCTATCTAGCATTTGTAATGGAGAACTAACATGTTACTCACAGATCGCCAAATCTGCTTCGACTTCCCTGGGAGGCCAAGCGTTCGCTTAGAAACGTTCAAGATGAGTTTTAAAAATGTCCAATTCGATGAGGTCTTGCAGTATGTCGCTTTTCCAACTGTCAGGTTTGAGGGGAAGAACTCTGACGAGGTGGCATCTGCGAGAGATGGGCTTGGTCGCAAGGAAATGGTTAAGATTTTTGACTGGCTTCGCAAAACAAAAGGAGTTAAGCGCATCATCAAAATCATCGTGAACGACTTCGACAAGCCCGCGCATAGTGACAGGGCTATATTGGACTCGCTTCGGGGCTTTCAAGTTGAGGAGCTCCAATGGCTGAAGACAGATCTTGACCCAGTGACCATTTTGAAAGTCAGCGACGATATCCGAAAATTGCGCCTCCGCTGGAGCGGTAACAATACTGCACTGAGGGCCTGGAGCGATCCGTATGGTTTGCGTAAGCTGCCACATTTAGATACAATCCAGCTAGAGCTTGTGAGCACAGAGGTATAAGATTCTCACTACATGGGTTAATCCGATTCTAACGAGGCTAACACACAACAATTGACCAGGTTCTTGAGAGCTACGAAGATATGCAAGTCAATATTAAAAATTTTGAAGAGAGATTGAACATACCCCACAGCACCGAAACCGACGAGAACAAGTTGTCCGCAGGCGATGGGATACAGCCAAGGAGGGTGGTTGTGAAGGGCCCAGCGATGAGTAGCTTTGCCAGATCGACCACCAGCCACGTGGCTTCGGACACAGACATGAAACATACCCACATTGAGAATCACAAGTGGGTGGAAACCATGGACAACTTCCGTGAAGAGATGGGTCCCGTCTGGAAGGAAGCCGAGAAGCAGGCTCGCAACTCAAACAAGAAAGATTTAGCTGAACCCATCGTAGTGGCTCTCATCGATGACGGCGTTGATGTGCTGGAACCCTCACTCCAAGGAAAGCTGTTCGAGGGCAAAACGCTGAGCTATGACCTACTCGACGGCAATGAGCCGACTGACCAAAGAGAACACGCCTTCTGGGAGTCTTCTGGTGGGCATGGAACCGTCATGGCCAGCATGATATTTCGCATCTGTCCCATGGCCAAGCTCTACGTGATCCGCATGGAAACCCACTTCGACAGCGAGAAGCGGGGGAGGATCGTCGCCCGCAGCGCCGCCGAGGCCGTCAACGCCGCGGTGGACAAGGGCGTTAACATCATCTCCATGTCTTGGACTATCGCGCAGAACGAGCAGAGCGAGGCCAGCGGCCTCCGGAACGCGATCGAGAGGGCGCACAACAAGAACATCCTCATGTTTGCATCGAGTAGCGACCGGGGTTACTACAGCGACAACTCGTGGCCCGTGGCCATCAGGTCGGACGCCTTCTTCCACATTGGGGCGGCCAAGGCCGACGGCAAGCCGTTCAACTGGGCGGGGCCGGTCGAGCGGCTCAACTACACATTCCCGGGCGTCGACGTCATCAAGGCCCAGAACAAGTCGCTGCCGCCGTCGGACTCGCGGTACCAGCAGCAGCTAGACCGCATGGAGACCGAGACGGGCTCGTCGGTCGCGACGGCGCTCGCTGCTGGCACCGCCGCTATGCTGCTTACGTGCGCCCGCATCGCCGCCATCGAGTCCTCCGACAGCTCGCGCGGCGTCACGCGCAACGTGCTGCGCGAGATGCAGAAGCGCGACAACAGTGAGTAACATTAAGAGTCATTTTCTTCCCGTCGTAGTAGCATGAGAGCTCCTGAAACTGCCTCGGGAGTATGTTTCGGGAGCACTGGAGCTACTCAAAAGAGGAATTACTGACTCATTTTGTTGTAGTGGCCACCGCCCTGGACCGGCTCGGCATCAGCCTCGGCGAGAACAAGTTCATTGAGGTCTGGAGGACGCTCAATACTCAGGAGTGGCCCGGCTTCAGCGAACAGAGACCCGAGGGCAAGATGAAGATGGTCGCCGATAAGATCACTTCTTTCCTTCCGACTCCGCTGATTGGTAAATAGGCGTCGAGCGGCAGCCAGAGTCATGCAGTCAGTCATCCGCCGCTCGAATCGCAATGTGGCGCGATATTGGATAATTGTATTATAGCGAGAACCCCAAGCACCCCCATACATCGATCTGGATCTTCCGGAAGAAATAAATTGGTATAACGATTACTCGTTGAGCGAAGTCCCTGAGTGACTCTCTAGCAGAGACGTTCCGCAGTCGTCGGCGGAGAGGCGAGAACTTGTGTTAAGCACGGTAGAGGAGGTTTTGCGGGATTGGAAGAATCCGTGGCAGCAAGGCAACCGGTATATAGTGGTCTGGGTCGTGGTTGCAGACCGCAAGTACACATCTATGCCTCTTCATCTTCGATTTTTGATGGGTGATTGGGCACTTTTGACTCTCGAGTCGGTCGTAGATACCCTTACTTACCTACACAGTTGCCTAAGTACTTACCTAACCAAGTGGAATAAAATTGGGACAGCGAACACCAATAAAAGCCCCCCTGTCCCACCCTTAAGACCTACCTACTGGGCACTTAACTGGCACCCGGTACGAAGTAAATACCTTAGTCAAGGTACCTAATCGATACCGTAGGCCGATAAACCACCCCTCAGTACTTCCTCTTAGCTAACTGCTACCTGCAGGGCCTAACTGCTTCCAACAGGAGAGCTAGGTAAATACCTTACCCCCTGCCTACCAGCAACAACAAAAAGTAGCTCCACCATTTTTTTCTTGTCACAACCTGAAGATACCGACCTGATTATTTCATCCCACCGCCTGCTCCATATCTCAGATACCTCGCCGGTACAGACCAGAACCGCAACCCAACATTACGGCCAGGCGGACTGGAGGTAGAACGACGACATGTCTCTCAACATACCCAATGCCCCTAATGCCGGGCTGTTTAAACAGGGCTACAGCAAGTATGTTCCCACCTCACACTCCCCACCAGAATACCATAACACCATGCAATCACGATATCCTGATGGGATCACGTCCATGTGCCTAACCGCCGTCACAGCTACGATTCGGAAGATGGCGCCGTCTTGCGGAATATCGACGCCTGTCGGGCCATATCCTCCACCGTCCAGACATCCCTCGGCCCCTACGGCCGGAACAAGATCATCATCAACCACTTACAGAAGATGATCCTGACCTCCGACGCCGCCACCATCTTGAGAGAGCTCGATGTCGTTCACCCGGCCGCCAAACTCCTAGTCATGGCGAGTCAGCAGCAGGAGTCCGAGATGGGCGACGCCACCAACCTGGTCATCGTTCTAGCCGGCGAGCTGCTGAAGAAGGCCGAGGACCTTCTGCGCATGGGCCTCAAGACCGCCGACATCGTCACCGGCTACGAACGGGCTCAGAACTTTGCCCTGAGCGCCCTGGAGGACTTGGTTGTCGACAAAGTCGAAGATATCCGAGATCAGGTCGAACTAAGCAAGGCGATCCGGACCGTCATCGCCAGCAAGCAGAATGGAAACGAGGAAATCCTGGCCAACCTCGTTTCAGAGGCCGTCTTGGCCGTTATGCCGAAGAACCCTGTCAACTTCAACGTCGACAACGTCCGAGTCGTCAAGATCATGGGTGGAAGTCTAGAGCAGAGTAAGGTTGTAAAGGGTATGGTTTTCCCCAAGGAGCCTGATGGATCTATCAAAAAGGCAAAGAAGGCCAGGGTCGGTGTCTATACTTGCCCTATCGATACCAGCCAGACCGAGACGAAAGGAACTGTCTTGCTACATAACGCTAAGGAGATGATGGACTTCTCCAAGGGCGAGGAAACACAGCTCGAGACAGCAATCAAGGAGCTACACGACGCCGGGATAAGAGTAGTCATTGCAGGTTCAACAGTAGGAGAGCTTGCCCTACATTACCTCAACCGGTTCGGCATTCTCGTCATCAAGATTCTCAGCAAGTTCGAGTTGCGGAGAGCCTGCCGCGTCGTAGGTGCCACGCCGCTCGCGAGGTTAGGCGCGCCGATGCCAGATGAGACCGGATCAGTCGACGTTGTTGAGACCCTCGAGATTGGTGGCGATCGCGTGACCGTTTTCAGACAAGAAGACGAGGTAACAAGGACAGCCACCCTAGTGCTACGAGGCGCCACTCAAAACTTTCTGGACGATGTCGAACGAGCGGTCGACGATGGTGTGAATGTGGTTAAGGCCATAACCCGCGATTCGCGGTTAGTCCCCGGTGCTGGCGCAACAGAGCTGCAATTGGTCGGACGCATACAAACCTTCGGCGACAAGACTCCTGGCCTGCCGCAATACTCTATCCGGAAATTCGGGGAGGCGTTCGAAGTCATCCCGCGGACGATAGCCGAGAGCGCTGGTCTTGATGCTACCGAAGTACTGAGCAGACTATATACAGCACATCATAAAAAGGACGACTGGACCACCGGTGTCGATATTGAAGTGAGCATGACCGACCCCCCCTTATGAAAACCTCCCACTAATGTTCAAGTAGAATGAGGACGGCACTGGGACACTCGACGCCAGGAAGGAGGGTATCTTGGATCTCCTCGTCAGCAAGTCCTGGGCCATCAAGCTAGCAACGGAGGCCGCTCGAACTGTCTTGTCGGTCGACCAAATCATAGTGGCGAGACAAGCAGGTGGTCCCAAGCCCCCAGGGCCGAATCCTAACTGGGACGAGGATTAAAGATGAAAATCCATCCATAAAGAGACTGCATCGGGCGCGTAGATACATAGTTGCCGTTAATACACAAGCTCGCCTACGAATGCTATGACAATTGACGACAAATCATCGACATCTTGCCTCTGTCGTGAAACTCTGCACTGCTAAAGCCCAATGAACGTGATCGTGATAGGAGACCCAAAAAGCGATCGATCTTTGGGCAACTCTCATCAGAATCAAATTACCGTAGCCACTCAACGATAATGTATATACCGTGATACAAGTCCTCAGTCTCATACGTATGCCGCTATTGCAAAACCCTCAAGTAGTAAGACTTCACGTATCCTCTTCAGTATCTCTGTGCCGTTCTAAAGTACCTATATTGGGCATGAGCCCTCAACTCTTGCTATGCGAGCTTCGGCAGGCCAATGTCCCCATTACCCCTATATATGTCCCTTTGAATGCTGTTGAATCTCCGTGATGTCGAGGCCACCTCGTGATAGCCACGTCCGAACTAGCGGCCCTCTCGATATTCGACTCGAACGTAGAAACATTTGAGCGGCGTGGAACTATGAGCCTCGAACGGATACGTAAGTTTTATTATTGGCCCTAGAATCGACGAGAAACCTCACGGCCCATTTCTCAAACTCAATCTAAACATCGGGCTCTTCTTCTTCTTCGTCGTCGTCGTCGTCGTCGTCGTATTCATACCTTCGATTGGGCTTTACGTCTACTAGGCGTGTTTTTGTTTTGATTATATGGTTTGAGATCTGGCTCTAGCCACTTGAGTTTCTAATAATTGATAACTCGTCGTACAATGTCACCACTACGTTGTACCCCTTTGAGTTGATTACAGACGAGCAACGAGAGTGAATTTATGTAAAAAAAACTTACGAACAACCCGTACCACAGAAACAATGTTTAGATGTCTATACAAAACTAGAGAGCATTCCAGCTCGTCGCTGTTGGCAAGTCCTCATTCCCGATCAAGGTTCGGAACATAGAAAGAAATTCCCCCTTACCTTATCGACAAAGATAGCGAGTCATGCCACAGCACACGGGGAATTCGCATTGTAGGAGAGTCTCGTAGCTGGAGCTACGTCCAAAATATTACGACATGAAACTACTCAATGATGGTTCACGTAGTCCAGTCCCTGCTTTCGCCACGGTGCTCAGCAATGCTCATGTCAGGCAACTGCCCACACCTATTACGCGCTATCAAGAGAATTTACCGGAAGCTGTCTCGAGATTCCGAATAGGACATGTCATTTTCGCGTTCGCTCATTTATTATGGATTTCATCTCATGGCCAAACGATACGTTACCCGATCCAAAATACACTCACACCGCAGACGACAAAGGGGCGTCTAATCCTTCCAGCCTCAGATGATACCACGCGCCGTGGTTCAACTCGACGACGGTGGCGGCGTCTATGTACATCAGGTGAAACCACACGCACACGCGGGCGGTTCAACATGAAGGACTCATCTCATGATGGAAATTGGGCATTTCCCTTGCGCCACGCACTTGCCTCCGGACCTGAAATCAAGGTAGTTAGTTACCTAGACGAGCTATTGCCGCGGAGGAAGAAGCCTACCCCCGCCTCCAAAAGGCTGGCGCGGCCAGGATTAACATACAGACAGATAACCTGTTTCTGCACGTCGTCAGTCGGTCGACGGATGGGACGAAGTGCCTGTCACACACACACACAGACACACACGCGCGCGGTCTGCGGCGAAGGTTGCATCGAGGCGTCCAGCTCGCCACATTGGCTGGGCAGTAGAGTGAATCCTCCTCCTGTAATGGACTTATATGCACCTACCTACGTTACAGCTCTTTCCGATCACGACTGTCGCATCGACGCTACTAAATATATACACATAAGAAACATGCATACAAGAACAGATACCTACCTGCCTACATAGAATACCAGCTTAGTCTCCGGAGATGGTGATTTCATAGGGTGACCGAACCGTATATATGTGTGTGTGTATGTTCACGGGAGACGGCAGATGAAACCACTAATTACATGCCACTCGCAGTCCGAATTGGTTACTGGTGGTCATCATTAATTATATCGGCCGCGGTCACTCGCCTGTCTATCTCATGATGCACGATCAGGACCTTCAATCTCCGTAGTAGCATCGCAGGATACGCAGATCAGGGAGGAGTAGAAAAAGGGGAAGAGAGAGGAAAGAAAAAAAGAAAAAAAAAAAAAAAAAAACGCTGCTGAAAGGGTTAAAGTAAAATGAGGGTATGGAACGGAGACGTAGACCGCGATTCCGCGGGTCTAGAGAGAGGCCGCCTCCCTCCTCATCTCGAGCACAACGAGATCGAGTCCCGGATTGGTCGTTTGTTTGGTCCTTGGTTCTCTCGAAGGATCAGAAGGGCCGTACATGGTGATGTGCAAGGCAAAGGCAAAAGCAAGGCAGGCAAGAAGTAGGCAGAGGTAGGTACCCGGTTGCTGCGAGCTCGTCAATCCACATGCCTGCCACCTGAACCACACGCATACATTACTAAGTATCTATATATCTACATGACCTGCATGCGTGATGGGAGCTCCCCAGCTCCTTCGCGGCTGGCGTGACGTGCAGGAAGAAGGTTAACCTTATAATGTCATCTTGCCGGTGGGACGAAGACTTGCCTACACCCATACAAGGCCGAGGACCAGACTACCTAAGATCGACCACACGCATGTAAATGTTGGCGTAGGCCGCGGCTATCGGGTTGATGGCATGAGGTAGGCGAGCAAGGTAGTTCGCCCACTCGCCCGCTCTCGATGAACTGATTCGATGACCGAGCGCGCACAGTCCCGGTCGATGCGGCCTCATCTGTCACTCTTCGTCCGCCGGCTCCGTCCGCTCTGCTCCTCTGTCTGTCTGTCTGTCTGTGTATCTCATCTACATGTGCCCAAGAATACCCAAGACACCCAGACAACCACGGGCTGTGCAAAGGGGCGCTAGATACATACATACGTAGGTAGCTCTGCAAATGATTCCTAGAGGATTGCCTTGCCTCATGCTGCTTGCTGCACGTCGAATCCCGCGCGAGTGTGAAATGCAACCGTAGCACCCGACGTTTTTTTATTGTGGTTTTCCCAACTTGACTGATTTGTCAATTCCCATTGGTCAGACGACCCAGTCGACGTCTCCCGCAGCGCTACATCTGATCAGCGCGTCGTTTTCTCATCTCGGGTGGATTAAGTAGTGTAGGTGGTCAGCTGCTCCCTTCTTGTTGCCACCGTAATTACCTTATATACTAATACACCACATGATGGCAATGATGATGATAATGGCACAAAGGTGCGGGTATGGGTGGCAAAAGGTTTTATTTATCATGTCCTCTATCATGTCTCCATACTTGGATATCGTCAACGGCAACATCCCTGTGTCCAGCCTTCTTCATTTGGCGCAGCTGAGAGCGGGAGCTCGGCATATGCGGCGTGGATGTAACCCATCGGCTCCGAAACCCACTGATGACATCCACCGGTGAGGATGAGGTTCTTATTACGCTACTAATTCAGTAAGTACACATACACGGCCCCAGATATGTAGCTAATCGCGACGGATATACTGACTGTTTTTCTCACGCCTATTAGATAAGTAAGTCTCGTCTCTCTTGACTTCAGTAATTAGATAATGAATATCTAATTAAACTACCTACTACCTACTTCACTTAGACACGTGTTCTCGTCGCCGTATATATGATCCACCCCCGAAATCCTTAGCGACAGGCACTTGGAAGTAGTCTGTTTCTTGCGGCTCGCCACGTGCTTGATCAAAGCTTGGTGAAACGCTTACCTCTTCGGCGAGGACCCATTGAGCAGGTGGTTGGTTGTAAGCGGCGTCTAGGGATCGTCGACGAACTGTCGCAAGTGCCGAGGTAGATATACCTGTCTATCTGCCCACTTTGGATCTTGCGTGCATCGAGCTGTCTTTTCTGGTTACCTGCCTACCTGCTTCTACCTAGCTATTACACCTAAACAGGTTGCCTACTTCCTGTCCTTCATGATGTCTTACACCAGAATAGGTAGACACTACTTAGGCAGCTAGATAAAAGAGAGCAAGCAAGATTAGTGCAACAACAGATTGCCATTTTGGGATTGTGTACCATCTTGTGCTAGGTTAGGTGTAGGAATTCCACCTTTATAACACGATGTTGCTTGTTCCTTTCTCACTTACTTAGGAGCCTGTCTGCGCGCTGCCTTGCTATCACCCATCCCACGTGTTTCCCATCGTGTTCTAGTTCCCAGCATTCCGCAGATGAAGCGAGTACCTACCCGCCTAGAACTGACGCCGCTCCGGCTTAGCCTGGAGACGCAGGGGACTTACGAATAGACTAACGACAATGCCCGTTTAGACACCTACCCATGTCTAGGACGTTAGAAATGTCTCTGTTGCGGTAGCGGGGGTGGGATGTAGAGTTCACTACGGTATCTGTGATTGGTGCGCGTGGTGGCCATACCTGTCAAGCCTCCGAGTGTGATTGTAACGAGAGCGGCGTTTATCATTTGTATTCAGGTATGCCGTGACCCCCCGCGCGGGTCGTGTATCTAGCGTAGCGGACGGAACCTGGCGAGCCTGGGCTCACGGCTATGGTGGTGGCTGGGTTCGCGCAGAGCGATAACCATGACGTTGTGTCATACCTTTGGGTACGCAGAAACGTCGGTGACAATTCCGCATGTAGGTAGATATTCGAAACGATTGATCTGGCGCATGACCAAGATAGGGTCTAGGGTTCTTTGCTCAGGCTCGGCCGCGTCCATCTTTTCCTATTGGTACTTGACTGTAGGAACCATTTTTTTGACATAAGTAACCTGGTCATCGTCACTTATATACTAGTATCATCCGGATGCGTCCCTAATCACGTTTTTACGCAAGGGCTACTGCAGTGCCTGCCACTTTCCTCCTTGCTAACAGAGTTCTTATAGACCGTCTTATCAACGACGGTTAATAAAATCGAACAATATTCAACTTGGCATTATTTCTTCAGATGGAAATAGCCCGGAGACTATAGATGTCGGTGTGATATATTGCATATTATAGAAGTCTATACCTATACGTTATCCTGGGTAAGTATTTGATATAGGTTATCTTTCTGCATGAGGAATTTCTACTGTGTTCTCACCTTGGCCTCGCCTTTGTCGGCACCGAGGCCTATTCCCCTGCCCTGACGAGCACTTCGACACGCCGAACATACTCTCCCTCCCTACCCATGCTTTCAAGTTCTCAACTGATGATTTCCGTGCACTCGAGGCAGAGACGCTCTGAAGAAGACTCCACTTCACCTTATGAGGTCAACGATATTAGGTACGTCTTGATCGGCGGCGGCTTAATATAACCCGAATAGATTCACCCCGCTGGCAAGCTATAATTGTACATTTAATATAAGTTAGGAGCGTATCTGCATATGCCCCTAATAGTCTATGTCATCTAAAAATAATAAAATCAATACTGCAGTTGTTTACCTTGGTGTTAGGCTATACACGGTAGATACCTATGTTTAGTAGTCTGTACATAGGGCAAGTAGAGTAGAATGTGGGGCGAAGTCTTCTGCAGAGCATCTCTCCCTCGAATCGTGAGTTGAGCATGGGTAAGAAACGTATCCTCAGCTTGTTTGTATTAGTTACTCCCTGACAAATCTGCCCAGCTCTTGAATATCTGTGCGACACGAGGTAGCTAAGCTGTACAAGATGGAGGAGCTATCTGAGCCAGATGGCTGCTATCCCTGCTTTGATTCCAGGTGCAGTCTCTGCCGATTTGAGCTGATATCAGGCGAAAAAATAGTAGCAGGTACCCCAGATCGATCGGGGGGGGGGGGGGGGGGGGGGGGGGGGGGGGGGGGGGGGGGGGGGGGGGGG